>VWPW01009251.1:3009-45130 GCA_013389825.1 Crypturellus undulatus
CGGAGCCGCCGCTTCCGGCGCGCGCGGGCGGCGCCCGCACATGGCCGCGGTGAGCGGGGCCGGGGCGGCCGCTTCCCCCGACCCCCGTGGGCGCCCCTGGTCGCGTCCCTCCCTATAGGGTGTCCTTGGCCCCCGCGCCCCTGTGGGGGGTCCCTGTCCGCTTCCCTACAGGGTGTCCTTTGCCCCCCTACCCATATAGAAGGTCCCCGTTCGCGTCCCTATAGGGTGTCCATGGCCCCCCTACCCCCTGCGCGCATCCCTGTAGGGTGCCCTCTGTCTCCCCACCCACCCTTAGGGGGGTTCCTGCCTGTTTCCCTATAGGGCCCCTTTTTGGTTCCACTATAGGGTGCCCTCTGCCTCTCCCCGCTGCGTGGGGGGTCCTCCCCTCTCATCCTATAGCTTGTCCTCTGCCCGCCTTCCATATGGGGGCCTCTGCTTGGTTCACCTATAGGGTGCCCTGGGCCCTCTCCCACATGGGGCTCCCTCCTCTATAGGGTGCTCTGGACCCTCCCGTGCATTTGGGCTCCCCCATGGTGGCTCCTTCTCCCCCTACTCCCCGCGTGGGAGAAGGATCCGGGGCCGTGGGGCGCCCGCGCTCACCCTGAGCCCCCCGCGCCGCAGGTCATGGCTCCGAGCGAGGACGCGGAGCGGCTCCTCATCCAGTTCAAGGACGAGGCCGGGGAGCCGCTGGGCTCCCCCTTTGACGTGCCCATCGCCATCACGCCCGACAGGCTGCAGCTGGTCTGCAACGCGCTGCTGCAGAAGGTGAGCGGCGCCGGGGACGCGGGACGCGTGGGGCCAAGCGCCCGGCCCGGCCGAGACGCCCCGGCATCCCCCGCTGTCTCTAGGATGAGCCGGTGCCGTTGGCTTTCTACGTGCACGATGCCGAGATCGTCACGTCGCTGGAGAAGACCCTGGCGGGGCAGGCGCTGGAGACGGAGAAGGTGCTGGACATCGTGTACCAGCCGCAGGCCGTGTTCAGGGTGCGCGCGGTGACGCGCTGCACCAGCTCGCTGGAGGGACACACCGAGGCCGTCATCTCCGTGGCCTTCAGCCCCACCGGAAAGTAAGCGGGTCTGGGCAGGATGAGGGGACGAGGCGGCCGGTCCCGCCTGGGAATGCTGAGCCCGGCTCCTTCTCCTCACGCAGGTACCTGGCGAGCGGCTCCGGTGACACCACCGTGCGCTTCTGGGACCTCAACACCGAGACGCCGCAGTTCACGGCCAAAGGTGGGTGCAGGGGAGGGCAGATGGAAACGTGGGCGCTGGGTGAGGCGCAGAGCTGGGAGCACGCGGAGAGGAGCGGCTCCGGCTCCGGCAGGGGGAATGCAGAGGGTTTCTGCTGTCGGCTCACGCCTGCTCTCCCCGATAGGTCACCGGCACTGGGTGCTCAGCATCGCCTGGGCGCCCGACGGCAAGAAGCTGGCGTCAGGCTGCAAGAACAGCCAGGTGCGTCGGCTGCTCCCCTGCTGAGGGGCCAAACGCGACGGACTGGGATCTGGGGGATTGTGGGGTGGCCCCACACTGGGGATCCCCTGCAGCCCTGTGCTAGGCTGAGATGAAACGGGTCAAACGGGCGGTGGGGTGAGGGCCGAGGCTTGTTTTCTCCATCAGTGAGAGGGAGGGACATTCCCCATGTCCCAAGCAAGGTGTCCTGTGCACCATGACAGCACGTGGCCGTGGCGTGGGAGCCTTTCCAGCCTCTCCGGGACCCGGAGCTGCCGCACAGCCATTAGGGAAGCCCTTGGAAGGGCTGTGCAGCGGCACCGAGCTCTGTCCCGTCACTGCAGCCGCTCTCCCCTTTGCGCGCGAACGAGTCCAGGCTTTGGATGTGGTCCCTGGCAGCCGGGCTCATCACGAGGGAGGCGTCTGGAGCGGGAAAGGGCATCGCCCGGCCAAGCCGGAGCTGCTGTTTGCCTGACCCGGCCGTGCAGCCTGCGGCCAAAATTCCCCCTCACAGGGTCCTCGGGCCATGCCTGATCCAGCTCCTCGGGGAAGCGGCTGCAGGAGCACACACGGGGCGTCCTCCCCTCTGAGCGGAGACCTGAGCTGGCTCTGCGGGGCTCTGGCTCAGGCTGGTTCCGCGGGACCTGGATCCGTTTAGAGATGAGACCAATGTTCCTCTGGCAGCAGCTTGAATCCTGGCACCGCGAGAGTCCGAGGCGGCCTCTGCTCCCCCATGGGGCCAGAGCACCCCGGGCCCACGTGGTGCACGGCCTGAAGCGACCCTCTCGCCTGCTTTCTCGGTCAGATCTTTCTCTGGGATCCATCCACGGGGAATCAGCTCGGCCGGGTGCTCGTTGGCCACTCCAAGTGGATCACGTGGCTGTGCTGGGAGCCGCTCCACATGTAAGTTCTGGGCCAGTCCCCGCCTTCCCCTTTATTTTTAAGGAAAAGAGCAGCTCTTCTTGAAGGGCCCTGCTTCTGCGGCCTGTTCTCGTGTTAGAGTCAGGAGAAACGCGTCCAGCACAGGAGTCCCAGCTTCTCCCTACAGTCCTGGTGTGCTGGGAACTTCCTGTCCGTCCGTGCCTCAGTTTCCCCTGTACATATGCAGGATATCCCTATGGAAGACGCTCCATGTTTCCACCATGCTGGACAGGCATCAACCTGAGCTCGGGTCCTGCCCAACGCTCCCTCTCTGCCCTCCTGCATCCTCGGTGCCTCTGTCATCTGCTTTATTTATTGGGAGGGCTGATGAACGATGCAGTCGCCTTATCCCTTTGATCAGCCAAAGCTCTGCCTGGGAATGATGAGTGGAGGGGAAAAATTGCAGCTAATAACCCAAGACATTATAGAAATAAAGAGGGGCCCCTTTGGAGCAGAGCCCTGCAAATTGAATTCCCCAGGAGGAGACTCCGGCTCTTGCAAGCAGTTAACTGAGTTAGTGAAAACTGATTACCCGGAGGATGAGGAAATGGAGAGGGGGAGATGGCCCTGCCGCGCTCCTGAACCGGGGAGGGCTGGGTCCCTTGCCTGGTGCTGCCAGCGGGTTGGGTCATGGTGCCGGTTGATTCTGAGCCTCCTGGCACTGTGCTGCTCAGCTTTGCCTCTGTCCTGAGGATGGTTTTGTCTGGTCTTAAGCCAAAAGAGCGAGTCTTGTATTGACCTTTGGGCGCTCGATGCCTCAGAGGGATGTTGGGAGGACCCGGGTGGGAGCTGCGCCCACCCTGCAGCTGCCCGGGGTCCTCTGTGCCCGCAGCAACCCCGAGTGCCGCTACCTGGCGAGCGCCTCCAAGGACGGCAGCATCCGCATCTGGGACACGCTGATGGGCAGGTGTGACAAAATCCTCACGGGCCACACGCAGTCGGTGACGTGCGTGAAGTGGGGAGGCGACGGCCTGCTCTACTCCTCCTCGCAGGACAGGACCATCAAAGTGTGGCGGAGCCAGGACGTGAGTGAGACGGGCGGTTGCGCGGGGTCGGTTCCCTGGTCCTGCCTTCCCGGCGCTGCCTACGAGGGTGGTTTTGCTTGCAGGGTGTCCTGTGCCGCACGCTGCAAGGCCACGCGCACTGGGTGAACACCATGGCGCTCAGCACCGACTACGTCCTCCGCACCGGCGCCTTCGAGCCCGCCGAAGCCTCCATCAACCCCCAGGACGTGAGCGGCTCCTGTAAGTTCCCCTCGTGCCAGCGGCCAAGGGAAGTGATGGGAGGGACAGGAGCCCCAGGGAGATTGGGGTCTCCTCTCAGTGCTGGTGGCATCGCCACGATTCCAAATAGCCCCTCTTCCTCCTTTCCCTCTTCCAGTGGCAGAGCTGAAGGACAAGGCGCAGCAGAGGTACGACCAAGTCAGGGTAAGTCCTTTTTGCCCCTCCTGAGTTTTATTTTGCTGATAGAAGCACTAAACGTGCCTGGCTGTCTGTCGACCCCACACTGGATGTGCTCAGACAAGCTCTCCAAGCCTGGCTTGTACAAGACTTAGGCTTTTTCACCCCTCTCTCAGGGCCAGGGGCCAGAAAGGCTCGTCTCGGGCTCAGATGACTTCACGCTGTTTCTTTGGAAGCCGGCGGAAGACAAGAAGCCGCTGGAGAGAATGACCGGCCACCAGGCATTGATCAACCAAGTCCTCTTCTCCCCGGACACCCGGATAATTGCCAGTGCTTCCTTTGACAAGTCCATAAAGCTCTGGGATGGTAGGACAGGAAAGTGAGTGTTCTGTCCAGGTACAGATGTCAGTGCTGACTGACATGGTTTAAACAGCACCTGTGCAAGAGAACACCGTGTCTGAACACCGTCACCCTCCGGGTGATGGAGATTCTTCCCTGTGGGTGCTAGGGGTGTTGTCAGTGTTTGGATGCCCCTGTAATCCTGGCTTTAACCTCCAGCTGGCCCATCCCGGAGCCCTCTGAGGCCACAGTCCTACGTTCTGCAGCTATAATTAGTAACTGGTGACTTAGTGGCCTTTCTGAATGCTGCAGGAGTGCAGACACGTGTTTGCTCAGGGAGAGAGAGGAGGGACAGACCTGTACCATAAGGCTGCAGTGTTAGGAGGGTTTCTCAGCAGGTGGTGTGAAAGGTTTGTCCTCTCGAAGGAGTCATCTCAAAGGGCTTCTGGACAGACCAAATCCCCAGCAATCGATTGCCTGATGTGTACAAAGCCCGAGTTGGCGCAGGCTCTGCTGTCACCTTGCTTGCTAAGGGCTGGAGGGGAAAGGTGAAGGCCAGGCAAGGCCAGCTTGGAAGGCATTCGGCTGCCTGCTCCTCCAGCAGCTTCTCGGTGCCTCCTCCGTGCCAGGTACATCACATCGCTGCGAGGACACGTCTCAGCCGTGTACCAGATCGCCTGGTCGGCCGACAGCCGCTTGCTGGTGAGCGGCAGCAGTGACAGCACGCTGAAGGTGTGGGACGCCAAGACGGGGAAACTGGCCATCGACCTGCCCGGCCACGCGGACGAGGTGGGACGGTCGGGAGAGGCGAGCTGCCAGAGAGAAGCAGGAGTCAGAAATAGCGACAGCAGAAGTAACGGGGCCTCCCTCTCACACTAGGTGTTTGCCACAGACTGGAGCCCAGACGGACAGCGCGTAGCGAGCGGAGGGAAAGATAAGTGTTTGCGGATGTAAGTATCCCACGGTGTCCCTGGAAGAGCAGGATGTTGCAACTGCTCGGAGCGCCCGTTGGAGCCCCGCGGGATTTTGCCTGCAGCGAGGAAGGAGCCTGGGCCCCTTGGAGCGGCCCCGGGCACTCACGGCTTTTTCTCTTGGCAGATGGCGGAGGTAGGAGCAGGGACCAGGAGCCGTCTCAGCTGGCCCAGCCTCCAGCTCCGTCTCTCCGGGGAGATCTGGGAGGCAACGGAGGACAGAGCCCATCTGAGCACATCTCCACGGTCTCATCAGCTGCTCTCCCTCATGGATTCTTTCCTTATATTTATTTAAGGAAATTTTAATTCCATTTCTTACCAAGAGCTGCGCTTTGCAGGCTGATCTCCTCTGTACATTACAGCAGGGATATCTCATCTGCCTCCATCTCAAGCTGCTTTTTATTGAAATTGCTGCCTTGCAGTAGCTTGCCTCCTTTAAAGGGAAAAGCCAAGGGTGGGGGTGGCTCATTCCCTTTGCCTTAAGAAGGATCCTGCAGGAAGAAAGCCTTTAGTGGGAGCAGAAAAGGGTGTCCCTGTGTGACCTTCAGATGGGGAGAGAGGAAGGGGAAAATGCAGAAAATGGGATTGATAAGGAGCAGAGATTTTATTGTCAGGTTTAGTTACAGCAAGTTAGCATGAGGACCAAGATACCTGCAGCCCTCGCACTGTGGTTGATGCTTGGTGGATAATTCAACTCACACTGGGCATTTGGTGCTCAGGTGTTTCCTAGCTGCAAAAAATAATGTTTTAGGACTTTGTTCCAGTTGGCAGAATTGCTTTGGAGCACGAGAGGGGATGGTGCAGTAATGATGTTAATGGCTATTTGCTCGTCTGCTCTTCAAACAGTTCTGTAAGCAAGACTGGGACAAAGGGTTATCCCTTGGGAACACAAATTAGTGGCCCTTTTGGTGGTGTTGGTACCTTTATCCACCAGCCGGATCAGGGGACTGTCTTTGTGGGTTCTTTGGGGAAGAACTCGATGTGCCATAGAGATGGCAGAGGCAGAGGGAGCCCTCCTGCCTGTGATGGCAGCCCTGGCTCCATGCAGGTGCCTGCGGTGTGGTTCCGTCCCCACTCGTCTCCACGTCAGAGCGGCTGCCCTGCCTGGCTGTGCTCCTCACCTCCGTATGGTTTTGCTGCCCCTTCAGACTCTGCTTCTGCACTTCTAGGTGCTGAATAGCGTCCGGTTAAAACCCAGGTTCCTCAAACTGCACCACAAAGCTTTTCCAAAGCAAAATCTTGGACAAAGAGGTGGCCTGGAAGTAAGTTTGCCCCAAAGCGAGCTGTCCCAGCCTCATTCTTTCTTTGTCCTGCTAGCGGGTAGATTTTGAGCCCCGCTACGCGATGACTTTGCGCATAGACCAAATTGTATTTCCCTATCTAAGCAGCTGCTACTATTTTTATCGTGCGTACAGTACCAGCCTTCATGCACGATAAGTCCTGGCTCCTTTCCCTCTATCCTCAGCAGTCCCCTGCCTGTCCTGCCGCGTGTGCTCCGTGTGCTGGCCCTGCTCCGCAGTCTCCCCAGGGGTGAGGGGAGCTTCCCTCGGATGCATCCTCCTTTCCAGCAGGGAGCAGGCCTGGGCACTGGGTCTCCCTCGTGCTCCTGGCCACGGCAGCGCTGATTAGCTGAGCAGAGCGGCGTCTGCAGCTGTGGGTGGAAGGTTTGATTAATGTGCGAGACGTTACCACTTCTTTATTAAAATATGAATCCAGAAGGTTAGCTTGACTTTCCTCTCTGCATGGCATCTCTCCGGGTAGCTGTACTGCTGACCTTACCGGAAAGGCATGTATTGAAATATCCAGACTTTTCCAAAGTCGTGTGTTACAGATCCCTGTAAACGCTGCTGTTTCAGTCCCATGTTACCTATCTTGTCTCTGATCAGTGCTGCACAGGTTTGCCTGTGATGTGGGCATCAATCTTCATTGATAATGGAAGGACCATTTTAAGTACATCCAGCTCATATGGTGCGGCTCCCAAAACGACCTCTGATGCTTTTCCCTGCAAAAGCTGATACCTCAAGTTGTGCCACCATTAATGCTACGAATATGAGGACAGTGATGATCAGGACTGCAAAGTTCAGCCTTCTTGAGCACCTTCTTGGGTACATCGGAGAGAAGAGGACAGCATGAGCACCCAGAGTTACCTAGGCTGTCCCTGTAACTTAACCTCCTTGTTGACTTATTGCCTGGGAAGAGATTGGGAGGGGAAAAAAGGTTTGGGTGTACAGAAATAAAACAAATGTCTTTATTATTGAGCACTGCATGAGCAGTAGGGAGACCCATGTTTTCTGCCCTTGCGTTGGGGCAGCTGGGCACCCCTTAGGTGCAGTTTCTGCCTCAGGAGCAACTGTGTTTTGGCAGCGTAGTAGCAACGTGTTTGTAAAGACCAATAGCTTTTTCAAGGATAGAAGGTGTTGTGGAAACTCGAAGGCTGACCTTGCTGTCCTGAGAAGCTGCCCAAGTAGAAGATAGGATGCTTTGAAGCCCTGCGTGCTTAGACGAACAACCGAGAAGGTGCTAATCTTTTCCCAGATCCGTAGCGATCATGAGTCCTGAGGAGCTAATGTGGCTGAGCCAACATCATGTGGCAGGAGCAGCAAACACCTCCCTGGCACCGTCACCCCTCGCTTTCCTCTCCCCAGTCACAAAGATCAGTGGCCCCTGCTGAGCCACAGGTCTCCACGGGCTGTATAATTGGGTGGCAGCTATTAGATATTAGTTAAAAACAGTGTGTTATTCCCTTACCGTGCTTAGGGAGGCTTGCTGTGGTCTGTCGAGCCCTAGCACTGGCTTTTGCAGGACACTCTGTGCTTTATGGCTGCATCGCGTGGCTCGTTGGAGCATCCCCGCCGGCCTTCGTCTTTCCAATCCCGTCGCTCTGTTCCCGCTCGGATCCCGGTGCTCCGGCATCGCGCTTAGTTATTCCGGTCCACCCTCCGCGCTGTTCTCTCCTTGCCGTGCCCGAGCAAAGCTGCTCGAGGGCGCCGGCCCCGCTGCGAGGACAAAAGGACATCAGCTGCGCTGCTGCCGAGGGGAAACGGCTCTGGATTTTAAACCATAGTGCAGAATGGGCGGCTTATTTAGGAATTCCTGGAGCGGCTTTCCCAGTTCAAATGGAGCCACCTGCATGGTTTTTAGCTGCTCTAAAATGCAGCTTTAGGCTGGAGATATGTGTCGATGCCGGGAGGATTAACAGCAAGCGTGAAAGTCAGTGGACAGGAATAAGCAGCCAGCTCTCTTGGGGGGAATATGCCCCGAATCAGAATATTTAACACGGGAGGACTTGTGGGCTTTCTCCTGGATTTAAAGGGCTGCAGTGAACACATGCTAGAAAGACCTTGCAGCACCTTAATTTATGATTAACCCAAAATACTTTTACATCCCATTTACCCTTTCCACAGTGTTCTTAGCTGCTGAAATTATTTGGTCAGCTTTGCTCCCTCGGCTTCACATGGTGCCTTAGGGCTATGCAGGACTTTTTGGAGGGAGGCTCAAAACTTCAGGAAATAANACCCTTTCCGCAGTGTTCTTCTAAGCTGCTGAAATTATTTGGTCCTCAGCTTCACATGGTGCCTTAGGGCTATGCAGGACTTTTTGGAGGGAGGCTCAAAACTTCAGGAAATAAAGGGGGTGGCTTTTTATTATTAATAATTTCCTTTGGTTCAAAGCCCTTTGGTTCTATGAACAAAACAGATTTCTTAGCGTTTCACCGATGCCCCCATAGTACCGAGAGCTTCAAGCGCCCTCCACGGAGCTGGTAATGCTCTTGATGAGTATTTTTCTGCCCGGATGCTCCAACCTATCCAGAGCACTGGGAACGGAGGACGTGGGTTGAAGTCAGTCTGGTTACAAGGACAGGGAGCTGGGCACGTTCATCCTTCTTCCATTCTGCGCATGCTGCTCCATCGTCTTCCCCCTCACTGAAGTTCCAGGGGCTGGGGAGTGGAGATGGCTCCGGTGACCCTCAGGGAATGGGAATGGCCCTGGAGGCCCGGGAATAGCTCTGGAGATCCGGGAATGGCCTTGGAGACCCGGGAATGGCTCCGCTGGCCCCCCAGGCCCCTTCACGACGCCGCGGCCAAGATGGCGGCGCAGGGTGAGGCGGGTAACGGTCCCGGCCGCGCGGCGCAGCCTCCGCCGGGTTAGCCGGGGTGACGCACTCTTTGGCCGCCGGCGGAAGCAGCCGAGCTCCGAGCCCTGCGCGCTGCGGCCTATAAAAGGCGGCGGGCGGCGCGGAGGCGCCGGCAGTCGGAGCCGCGGCCGGCGGGTGCGGGTGGCGGCGCGGAGCCCCTCGCAGCGGCGCTTTCTTTTCCCCTCATCGCCGCCCTTGAGCCGCTTCCCTCCCGCTTCCTCCATCCCGCGGGGCGGGGGAGAGGGCTCGGCGGCCGTCAGCAGCACCGGGCCACTCGCTGGATGCCCCGGCGCTCGGTGCCTGAGCGCGGCCGCGGGGCCATGGGGACGGGCCGCGGCGGGGCGCCGAGCCCGCTGGCCCGCTGAGGGGCGGCCGCCTCGTCCCGCCATGGGCGCTGGCCCCTGAGGGAGAGAGAGAGAGAGAGAGGCTCCGCCGCCACCGTCGCTCTCCCCCATGCCCGACGGAGCCCCTGGCCTCGCAGACGCCCCGCAGCAGCCCGGGGGTGGGCGGCCGCCCCCGCGCTATGAGAGCAGCGGCCCCCGCCGCCGGGGGCAGCCACGAGACGGGGGGCGGGTGCCCGGCCCGCCGCCGGCTGCCGTGAGGCGGCTCTAGCCGCCCGCAGGAGCCGCTTTGTCCGCCCGCCCGCCCGTCCTGCCCCTTCGCTGCCCTGCCCGGGGGCTTCATGCCCGCCTGAGGGAGGGGATGGAGGCGGTGGGGGACTTTGAGTACAGCAAGAAGGACCTCATCGGGCACGGCGCCTTCGCCGTCGTCTTCAAGGGTCGCCACCGCAAGGTAAAGGGTGCCGGGTGGCTACACAGCTACCCCCGCGCTGGGTATGGGGGGAGACAGGGTCTTTTGGGGTGATTCCTTGTGATTTGGGGGTTAACAGTGAGCAAAAGAGGGATGCGGAGACGGGGGGTAGAGCTACTTCTGAAGGGGCCAGGCCGCTGCTGCCTCCTTGAGCCTTGACAAACCTATTAGTAATAATCATAACTTATTGTTTTGTATTATTGTCCTCCTTCTGTTATTATTCTGGTTTTGAAGGGCCCCGGCTGCGCGTCGCGCTGCTCCCTCGCCTGGCGGCGGCTGCGGATGAGGCCGAGCCCTTTGTTTGGCAGCGGGGTCATGTTTATCTCGCCGGGTAGCGAGGGATCTCCCAGAAGGAAAACATATAGATACAGATATATTTATAATAATAAAACGAAGGTTTCCGAAACTTGCAGGTGTCCCCGTTCCTGGCCTTGCTGCCCGGGTGTGCACAGCGAGGTGCAGGGTTGCTCCGGGATGCCCGAGTTTATTTTGGTGCCGTGTCCAGGAGTGCTCCGATTCCCCAGAAAAGGCTCTGGAGCAGCAGGACCAGGACCTGGAGGGATGCAGTGCGGGGATTTTCTTGCTTGGACAGAAACAAAAGTGTTGAGAGCCCAAAAGGCCAGCGGAGACTCTTCCACCTTGCAAATAAATGGATGAGCTATTTTTAAGCTATTTTTTTCTGTGCTGTTTTCAGTCCGAGCATGTAAGGGTGTGAGGAAGCTGCAGCTAGAAGTCTTTGGAGAAGGGCAGAAGTACTCTCATAATTGAGGGGGGACCAAAAAGCCACCAGCCCAGATGCCAGAATGGCATGTGTGCCGCTATTTTTGCTTTAATAATTTCTTCACGACCAGTGGAAATGGGGTGTATCTGGATTTTGGTAGCTCTAAACTATTGAGGAATGGGGCGGAATTCTTTGCGGTGTTATGTGATGTAGGAGTAACCTCAAGCAGGTAGAGCAGGGATGATCTTGCTGCATTTCCTCCACTGCTTGACTAGTTACCTGCTCATGGATAGTGTTAAAATGTATAAAGCTGACCCTATTTTTCTTTTTTATTTGCAGAAAACTGATTGGGAAGTAGCCATAAAAAGTATTAACAAAAAGAACTTGTCCAAGTCACAAATTCTACTTGGAAAAGAAATAAAAATCTTGAAGGTATGTTACTTTGCAGTGGTTTCTAAAGCTGCTTTACTTTAAAAGGAAAAGAGACTTTTGACCCAGTTCATTCTAGGTCATGGGTAAAATCACAGTAATTGCTATCCTACCTCTTGCTTGTTTGTTCCGAAAGATATCCAGAACTGAAAAGGCACAGGAAAGAAATATTTTTTTTATATTTTGGGAACAGTGTCAGGACTGGTTAAAGTCATGTTATTGTAGATTCGGTTGAAAATGTTGCAGAGCCAGTTTCTGTGCTTTACCTATTGCATGTCTAGGAAACTTTGTCCTTCAGGATGCTTAGTCTGACACCTTTCCTGAGCAGTATGTGTGGCAAAAGTCATAGTGGAGGTCAAAATATAAATATTTGATCTTTATTTATTTATTTTGCCCAAAGATAGCTTAAAAACTAAGCTTGACGTGCTGAACTTTCCATTTCTGAGTTGTGTTAATTGATTTAAAATGTGTAGTATTAGCCTAACAAAAAAAGCATTGCTTAGTTCTGCTCTGTTTTCCACAAAGTGCCTCTGTGGACGCTCTCTAAACATCACATTTCATCTGATGTAGTTTTGTGGTGGTTGTTAGTGTTGCTGTCTTCACATTTCTTGAGACACATCACTGTATTATATTCTAGACATTCTGGTGTTGTTCAAGTTAGTGTGCTGCAAGTACTTGTCAGAGACACTTACTTTGAGCAGTTGCAAATCATGTGAACTGTCCTGCAGATTTTATTTGGTGTTATTTGGCATTTTATGTAAAATGGGAATGTTGACTTGAAAATAATGTAACTGGTTTCTCTCCTAAGCAAGAATTGTGTGAAACTGCAAAATTAAGTTTATTTTTCAGTGCTTGTCTAAAGATCTTGAGCTTTAGTACTTGCCATAACAAGAGGTTGCAAATAAATTCTACTTTGTTCTCCTATTATTGTCCAAATAGCTAAGTGTTCTTCCAAATTTCATCAGATGGCAAAAATGAATAATATCTTTTCGTGTAAAATTTGATTTTTTTTTCTCATCACTTGGCATATTCAATTTAAAGAACCATAATGGCTCTTTCCGTAATACAAATATTTTGTTTTGCAGGAACTTCAACATGAGAACATTGTAGCTCTCTATGATGTCCAGGTAAGCTATATCCTTATGCCTTTCCCGATATTAAAATGTACTTAGGAAAACGTAATGCATATGTAGGGCGAGTAGAAATTTGGAAACTGCATTTTATTGGTGTGATTGGTATTAAGAAAAAGAAAATCCAGTTCCTTAGCAGCAGCCTGGGGATGTTCTCTCATGCTCAGTGCATCACATGCTGTTTTATCTTGGCTGCTCCTAATGAGCAGGTGCAGGGGAGCGATAGGAAGCTGCAAGGAGGCTGGTCCCCTTCCTGGCAGCAGGGGCGAATGAGATCCTGGGAATCTCTGCAGAGGCTGTTTGTGCAGTCTGGTCCTGTCTCTGGAGAAGCAGCAGCAGCTGCCTGGGCTGGGCGCTGTGTCTGTGGCAGCAGCTCTTAGGAATTAGCCTTGTTTCCTTGGCCCTGTAATTTAATTGGGAGGTTGGTGTTTGTGGATAAGGAGTGAATACACCCGAAGGAAAATGTGCTAGGAGGAGTGGGTCTGAAGCAAGTGACATTACAAAGACATGGTAACTTTAAGTACGCTGTGGAGAAAAGGCAAAAAGTAGAAAAGGCCTTTGAAATACTTGTAGCTATGAAATGTATTGTGCAGCACTGTGTCATTTAGTAGAAGAATGTGATCATGTAACATGTCTTACTGTTAGTTATCTGTGTTAAACAGGTAGGATAAAGATAGAATAAAAGCTGTTTATTCCATCTAAAGGATTGTTTGGGTATTTTCATGTAAAAGTAGGTATTAAATTGCTTCAAATGGTCTTATTTTTTCCAAGATTCTGACTGGTAAGGTGAGTAAGTTTTATTTCTATTATTACCTATTTCGGCTAGTATATCCTACTTGGTAGGAAATGTATTTATTTATTTGTATCCTAAGGCCTATTAGTGTTGAGTAAAGCTAAATACAAGATGATGTGAATTATGCATTCCTTCCTTCTGCTTGAGTAAGGGCTATACATTTATCTCCTGGGCTCAATTCTAATCTTAAATACAGAGTCACATTTATGAATAAAATTACTAAGAACAACCCTTGGGGCACTGCATAGTTAGATCAATGTAAAATAGACATTTCAACATTCTTCAGCGTTTTCTGTCTCTCTGTGCCGATGTCTTAAAAGATTTTTCAACTTGCACGTAGATGTTTATCTCCAGATATGGAAATCTGTGTTCACACCAAGTAGACCCAGGTTTTATTGTATTTAATGCTACAGGATGTGTACTAATGTCTGTTGGCTCTTTATATAGTTAATGGTGTTCATGTTGTAATGGACTGTCCATAAAAATGTCCTATTTGGGTGTTAGACTCTCTCCTTTCTGTGTCTTGACTTCAAAATTTTGCATTTTGAGTGATATTAGCTGGTGGGGGGGAAAGTAAAACCTCTTGTGCTTCTTGAAGACATGAAGCTTTCCTGAGATGCTACATGGAAATAATTTCTCAGCATCCTAAATATAGTATATCCAGACATCTTAAGAGAAACAACAGTTGCTGACAGGGAGTTGGTGTGTGAGTAAGCAGCTGGCTTTCTCATTTATCATTTACATGTAAGATTACTTATTAAGCTTTGAAGCTTAACCTGAAGGCAGTTGACTTGGTATGAAGTGTTTTGTTGACTTAACGTTGTGCATCATCTAACTGTAAGCCTTGAAGATGCTCTTGCTCCTCTTGATTTCTGCACTGAGCATCCATTAGAGAGAAGAGGACTGAGCGCTGTGCTTATCTGCGATTTCTTTACATAAAGGTTATTTAGAAACTTAACTTCTCTATGTACCTGTTTTGCTACAGGTGAGAGTGCCCTTAGTGTCAGTGTTATATAGAGGCTTGAGTGATTAGGCCTGTGTCCTCAACTTGAAAAGGGGATGTTCCTGCTTGTCACTGAATGCTGAACTTAAATACAAAGAGTTACAGCAGAGAGAAGGAAAAGTCTTGAAATGTGGATACACTTAAAATGCCCTCATAGCAAGTATAAAGATTGTCAGTAGGATGATACATCTGTACGAGAAATTACTTTGCAAATACAGTCTAGAGAATGTGACACTAGCACAAGTAAGCCTTTCTTTTTCTACACAGGGCTGTGTTTGTGAAATACTCTATCATTAACTTGTGTGATTACATTAACTTATAACCCAGCAAGAACGAACACTATGCAAGCCCATGTCTGGTAGTCTAGTACACCTACTAATTTTCTCTAGGATTTCATGTTCAAGCATGTGCTGTCCTTTTTGTTGTCATAGTATTGTGAACACAGAGATATTTGACAGTAGATAAGGCTTGGGGAATTCAAGCAATTTTTAAGCAGCAAAAACTTTTTTTTTTTCTTCTCCATGCTGCAGCCAGAAGAGTCTGTCACAGCAGGGAGTTCTCAGTGTGACTGGCAGTATGTTTTATTTTTATAGTTGTGCTGGCTTAATTTTTTATCATTCTTATTTTTATTTTTTAACCTTGGTTTGAAATGGGAAAATATCCTTGTTTCAGATAATGTTTTTGGCAGACCGTTTAACTGAATATCACCCAATTGTTGGACTAAGTGTTCAGTTGGGAAGATGCATGCATGATACAAGTGGCAAAACCAGGTGAAAGAAGTGTAAATGAATAGTAATGAAGAATTAAGTATTTTACATTGTTTGTGGTATTACATGAGGCTACTTGTACGTACTGGTAGTACTTTGAGATTAAAGCTGTACACCTATGTAGCAAGTCCATGTAATAAAAATGTGTGCCATTAGGAGTTGTAATTAGATCTAAAGAGATCCTGTGGGCCATGCTGCAGATAGTGCATGAACCTTTAAAAAACATTCTCTGCTGCTGCTTCAGCTGGTTACAACCACCGCCTTGATATATTACTTTTGGCCTCCGCTGAGTTAAGTTTCCAAAATGCCCATTCACCTGGAGAAGTCCTCCGATGAGTTAGTAAGACATGGATGTTGCCTATGCATTGGGTGGAACTAAAGCCTCTTGGACTGATGTCAGCACAATAATTGCCCTTGATTTCTGTCAGGTCGTTCGTGCAGTGTTGGCAGGTTTGCTCTGCGCTCAGGTTTTTATGTGAGCAATGAAGATTCCTGTTGCTTGTGCTGCCTCAGAGCTGCCCAAGCAGGATGTGGAGAGCTGCAGTTCTGAGACTGAAAACTTGTGGAGACACTTACATAGGAAGTTTCCATGTGTGAGGAAATGTTTTGCAGTAGCAGGGCTCTGAAAAAAATTTCACCTTTAGAGGTGAATTCCATATATTTACTTTTATTAGGTGAAATGTTAAAAAAAAAAATCAGAACATAATAGATGGTTAGCAAGACATAAGCTGTTGAGACTCTCTTACTTCTTGTGCAAGAGTTTGGCATTCTTTCATTCCAGAATAAACTCCTGTAACATTAAAATAGTATGAGTGTGTGTGTACATATATACGCATACAAAAATAGATACAGCTCTTGTGCTCTGGTAATGCTATGGGATATCATTGATCCTGCAAAGAAGATCGGAGAATCGTGGATCTCATCATATTAATTAGGGAAATGTAATCCACTCTTACTCAAAAGCAGAGAGTCTAAAACAAACTTACTTTAAAAGCAAAAAGTGCCTTGGACAAAATTCTCTACTGAGTATGAAAGTATCAGTAAGTTATTTGGAACACACTATATTTAGACCACAAATTTACAGTTTTCTACAGTTCATGATCCCAAGTGCGTGTTGAATAGAGCTAATCTTTTCAGTGCCAGACAGTGCCTGTTTTAGAAAATAATTTAATTCAAACCTCTTTAAAATGTCAGAGTGGAATGAAAGCCTGTAATGTATCTCAGAGAGAGGTGTTTTAGTAGAATGAATTAATACCTATACTGTGTAGAGGCTGAAGTTTGCTGTTTGAACAGTAGTTTAGAGATTCCAACTAATTCCTTGCTGGCTACTGGAGAAATAATGTCTGAGCAGAAGTTGTTCTTTGTCTGAGCTTGTTGTTGCAAAGCAGATAAAATACCTACAACTATTTCTGCTGTTTTACCAGTGTGAATCAAGTGTTCTTGTTGGGTTTACCCAAAGAATCCTGCTGCTGTCCCGGAATTGCCTGTGTTTGTTGGGGTGGTTGCTTCAGGTGTGCTGGTGTGTGATCTTGAGCTTGGTGTCTTGCTGCTTTGATTGCCTCCAAACTCTCATACCAAGCCTTTTCTGGAACATCCTCTTTTAAGTGAGAGTATCTCAATATCTTTATTTTTTTCCTGAGCTCTTTAAGGTCTCTGTATTTGCCAGTATCCATCTTCCCTGAGTGGGAATAGCTGTATGAAAACATGTTGTTTGGATAACTTTGCTGTTTTTTCTCTTCCACAAATGATAAAAGTAGTTTGGGATCAAAAGAAAAGAAGAAAAAAACCCCTCTTTAGGAAGTGTAAAGATTTTGATACACGAGCTGTGCCAGTTTTGCTAAACAAAGTTTTGCCTTTTGCTTGTGTTGTGTAGCTGGCCAGTCTATTGCAGATTCATACTTATCACATATATTAAAGTATGGCATTTCACATACCAGAAAGTGAATAGTACTTCTGTTGTGGTGTGTTTCCCATGGCCGATTGCTCTTTTATGTGAATAATTGGCAGCATACATGCTATTTGAATCCTACAGGCAGATGTCAACTGACATTTAGTCTGAGACTTCAGATTTAGTTGGAACCAGCAGAATGTTCAGTCCTTTCATGTTAGAAGCTGCTGTTGTGGTGCACTCAAGGCAAAATGAAGGGGTCATGTAATACAGTGAGAAATAACTTCAAAAAAAAAGTGGACCAGTAGTTTTTCACTAAAAATTAGAATTTTTGCAATATTTATGCTCCAAAAATAAGGATTATACTTATGGTCAAGAAATTATAAATGCCACACAAATTAATAGCAGAAAATTAATCACTTCGCAGCAGCACACTAGCTGTCAGGCTAACTCGTGCTCTTGGGATTTGGATCATAAACTTTAGCTAAACAGAATTTATAAACATGGAGCAAAAGTGGAGTAGCTATTTGTCACCAGTTCTGCTTTGGCATCTCACTGAAAGCTCATTGCAGACTTGATTTTTTTCTAAAGAAGGACTTTCTAACCAAAAAGAAATCTGATGTATGTGTGTGCCATAGTACTGAGCTTTAGCAACAACTGTCAGAAGTAACAAGTTCTTTTTCTTTTTCAGTTAATGTCTTTTAAATTGAACTATTTTGCTGAGTTTGATTTGGGTTGGAATTTTGCTTCACTTGAGACAAAGGTTGGAAGTCTGGGATTAAAAATAATAAATAAAACAATTTAATGATGAAAAGATAAATACCAAATTTGACTTGCTTTCTGACCATATTCTCAAAATGGAGATTATTCTCAGGCTGTTCAAAACCACTAATGCAAAATGTGAGAAACTGAACTGATGAGCTATTCCAGATGTTTTGAACTGAAGCTTGCATGGGTGGGGAATTGAAAGAGGTTTGGCTGTGTGGGAAAATTGGTATGAAACGTGGCTGGGCAGCTTGGTTAGCAGCACTATGCAAAATGTTACTTCTGCAGTGCAAATTAGATATGACTCTTGACCAGATTAGAGGTTTTGCAAAGAGATTTTTTCCCAATCTGCTATGCTGATTTAATAAAAAAAGGATTAATCTGACCTGCATTAAGGCAACCCACTCTGCTTCTTGCTGTGACTTTAATAATAAAACAAATCACTGGCTTAGTCAAACATATCAGCCAAGAAGAAACTGAGGAATGGTATTTGAGGAAAATGAAATGTAGTCTATAATCTGTAATTCCAATAGCAGTTGGAAATGGTATTTAAGGGTTTCCAAAGCTCCCTTTCCAAACTGAATGCAAATTATGAAGGAACCAAGATTACTTGTATAGTCTTGCAGTGGATGAGGATCATGAAGCATCATGATCTGTAAAGCGCCTAGGGAATTGTAGAGCAGGTCCCAGATATCTGGAGAATAGACTGGAATGGATGGTCTGAATGCAGTGAGTACATTTCCACACATTTGTGGAAAACACCCGAACACCACAGAGCACGTATTTACTGTAAGCTATTGTAAGCATTCTGTATTTAATTGAGGACCTTTAGAAGTCTAGATAAAGTTTGGGAGTTTTGTTAGAGTAGTTCAGTTCTTAAATCTTCTAAACATAACATTAAATTACTCTGAGAGCATATTTAATGTAGGGTTTGTAATTTTACTCCACTGTCAGTTTGCCATTGCTTCTCAGAAACCAGAATGAAATTCATAGCTCTAACTCTCTGCAGTCCTCAGAAGAGTCTGCCTTGAGAGTGGATATTTGGAGGAAGAAAGGCTAGATAAACTCTGCTTCCCAGAGAATCCAGAAAAGAGATTCTCCTAACTCTGGGATGGCTAAATGTCTGTCAGGAGCTGAGCATTACGTACTCTCATAAGCTGCTGTTTTTCTGCAGTGTTTGCTGCATAGTTCAGCCATTAATTCTGTGGGACTTTTATTTCTGATTTGCGGGATTACTGTGTTCGGGTGCATATCCACTAGCTAAGCCTTCCTGTCACTGAAGAGATGAATTTGGGGCTTCTGTCTTTGCACATGGTTGTTGTCCTGTAAGTGAAGTGATCCTCTGTTGGCAAAAATAATAGTTTGATAAAGTGGAGCCTCGGGGTATGGATTAATGCATTACAGTTTGAAGCACAGGAAAAAAATCATAACTGCTGATAGCTTTCCATTTTCTCATTTTGTGTAGGAAAACAACTCCTATTAAAGACTTCAGAGCCTTTTAAAGGGAATTGCTTCTTGTGGTTCCAGTTTGAGGGAATGGCAGTTCTTGTTGCCTGGAAAAAGACTTATTTACAGTCACAGAGCAAGTATGTCAGAGATGAGTGGAAGCAGGTGTCCTGGCTGATCCTTCCTTTCTTCAAGTATGAGACTAGCTTTTTGGGGAGGGAAATGATGAAAAGTATTTGCAATTAGTTTAGTGCTGATAGACTCTTCAGATGATGTGATTGTAGATGTGGGTTGCTTGGCATCCTTAGGTTTTATAAAAGAAGATGAATTTTTGTTTCAGAAGACTTTCTTGCAAAGGAGTAGTGTAGGAAAAACAAGCTTATCACTACATATTTTTAGTAATCTATGGAGGAGGCAGTTGCTTGTCTCTCTTTTTGCTTTAGTGTATTGACTTTCTGATAAACCTCACCTAGGTTTTGAGGCATTTATAAAACTGCAAATTATGGCTCATGTTGGCTGCAGCTGTTCCAGAAACACTGAAAAATTGAGACTTCCCCCAATGTGATTTTCTGCTGCTTTAATATTCTGTACTGGTTGGAGTTAGCTCTTCATTCCCAACAGATTTCACTAATATTCCTAGAAACTTGCTTTCTTTGAAACTGATGTCAAAAAGTAAACAAATCTGTAATACACTTGATGTTCTGAGCTGGAAGAAACCTCAAGTGCCTCGCTGGAACGCAGATGAGTGGCTAAAGCAAATGCTTGCAGAAAGTGAAGGGGCTGGGTGCAATTAACCTTAAAACATCCAGTTCATCTCCAACCATTTATTCTTGCAGTTGTGTGTGCCCTGGGTTTCTTAGTGAAGATCTCTTGCGTAGCAGTATTGTACAACAACGGTGAGCACTGAAGGTGTCAGAGCACCCCTGTTCATTTTTGTATCCAGCTCTGGGGTTATCATGACAGCACCAGGGTTTGTTTTGGGCTCTTGCAGGTTGGTTTGCTTGTTTTGTTCTGTTTGTTTTTAGTTTCCTAGCTGATACTGACCTTTTTGTGCACCCTTGAAAATGATTCTCTGTGTGGAAGTTCTTGCCAGCGTGGTCAAATTGAGTATGTGCTAAGATTTTAAAGGAGTGCTGAGAAAAACGGCAGAGTTGACAGGTTTCGCTTTGCCATGCAATGTCTCTTTTGGCTTTTTTTGGCAGCAGTCTGCAGAATACAGCCAGGCTGTCTACAGTTCTGCTTCCAAATGTGGAACATGCCTGACCTTGCCTGGTATGCCCTCTCGCGCTCTCAAAGGATCTTAGAAACTTATTTTCCCACAAACTCCCAAACAACCAATGCCTAAGTTGGTTTAAGTGAACACTGTATCAGAGTACCCTTCAACTAAAACATTTTATTTAGCATCTCTTTCTTCCCTTTAGTTCTCTGTATTATTTACTTCCATTCTTACTCAGCTTAGAGGGGAGAAAAGTTTTTACACTGTTTAAATCTCTCAGCATCCTCAGCTTTATAGGCACAGCAGGAAAGTTTTATGCAGGAATCGTTGTAGAAAAACTTGCTGATTGCTGGTGTGCGTGTGTATATATGCAGGCTTTTTTCTTTCCTGACACAAAATAAGTCTTTGTAAAAAGTTAAGTTCTTTTAGTATTCTAGTTTAAGCCCAGAAGTCTTCACTGTGTTTTGTGAAGTATGTGGACAATTTATAACTAGAATGAACTAATGCATCTTTCAGTAACTCTTGCTCAGTTGCAGGAGAGAATTGAAGGTGCATTTAGGGATCCAGATTATTTCTGACGTGTAACAGATCTGTGAATTCTACTTGACCTTCAGGTTTTTCAGATGGCAGAACTGAAGCTGTTTTGCCAAAAAGCAAGGAACGTAATTTTGGAATTCCTCCCGTGGAAAACTGATTTTCATAGCCAAGTTGTCTAGCTTTCCATTTTGACTTGTATCCAGTATATTTGTGACTAAATATTACTGTTCCAGTACTGACTCATTGTGATAGTAAGTGTATACTGATTAGCAGGGGCTCTTAATATAGTGATGGAGAGACCTGTTGGAGGCAGCAGAAAGCTAAGGGACTCAGATACCCTGGGAGCTGATACTATTTGCTGTGTGCTGCTCTTTAAAAGGATAGCTCCAGTCTTCAGGATTTTATCTGGTGATTGTTTTATAGTATTTATGCCTCTTTAATTGTGAAATCCTTAATTATAGGCCACTTACTGTTCTGATGGTAGCAAATGCTGCCTTTAACATAAAGGTCTCTGTTTATTGAAAATCACCTATTATGCTTGGTTAATGCAAGTGTCCTGGGCTCTGTCGTGTCACATTCATAAATGGGACTTGTTCTTCTCTTTTAGGAAATGCCTAATTCTGTCTTTTTGGTAATGGAGGTATGTGTCAATGTATATTTCTTTCTGGCTGATTTTAAGAGTGGTTTTTGGACAAAACTTTTAGGAAAAGAAAAAAAATAACTTGATGGACATAGCTACAAAATAACCTTGACTTACTATAACAAGTAATTTTGAAAACTAGATAATTGATTTCATGCAGTACTAATTCTACTATTTTTGGCTCTGTAAATTATTTATCATTTTTTTCAACCTGAAAGTATTAATGAAGTGCTATGCTTTGAATTAACAACTATAAATTGACAAACAGTATTAAGACAAACACATGGAAAGGATTATCTAATTCTAATAAAAAGATTACAAAATAAATATTCTCCTGTGTATTTCAGTGCTCATGTTTTGAGTAAAAACTCTTTTTCTTAACAGTACTGCAATGGTGGGGATTTGGCAGATTACTTGCAAGGTAACTGATTACTATATTTCCCTGTTAGGAAGTTACTGCATTACATGTTTGTATTTTGTGTTTGTGTAATCCATCAGTATTTTTCTGAGATTTTGCTTGTGGTTTAAATATTTATTTTCCTATTTATGGAATGGCTATAACTTCATACTGCTGCTTCTCCTGGTGTGATTCTAGAGTGCCCTCACTATAAGATCCATTGAATTTATTAATCAGTTCTACATTAGCTGCTCTATAGGGAGAGTTTTGAACAAATATAAGGATGCTTCTTTCGGATACAGTAAGGATGTTTCTTCTCATATGGAAGTGTATGATATGTGGGGAGCTGGAACTGTCCTTCTTCCCTATTCTTCCTTCCCCAGAGTGTGATCTGGAAGAATTTGTATGTGAAAACTTTCTGGCTGCTTTCCAGTTAATTTTCAGGATACTTGATCTCATTTTGTAATGCCAGTTTGGTCTTAGCACTAATCAAGCCAGATAGACAAGTGCTTCAAAATGGCAAATCTCCAATTGTGAACGTAAAGCCAGAGTTAAATATAGCAATTCTTGTTGGTTGCTCTGATTTCTACTATCCTGCAGGGGGAAAGGGGAAACCTTTTGCTTTTGAAGAGCTGGACTGCTGTCACCCGTTTCCTAGACTGCCCTTCCCATGGTTTTCTTGAAACTAATGGAGAAAAATCTTAATGTTTGCACAGGGACCGACTAAGGGTCTGTTTGTTTAGTGTTACATCCTGCAGTCAAGGTCATCGGCAGAGTGCAGTTCATGTCCTTTGTACAACTGCAGAAACTTGAAAACTAAACTTTGATGCTGTAGGAGGGGTTTTGCATTTGTTTAAAAATGATTCCAAGTTATTTTAAATATCACTTTAAAAATAAAACCTGCAAGCTAAGAATAAAAAGTGAATGAAATAATGCATAGGCAGGAAATGCTTTTTGTCACTGCTTCCAAAATTCTTGAATATAATGTTACCGTATTTGTATATTTGGGAAGAGTTATCAAGCCAGAGGTAGCATGGTAAAAAAAAAACTTGCTGACTTCCTATTTTTAAAGTCATATTTTTGGGTGTTGCTCTTTGTCTCCTGATTTTTACTTGCATTCTTTTCAAAGATGTGACCTTAAAAATACATTAAATTACTTAAATAATGAGTACAAAGAGGAAGTTTGGGCTCAGTAGAGATTTTGCCCTTCAGCATGGCCCTACCCAAAGCAAAGGCAGAAGTTACAGCATCATAACAAGTTGATTCTTCTTAAAAAACAAAATATTGAGTGGGTATTTTAATCTTTATTGTTTACTTGCCTTTACGTTTGCAATATGCTGAATGAATCCTTGTGAACAGCCATTGTTATGGTAACTGTGTATATTAAAATCTTAATTCACCTTCCATTAATATCCTTGGAAAGGCTCGTGATGTAATCCAGCCCCTGTGTTCAGAACTCTTCCAGGCTGCAGAAATGATTTAGTATATTCTGAAAAGACTTTCAATTTTCATTTAAGTAAAATACTGTAAAAGCAGATAATTTAGGGTATGAAAGCTAGAGTAGAACTATGGAGACGAATATATAACTAGATGTATACATTTATAGAAAAATATAGGAAGCTGGGTTATATTGAATGATTTCACTATGATTTGATTATCTTCACTGTTTTCACTGTTGATTACTGTGAAATTTATTACTTTTTGCCCAAAGATGCTGTTTCTTTTCTCATCTGTGCTAATGTATATGTTATTTTCAGCTAAAGGAACTCTCAGTGAAGATACCATCCGAGTGTTCCTGCAGCAGATCGCAGCAGCTATGCGGATTCTGCACAGTAAAGGAATCATTCATAGAGATCTTAAACCACAGAACATTTTGTTGTCTTATGCAAGTCGTAGGAAGTCAAGTGTCAGTGGCATACGCATCAAAATAGGTAAATACACTTTTTTGTCATCTAAAGAGATGGTTGTTTCTCTACTTGCAAGTAATTGAAGCACAGAGGATGTACTGGCTATGGAGCTGATGCTGTATTAAACTGCTTCCAATCAGAGAGTAAGTCCAGAAGAATGAGCTTTATGCTGCAATGCAGATTCTCAATATAAAGAAACTTGAGTCATAAAGACCTTTTTGATTAAATCTGCAGGAAGAAAAAACCCTATGGAGCTGATTTTTCTAATATTTTAATTAGATGTAAATCTGTAATTTCTGAATGGCCTTAAGACCATTTCAGCTCCAGATTTTTTTGTGTGTGTGTGGTGGACACCTTCCTCCCCACCACCTCCCCACCATGGATTTCTTAAAAGGTTTAGAAATACCGGTGACCTATTTTTGACAGAAAGAGATTTGGCCTTGTAACTGGGAAGAGATGTCAGCTGTTCAGCATACCCCCAGACTTCCCTCCGAAGACTCCAGGAATCTTGATTTTTCTGTCTGTTAAATATCTATTGAAAAAGACCTTGCTTTTAACAGGTTCTTTGCTTTTTTTATGCAAGATTTGAGGTCAGTTCCAACAAAATCACTCCATCTTCCGAACAACACAGCTGCGACAAAACTTCATTTCTTTTCTTGCTTGATAATTTCAGATCTTTTTGCCTGCATGAAAATTCAGACATCTGAAAACTTCACTTCTTCAACTTCTACCTGATGTGATTTAACTGCAGCAGATTGTATATTCATCACTCTTAATGAACCATTTATATTTAGCTACTGACTTTAATCCTTTCCTGCTGACGCCAGACAGCATACCCTGCAGCTGGGAGCTGGCTGAGCCCCAGTTTGTACAAGTGATGGCACTGCTGTTTCTTGGCTTGCTGATGGGAAAGATGCTGCATTCTTCTTTCAGTGTATACCACAGATTTTGCTATTTCATGAAGTTAGCTATATATTATACCTATTTTTTCCTCTCTGACTGTTAATTGGATTTCAATAAAGGATCATTTCTAGGCTGCAAAAAGTAGAAAATTATCTGTCTTGTCATTGACAAATGTGTTTCTTTATATAGCTGACTTTGGTTTTGCTCGTTATCTGCATAGCAACATGATGGCTGCAACTCTGTGTGGTTCCCCCATGTATATGGTAAGTGTTTTTCAGGTCATTTTGCTTATCTCGAGCATTCTGCTACCAAAATGAAATAACTTGCTGTTTGCAGACAGGCAAATGGCTGTTGTTGCTTCAGGAGTGATGTGCATTTCACCTTTCCGGAGTTTGATGAGCATCTGTTGTCTTGTGATTTGGAGATCACAGTTGTTAAGGAATGAGACACAAATTGAAATGTTCCTTAGCATTGCAGGGAAGAAAAATCTTTCACAAGTTAAAAAGCTGTACATTTCAGCATCAATTTCTTGGCTCATAAAATAGTGAATTCCCCCATATGAGTATTTTTTTTTTTCTTTTTTCCTGCAGTGGGCTTTGGCACTTTCCCACTTTTTTGAGAAGTGGAAGATGATAAATATAAGATAGACTATCTTTACAGTAGTACTAGAAAATGAGTTGATGTTTTCATTCCAGTAATTTAATGTATACTCTCTCACATGGTATTTTTTGTTCATGTTTTTTAAACAATTTGGAGTTAATCACCTGTGATTTTTTGAGCTGCTTGTGGCAGTGCCACTAGCTAGCTGTATGGTCATGGGAAAATGATTTCCCTTTCCCTTGGCTTGATGTTCTTATCTGTAAAATGGTGGTTATGGTTTTGTTTGTGAAGTGCTTGATTATGTGCCTGGAAATCAGACCACATAAACCAAATAACTTACCTGTTGTTTCCATATGTACAAATTGTTAGCTTGTTTCTTTATATAACACTTCTAGCCTATGCTTTTAAAGCAAAACTTTAATTTTAGATAATATAATAAAATTGTTACTTCTCAATTCATGTAATAACGCAGACTAAAATGTTGTTTTTGCTTGGGAGTATTTATTCTTTCAACAAACTGGTCTCTCAACACTGCTCTGAGATTGACAAACTGTGCAATTTGTACTTCTCTGGCATTATATTTTCTTTTGTTTTGTCTTCTAAGATTCTCCTGTGCTTTTCAGGCCCCTGAAGTGATTATGTCTCAACACTATGATGCTAAGGCAGACCTGTGGAGCATAGGAACTGTAATTTATCAATGTCTTGTTGGAAAACCACCTTTTCAGGTAACGTTTTATTTTGCCTTTTCTCTTTCCATTGCTGTTTATACTGTCGTGGAATTTCCTGGAACATTTCTTTCTAGTGATGAAAGCAGAAGTGTAAGGAGTGATGTCCTGAGTGTAGTGTTGTGTCAGTGCTTCAAAGACCAGGTGGCTTGTGGATACCAAAGGAGAAATTGCTCAAAATTAAATCTTTGTAGATCAGTGTTTTCAGTCCTGGACAGATGTTTAAGGAAACTCAGAACTGAAGTTATTGCTTTGCTTGGATTTTCTCTTTAATGCCTATATGCAAAAACCTCTTTTTTGTGTGTGTAGATGAGAGCTATTTTCTCTCTTGGATTGAGCTTTAATTAATGTATGTTTTTAATTGACAGGCCAATAGTCCTCAAGACTTGAGAATGTTCTATGAAAAGAACAGGAACTTGATTCCTAGGTATGTCACCACAGCCTTTTCTTCACTTATTTGTTGACTGAACACCTTCATCTTTAGAAATGCCTGGAATTGATAAAAATGCTTAATGTTGCTGGCCTGACATGGCAAGATTGTCTGTGGCTCATGTTGCATTTTGTCTTTGTACCTTACTGACTTGAAAAATATCTTGTCTAAAGGCTATTGAGTGTGTGCAGTGAAGATTTAGAGACATGGCAGAATGATGATTTCCTGGGTAGTTGGCAGAAATGTAACGTGTGTTTTCTTCCTTCCTTCTTTATGTGCAGTATTCCTAGGGAAACATCGGCTTATCTGTCTGACCTGCTGTTGGGTTTGCTTCAGAGAAACCAAAAAGATAGGATGGACTTTGGTGTGTAACTTTCTTTTGTTCTTTTGACTTCTATTGCTGTGTTTGTGTAGATAGGATAACTATCTTGACTTTGTCCAACCAATTCCAGCAAGCCCAAACCTTTTCTTTATCTCTGTTGTCATAAATGAGATGGAGTAGCTCCCTAACAACCCTCACCTCCAAAAATAAACCAACCCACAGTTGAGTAACTGCTGTCAGTCAGTAGTAAGTGGTATATGCAAAGCATCACTTTGATTGTGGTTTAACTGTGAAATGTAGATGAATTTAATTCTAAGTGCAGTATTTTTTCTCCCCTAGTCTTTGTTCTTAGAGAAAAGTGATTGTAACTGAATGCTGAGGAGAGTGGATAGTTTGCTTTTAAGTTTTCTGCTTCCTTCAGGGTTGTATTCAAGCCCAAAGCAGTTGATGTGGATCACCTCCTTGATTATAAAATGCAGATGTCCCATGTGCAGTTCTTTGTTTCCAAGAAACAACTTTTTTGTAATTGCTGTGTGCTTGTACGCATTTAAAAGTTAATGATTAAAAACATTAGAAACAGCCTTGACGTTAGGGGATCGTACACTATTTATAGCCTTTCTCTTCTGATACCTGCGTGTCTGTAACTGTGGGGAAGTGTCTTCAGCTAAACCATTGTCTGCAAGCTGAGGTTTTATCTCTGACAAGCAGATGCAGGGTAGCAATTTGCACTAGGACTAAGGAAAAAGACTTTTCCTGTCTGGCTCTTTTCCCGTGGATGCAACTGCCTTCATTATACCTTAAATTTTGCATCACAGTCATTCTTTGTTATGTTTATTGCTCTTTTCTAACTGCTTGAAAAGGTTACTGATTTCAAAGTCATTTTGGTTGCAGAAACTGAATGAAAAAGACCCACGTTTTAGGAAACTGCTTTACATTTTTTACTCCTTACTTTCTCTTGAAGACTGCAAGTATCTTAAGTGTTTTAATGGCAATACAGACTGAAATTATACACTTACAGGAGAGCAATGAAATAAATGTTGTAACATCTAAACTGTTCGTGTATGCTGATGTGAATTCCTACTATTGTGCTTAGAAATTGGTAGCTTCAGGCTTCTGTATTTCAGTGCAAATATTTGCACTATTTTTAACCAAAAAGCAGTGGAAACAACAATTGTACCTTGATAATTGCGTGAGTTCTAAAATTTTAAAAAGGAGAGAAAGCATCCAAGTTTGATTGCAGTGGAAAATGCTTTTTACTTTCAGGAAGAGGTATGGCACCTGCACAGCAGAATTCTTTGATTGCTTTCCACCACTACTTCCTCTCCAGTCTGGACAGAGCTCTCTGGAGGGAAAGAGTCCTGTCTCTGGGTCACTTGAACTCCACATAACTTGCTGATTCTGTGATGTGGACATTTGGCTACCTCACTTAAAAGCGGAAATGAGGCAGACATTTGACGCAGACCAGTGGAAACAGGCCAAACCAGCCAAACTGTTGCCTTGTGTTTTCAACCATTCCTGGCACAGGTGTATGTTGATGCAGAGAACTAGCAGTGAGAGACTCTGTAGGGTCTAGAGGAGCTGGGTCCTGTGGTTTTCCCCATCTTTTCTAGATTTTGAAGCCACGCTTGGAAGAACAGAGCATATGGATAAGATATTAAATGGGAGATTAATATCTTTGTCAAGAAAACAANGTTGATGCACAGAACTAGCAGTGAGAGACTCTGCTAGAGGAGCTGGGACCTGCTTTTCCCCATCTTTCCTAGATTTTTGAAGCCACACTTGGAAGAACAGAGCATATGGATAAGATATTAAATGGGAGATTAATATCTTTGTTAAGAAAACAATGACACGTCCATAGGCCAAAGGTTTTGAGATACTTCTGTCAACCTCTAAAACAGTAGTTAAGATTTGGAGTCCTTGGAGAATGCTTGTGCCTTAGGAGCCTCAGGCTATCACAAATGGCAGGTGTACTCTAGGGGAACCTCATTTCCCCTGTATAACTGCAGAGGAAGCTTGGCCTGCAAACTTGCTCAGCATCTTTACTGCTTCTTGACTGAAGTTAGCAGAATATTAGGTTAGTGCAAAGCCTGTTTAGGGCTGCATTTGGAAAGCCAAGCCTAGTGCATGCTAGGTTGACAGGCCCTTAACAAAAGTGCGGTTGTTTGGCCACAGTTTACTGCTGTGTTTGGCGTTCCTGTTTAGCTGGAGATCTTTGGTTGCAGAACATTATGTTCGAGCCTGTTAAGATTTCAAGGCCATCAGATCAGTAGCGTTGACTCATTCAGAATGGCTAGAACTGTTCCCTCTTCAAAAGTAGTCAAGAGTAGAGTGCAGGTTTGTGTGTGCTTTGTACTCACTGGATGCTCTGTTACTTGGGTCCTGCAGAGTTTTTATTGCTGTTTTTGTTAGCTATTCCTGCTAATGCAATCATTTTTATGTGAACCAAAACAGCATCTTAGAGAGTAACAGAAAAGTTTTATTTTGATCAGTTCTTTGTACTTGCATCTGTAGGTCATGTTATTCATGATGGTTAAGGTACTGCTTATGAAAATGTCTCGTTGCTATTTAGTTATACATGCAAGCTGGGATTTCATGCAGTGCTGAAATACGCAATTGGTCTTGTCACGTGTGGTTCCTGTGTGTCTGTGATAAGAAAATAACTTTACATATTTGTTAGGTTGTGGAGAGAAGATTGAAAGGTTTTTGCTTCTTTACTAGATGCTTAAGTCTTTCCGGTTTATTTTTTTTCCCCTTTTCAGTTTCAGCTATGTTTTGTTCTCAAGAAATGTCAAACAATTTTTAGGGGGATAATGTGAAATTTTAAAACAGCACTAGCAGCATAATGGAAGGTATTAGCTCTTCTGAAAACTAGGCATGTGTTTTTGAACGTGGACATGCCTGAAATCAATTGCTTTAGTTGTTGTCCTAACTTACTTCAGCAGAAATCAGATCCAGAGGAAACTCAAGATTATAATTTCACATGTGGCATTGACAGTGTTCAGATGTTGATTTGTAAATTTGTGTGTGGAGCAGAATTGATAGGTCACCCGTGGATGTTGAGTAACCGCTTCCACCTTGTGCTCTGCATGTGCTGATCCCTACAGTTTCTCCAGCAGGGGAGACTGGCCGTGTCCTTTACGGTAGTGGAGGACTGTGTTTGTGCTTAGAAAGAAAAATCCCAAGCAGAGTGGTGGTGGTGATGAAAGTCGTGTTTTCCTTGGCTGAGCTGCCGAAGGGCCTCGCAGGGGCTGCTCTGGAATGTGCTTAGCCAAGGGACTGAAGGGGAGAGTGGAGAACCCGGCACAGTTGCTTGTTGTTAAAGTAAAAATAGCATTGGAAATCTTGCTGATCTCACAGCAATACGGGGTGGAACAGCAGGTGTTGTACAAGAGCTCAAGAACACCTGATCCTCGTATTAAAGTTAATCATTATATTGCTCATACCTTAAAGGTAGCCTCCCTTCCATATCAGGTCATTGAGGAAAGTGTTGTTGAAGGAAGAGGGACAGCAGGCCTCGGCATTTCTTTTTAATCTTGTCATTTGCTTAGGTCCAATGAACAGCATTGTTTTACCTCAACTGCCAGAACATTGCAGTGCCCAGAGATCTGCAGCCAGCTTCCTCCATGCCTCAGCTCGTCCTGGCCTGCTGAAGGTCTCCTCTTGCAGAACAAAACCTGCCATGCAAACCATTAGCCAACTGGATGCACTAAGTCAATTAAGTGCATCTCAGTGTATTTGGTTACAAACAAAAGCAAATGTTTCTGTTGTTGAAACAGTAACAAGTTAACTGACCAAATTGTTAAAGAAAAATTTATGTAACTCTGCTCTAAATGGTGAAGCAGCTGCCCAGGCAGTGTGCTTTGCTGTTGGGAAGGGGGAAGGAGAATTGCTGCTGCTCTGTTTGGATCTTTGGCTGCCTAAGAATCAGCGTGAACGGATTCCAAAATAAATTAGCATCAATCCTTGGGAAAGATACTGGCACTGTTGAAGTGGAAATTCTTAGTGTTTGAAGTGAAAGATGCTCATGATTTTGAAAAACAAATTGAAACGGAACTAAGCCATATTGAATATAGAGAACCTAATTTCATGATGCCCAGAAGAAGGCTTCTGCTGTACATGATGCTCATGAAGTGTCCTTTGCTAATCCAGTCTGGATTGCCTTGCGGGTTCTTGCTTTGAAGTTATTCAGTTGATGGTGTTTCCTTTCCAAGTGCCATTGCAACATATAACATAAAGTCTTTAGTCTTTTATAAGCCTTCACCCTCTGGCTATGAAATGCTGATTCAGGAAAAGCAGTGATTCATCATCTGCTACCTAGGCTTCAAGTTCTGTGTCCATTGTGTGTTAACTCACCTTAGCTATTGTTTCTCCTTCTACAGAAGCATTTTTCAACCACCCTTTCCTGGATCAGGTTTCAACGGTCAAAAAGTGTGAGTAGTTCTGTGTTTCCACTTGTTTATGTAAATGGTAAATGTGGGGAAGAGGGGACACCTGCCAAATATCCCAGTGAGTTTCTGAGACATTTCCATGAGTTTGACTGTTATACTCCCTTGCAAGCCTAAAAGAGTTGAATGCTTTTGTTTTATGGTGTACTGAATTATGATACTTATTTACCTGTTCCCTTGACCTTTAAACTAAATACTTTCATATATTTAAGGATGTGCTGTGTTTATAAGCTTTGTAAGAGGTTATGCAAATAAATCAGTGGGGGGATAAATATTATTTTCTCTTGGATTTTCCTCTTCTAGCTTGTCCTGTACCAGTGCCCACATACACAGGCTCAGTCTCTGGCAGTTCCTGTGGTAGTTCTCCTTCCTGTCGTTTTGCTTCTCCTCCAGTAAGTTCTCTGTTTTTCAGAATAGTTTCTTGAAAATTCCTTTTTTTTTTTTTTTTTTTTTTGTAGTGTTAGGCAAGATCTACTGAATTTTCAATCTTTCAGTTCTTGGACAATGTAATAAACTGTCATGTTAAAGAGTGCAAAGCAAGGAGTGGTCTTTTGGTAGAACGCTTTGGTCTTTTCTGCACTTTCTGTTGTGCTTTGTGTGTGTTTATGTTTTTAAGTGTTTGTTTAGTTAAAAAAAATCAAATATTAGAGTAACAGTCTGCTAATTTGACTTGCAACATGATGAATGTTCCAGATAATTCTTGAATTGACCTTTGTGGTTAAGCTTCCTTATTCTGATATAAACTGTCGGCTTTCATTTTATGTGGTTTTTAGAAGTGATGCCGCTGAATCCTCAGAGTGATTAATTAAATAGCAGTCAATTAAATACACTGCCAAATTAATATACAGCTGTCTAAATTGACATTATGGGATTATTTGGTATTTGTGGTCTCTGAATTCAGATGCAACTTAGATTTTAAAGACTTAAGAAATCCAAAACTAGCCCAAAATATGTTTGGAAGCTTTATATATGGCTGTATATAACTACATATACTTTTATGTAGTTAAAGAAACAATTGTGCATTCTGAAACACTGGATTTATAGTACTTTGGGGTTTTTGTTTTGTTTTCCCCATCTAGTCGCTGCCAGACATGCAGCATATTCAAGAAGAAAACTTGTCTTCCCCTCCGTTGGGTCCTCCTAACTATCTTCAAGTGTCTAAAGACTCTGCCAGTACCAGTAGCAAGAACTCCTCTTGTGACACAGATGACTTTGTTCTTGTCCCACACAACATCTCTTCGGATCACTCATGTAAGCGATCTGAGAAACTTTCCTTATTTTTGCATTTTAGAACTTTCTGCACTCATAGCATGCCATTAGGCCCTGTTACTGTTTGGCCACCTTTTCTGTAAATGTATCTTAATTCACATTGGGAATTCATTTCTTCAGCTGATTTCTCTTTGAAGAGAGGCTGTCTGGTATCTATGAATCCTAATGTCCCTCTGGGTTATTTTCACCTAGTGAGTGGCTAGACATGCCGATGCTGCAGGCAGAGTTCAATAACAGCAAAGTCATTTGAAGTAATGAAAAACACTGGTGTTTTGGCACTTGAAAAATGAGTCTTTTGTAAACAGCCACTGATGATAAACCCAAGGAATCTCTCAGTGGAGGCAGGCACACTGTGACCTCTGGACTAACTGAGCAGTCCATGCTGTAGAATGTTAAACAATAAGTAAGTGCAGGTAAAAGACAACAAATGCTTAAAGTGAAAGGTTGGGGATCAGATCTGGCTTATGCAGAAGGCAGACTTTGATTTAGCACATTGCCATTTTATGACATCTTCCAAACCTGCCTTGCTGTTACATAAGCCAGTCAGCTGGCTTCCACCCGTGAGTGCCCCCAACTTGTGGATTTGACTAAATTAGAGCTTGATTTCTGACTGATCTCTGCAATACTCTTATGCTTCTTGATGCTGATACCTTGTAACCTTAAACAGTGGATTTTTTCATAATTGTCAGTATAGAGGGAGGGAGGAAAAAAAGGGACTCTTCAAACCTACTTTCTCTGATTATATTTTTATTGTAGGTCATATCTGAGGTATTTCCACATACAGAGCAGTTTCATGAATGTATAAAAATTTTCCACAAAGCTTGTCAGTAATGGCTATTTCTACAACAGTAATGCTAGAGATGTGTTTTTTTTTTTTTTTTGATTTTGCTGTGTGATGTGGGTTTTCAATGTGTTCTTCTGCTTACTGTCTTACTGTAGATGATATGCCAATGGGAGCAGCTGGCAGGCGGGCCTCAAGCGAGTTCTTGATGTGTGGAGGGTAGGTGTGCGGAGCCTTCTCCAAAAGAAGGCTCATGTTCTAAAATTGACACTGCAGATTTAGATGGGGGTGCTGGGTTTTTGGCACTGATGTGTGCACGTTGCTCTGCATGGACTTTCTTAAACATTAATATGCCAACCTAAATTTAATGTGACTATGTAAAGAGCTTGAAATCAGCAAATATTTTTTTCTTGTGTGAAGAAGAGATTTTTGAGTGTTTCTTGTTTTCACAGGCAGTCACCATTAACTATTTCTGGAAGCTCAGGAACTGTACAGAAACCATCCTCTGCCTCATCTCGAAGTACTGCTGCTGGTACAGCTAACAGGTGTGTGATGATTTAACACTCTTCTTTTAATAAAAGATTCCCTGTTTGGATCTTTGTTGTGGATGGCTGCTAGAAACTGAACTGAATAGAAGCCAGGATATATCATTCCAGGCTTTCTCTACCTAATGTGTTATAGTGGCTGATGGTTATGCAACTAATTGCTGGCTTAGATGCTTCCCCAAAAGATTTCCTTAAAGCAAAGTATTATTTCATCTATTTAAATTTTGAACTGATTGAAAGCGAAACTTCAGAGATAACCAGTCTGCCCTTTGGGTGTTATGAAATACAGCATGTTCTTCATTTAGCCAGCCAAGCTGTTGAATTCAGTATATGTTTTCAGAAGTTGTGTGAAAAGAGGAACTTATTTTCCTATGGATGTGAGTCTCCTGGCTGGTAATTGGGTGTGGGCCATATAGAAGCTATTACTGTGATTTTGGTGTTTGTGTCTCTTAAAATACCAGAGAAACAACATGAATAGGTTGGGTGTGTATTGCAGCTCTTCCATCAGCAGGGCTGTTAGTAAGATCCCTTTCTTCCATATGGATGAGACAGTTTCTGACAGTTTGAAATAAAATTGGTAGTCATCGGTGCTACCCAGGGTCTTTTGTTTCCTGGAAAATATAAAGCACACCCTTCAACTATTCATTTAATATCTTATATACTACCTAATATCTATTTTTTGACAGAGCAATGCATATCTTACTGTTTTCAATGCAAAATAGAAAGAGGATGAGCGGCCAAATGGGGAATCAAGCTATGATGTTTGCTTTATTTTTGGCTTATGCTAATACTGCAGAAGTGTGAGCCAGCACTATGTGTTTGGAAGTGCTTGTCATGAGAAAAGTTTGCTGCTTTGTGCTGATCAGAAAAGCAGTTTGGGTGATTTGCTGACATGGGCTATTAAGAAAGCATTAACCTTAACTTTAAGGGCAGACAATGTGGATAATTTGACTTTTAAAGACCTGTTTGATCTACGTTGTCTGTGTCCAACTCTGTATATACACATTATAATTAAAAATGTCATATACGGGTTTTAGAATTTTGTAGCAAATATAGGGGGTTTTATATTTTAGTAAGAAAAGTGCTAAATGGTTGTGTGAATAGAGTGCTTTGTGTTCATACTGTTAGTACTTCAATAGTTTGACTAAGCAAATTTGATCACGAACTGGCTGCTTTGGGCATGGTCTGAAGGAAGCAGAGTGTGTGTCCGATTCTACAGGATGCTGCTTTTATTGTTTTCAGGCTGAGATGTGTTCTTTCATAGTGGGTGATTTTTCACAAAATGTTCTTATTTCCTGTGGAACAGTGTGGTGTGGGTTTTTTTTTTTTTTTTTATTCCAAATCATCAAATGATGAATTGCACCGTAGTTAATGCTGCTTTATGGCACGTGGAAGAAGCGGTGGCACTTCTCAGGTGGAATAGGTAGAGGCAGTTCACTGGTAGGTGGTAAATGCTTATCCAAATGCTTTGCAGTGCCACTGTGGGTGCTGCTGCCTCCCTGTTGTCACATTAGTCCTAGCAGGCTGCCCACTGCGTTTGGGGCGTTTCACTTGTTAGGATTTTCTCGTTGGATGCTTTTGGGCTTCCCGCCTAGCATGTGGTCGCAGCTGTGGATTTATCCCATCCTCTGCCTGGCTGGTGTGCCAGGTTTGAGTCCTCCTTCATGTGCAGCTGAGGAATTTTGCAAGTATGGGTCTGAAATAAGTAAAACTGAAACTGCTAGAGATAACCAACACAGACTCATTGAGATCTATTCAAGCTCATCCCCGAGTATCTAGTAATAAGGTGACAGTAAAAGGACCAACTCCTTCCTTTTGCCAAGGAAGGACTCTGTATTAGGAAGTAGTATTTCCTTCCCAATGGTAGCAAAGGGAAGGGGACAAATAGAATCAGAAATACAGACTTCTTTATGGTCAGCTCTAGCCAAGCAGTGAGTGCTGTAACTGCTTTTTTCTTCTTTTTTTTTTTTTCTGGAAGTCATGGAGAGTTTTTCTCATTTCCTCTAATAAATTATTTTGTTTGCCTTTCCGTTCGCTGAAAAGATGGTCAATAAAAGACCAGATAGTAAGCTGATTGTCTTCCAAAAAGCCCTTTAGTTCAGAATACTTTCAGCATAATTCTTCCTTTGAAAGCGTTGATAACCGATTACGTTGCAGTGGTTCGGTTTCCCTTATCTGCTGGAACATGGAAGCGAGCCAGGTCGCTGACACGGCGCTGAACTCGGGTAGTGCTAATCTGCAGTCGCAGTCTGTGGATTAATGTTCAGGTGTGTGGTTTTGGTCACTCTGTCGGGCGGTGGTTACATAACGTGTTTTCTCTCGAAGTTCACCGCGTCTCTGGGGATATCTCTGGCTGCGCGGTGGTGCCTTTTGTACACATTCCAGCCGCGCCGCTGAACTTCCTGTTCTCAACGCAGTGGGTTTTCCTAGAACGCTATTTTGAAACGTGGTAAACAGCCAGCGCGGGCCGCTTGGCAGGAAGCACCGGGGTCGGCACGTTGCTGCGGAGCATGACAGAGGCTCCGGCCGGTGCCCTGCCCTCTGCTCCGGCCGATACTCACCAGTGCAGGAGGGCTGGTTAGCTAGAAACGATTCTTTGTCCTGCTCGGTGAAGTGCTAGAGCTAGACTTGGACACGCTGCAGCTGTACGCTGTGCAGGAAGGACAGAATCAGTTTATTTACCTGCTGCTCGGATTTTCCTGACGTTCAGACAATGGTACAGTTTAGGACGAGACTTGGCTGCCTTAATTCATCTCCTCTCTCGATGCCACCCACCTTCAGGCACTGTCAGCCTTCGGTGTCGCCCCGCAGCGAAACGGCGCCTATTCCCGTTCCCACTCAGCTGCGGAATTATCAGCGCATCGAGCAGAACCTCTCTTCCACTGCCAGCCCTGTGTCAAACCCCCATGGATCACCAAGGTGAGGTCTAACTCCTTTTTCTCAGTTCTAAATTTTTTGTATCTTGATAGATGTCTGTGCTCTCTTGTTAATGCCATGATTTTCTTCACAACTCTATGCTGAAGCTCGTAATAATCCCTCAAAACTGGCAGTAAGATCACAGTTGGAATTTTCCTCTGTCGCAAAATATGCATGCATTTTCCCTCAGATGTTACCCAGGAAGGTAAAAGATCAAGCCTTGCTGCTTGTTTTTTTTAAATTCCTCTTTGTGTATTATGTGGCATTACATCATGAACTAGAGCGTCAGTAATAAGTTATGTTTTGTTCTCGCACAGTAGCGATGAGATGAATGCCTCGTTCTGTAGAATATCAGAGCACTTTTTTTTTCTTTTTGGTGTGCTGGTTAACCAGAGTGTCTTGATACAAAGCTCTAGTGTGAAAGACTCTTGCTATAGACCATAAGGCAAATGAGGAGAAAGCCACAGAAATAGGCTAACCAACACTGTATAAAAACAGAACCATAGTTCTTTGGGCTTTTCAGGATCTCTGATTTTTATGACTCTTGCTACATGTAGGAAGGATCCTTCTCTTAAATAATCCCCTCTCAGTATGTGATCTGTTTGCCAAGTCCAGTCTGTAAACTTTTTATCTTTTGTCTTTTTCTCTTTTTTAGGCTTCTTCCTTTTTCTAGCATTAAAGCGGGCATTTCAGTTGTGAAATTACTAATTTGAGTTGTCTGAAAAGTAGGAATCCTTATACTAAGGGATAGATATTTGTATTTCTCCAGCTAAGCTATTATGGAATTAAAACATTGTGGCAAAAAAAAAGTAACAGAAATTAAATGTTGCTGCTTTTTCTCATTGTGGAAGGTTCAGCTTATAACCTTCATGAAGCAGCTTCATAACTTTATTGGCTGATTAATATACTCTGTAGAGGATTCTGGAGTTTATCTTGAAGAACCACAGCTGCTGTAGTGTCTAATCCCTCCTTTCACCTTGTCAGAGCTGCGGTTGTGAGGCGCTCCAATACCAGTCCCATGGGCTTCATGAAGATGGGCTCCTGTTCCCCGGTACCAGCAGACACCGCACAGGCTGTCGGGCGCAGGTTGTCCACAGGATCTTCCAGACCATATTCTCCTTCACCACTAGGTGAGCCCTTAAAGTCTTAGTAATTTCTGGCAACAGTAATTCAGAACAGTAATTTGTGCTCAAAATTACTGGAAACTAAAGTCTGCCCTGTTAGACCACATTTGCAGAAATTATTTCTGTTAAACGACTGGCAAAAGGTAACAAAAGTTCTGTTTTGCTTTGCTTTCCGTTGTAGGTGAGGTATAAAGTGTAAATTTGCATTTTGTTTTTCATTTGCATAGTTGGAACTATACCTGAGCAGCTTGGACACTGTTGTTGCGGGCAGCTTCAAGGACATGAATCAAGGAGTAGAAACTTTTCAGGTGAGCAACTTTTGATAATTCTGTAAACAATGAGGGATCCTTTTTCTCAAGATGAAAAAGGAAGTGTGCTGGTGTCTCTCTTCAAATCGCTGAACAGGGCTAGGAGCAGATAGGTGATAATGAATGGTAGTAACCTATCTCAGAATGTGTTTTGATAGGCAGTGCTGTCAAGCTGGTGCTCAGGAAAGGGAGGGAGAGCTGCCAGCATTCAGCATGTAACCTGCTATCGTCATTCCCTTTGACAATGCCTGGGATCTGCTGTGAGTGTTGCTAAGCATTCAGTAAGCTTTGCCAATCATAAAGTGTTTGGGCATGCCAATCGGAGAATAGGAGGAATTCAGGATATATACCTCTGGCTCTCTTCAGAGAGACAGGATGAAAGAATGTGCGACTTAACAGCACATGGTTGTTCTGCTCATTGCTTAGGTGCAAATTCTTTATCTAAAATATTAGATAAACTTTTTTTTCATATTCTAAGAGGTGGTATTGAATTCCCCCTCTGTTTAAACACTTCCCCAAATCATCTGAAGATAGCACAGCCTTCATTTCTTGAAGGACTTGTGTATTTCTAATATCTAGGAATTGTTTCATCCTTATAAAATAAGTTCTACAACATATCTCAATTTGCCATTATAATTCCCATACTACTGACAGTTTCATCAGAAGAAGAGGGGAAAATAAAGAGAATACAAAGAATATTTTTGTTGCATCTTTTCTTTGGCTGCAGGCCTGTAAAACTGTTGATTTTAGTGCCTTCTGCCAGCAATAAACTCACTTGTAACATACCACACTTTTGTTTTTCTGGTTTTAAGAGTATTAATATTTCATTTCTTTGTCTTCCCTGCATTCTTTTCCAATTGGACTTGTATTATTTCTTAATTTCAAGTGACCGTGGTGGTTTTCTGTTTGTAGAACACCACAAATTGCAGCATGTCTGTTTCGAAGCATGTAAATGGGTCTGGGAAGCTGTCTCTGCTGCTGGGTGAGGTGAGGTCATCTGTACTGAGATTTCCCAGGGCCTGGAGTTGTCTCTCTCAATGTAACATCTCAACTAATTGAGTTGCTTTTGCTGCCAGTGGCAGCAGAAGAGAAACTTTGAATTCAGAAGCCTTCCTCGTGATGCCGATGACAGTACGAGAGCAACCAGCGGGGTTTAAAACTCATTCCTGAAGCAACAGGTGATGAGGTTCGATGCTATCGGACAGAGGAGTGAAACCAAGATGAATTAGCTCGTATTCAAAACCTACCTAGTAAAATCACAGGCTTAAGAAGGTTGGTGAAAGATGTGGCTTAACAGCTAGGCACTTTATTGAGCAAACTGCTATAAAGTGTTTGAGGTGGCTTTTCAAACATGCTTTTATGAAATGGAGCCAGTCTCAAAAGATTGCCTCAGCCAGCACCTATGAATATCGCAGATTAATTTAGTCTAGCCTACACAAAAATAATCTCTGCAGTTTTCTAAAGGGTGGGAGTAATTGTAACCTCTAAGAACTGACACTGAAGTGATGACAAAGGCAAGTTGTGAGCATGAGGCCGATGTCTTAACTGCTGTTTTCATGATGAACTGTTGCAATTTGAAAACAGAAAATGTCACAAATAAGGGACAGTTTAATCAATCTTATTTTTGACATTTAATATGAAGAGACAGTTTAATCAATTTTCATATTCCTTATATTGAAAAGGGATTGATACTTCTTAGCGAGTGAAATGTTTGTAGGAAATCTCTCCCAAGCCCCCTCTTTAAATATCTCTTTATAGCTCTTTTGTTTCCATTTGCCTCTGGAGAAAATTTGTACTCATACTGCAGCTTAGGGACTTATTTTGTACATAATGAGCTTTTGAGAAATAGTCCTTCTGACAGAAGAAAGCATGAATGACTCCAAATTAAAGATCCTGGACCATTTTGTCTGAATAATATTGTTCTTTTAGTATCTACTTTTCTTGCAGAACCATGAGATGAGCTGCCTTTTGTGGCTGTGAACCAAGTCATTACATATTATGTAACATTCAGTGTTGCATTCGCTGTGCTGTTTGCAAGGTTAGGATGCCAATACGTGAGAACCTCTCTACATCTCTTCAACCTAGAGGCTTGGCTGCTGCAGTTGAAACTCAAGTGTTGGTTATGCCATTCCTGCCAAATCTAAACACTTTATTTGTCTTAGCGTGGCTTGCCAAACGTACTGGGGCTGCCAGTACAGCTGTCACCCTGTGAGATCTTGCCTGTAGGCAGCTTGAACACATGCATCATCTAATCTGTGTGTAGTCCTAGTCCAAAAAAAAAAAAAAGTAAATATATTCTTTGTCTTCTAGCCAGCTGATGAAGTCGTCCATTCTCTTCTCAGATTACCATCAATTTCTTACGTTTTGAGTTTCACTGATATGTTTTCAAACACTGCAAGTAGAATTCTGTCTTTGTCTGTTTTCCCTCCAGGTTCTCCGATAGCGCCCTCTCAGTCTCCACAGTCACTTTTGATGGGAGCTAGGTTGCAGAGTGCTCCTACTCTCACAGATATCTATCAAAACAAGCAGAAGCTGAGAAAGCAGCATTCGGACCCCGTGTGCCCATCCTATGCTGGGTATGGATATGGCCATTCACCACAACCGAGCAGGCCGGGCAGCCTGGGGACGTCACCTACCAAACACATGGGATCGTCGCCTCGGAGCTCAGACTGGCTGTTCAAAACTCCATTGCCCACAATCATTGGCTCTCCTACTAAGGTTTGTGAAGTTGCACACTGTTTATAAGACACGAAATGGCAGCATGTTGCCTGAAACTACCCCCAGCAAGGCTCTGGGATGCTAACCTTGCTTTTGGTGTGCTCTTGGTCTTTGTTTCTTTAAGGCAACAGCTCCTTTCAAAATACCGAAAACTCAAGCGTCCTCCAACCTGCTAGCCCTGGCGAGCCGCCAGGGTCCTGTAGATGCCCCTTTGCAGCCTAAAGACATCGCTGACCCAAGGGACTTCACCCACTTCCACTCAACACAAGGGCACGAGAAGCTGGCAGTAGAACAGCACAGCAAAGCTGCATTTGGCAGGTAGGCACTATAACACCTACAACCTGCAAAGCTACTTAGGTGACTTGGCAGATGAAGGTCCCTTGCACCCAGCAATTTGGAGAGGCAGAGCATGCACGAAGTGGGCTCTGTTGGGCCTACAGCTCCTAAGGAGATGTTGAGGTTTAGTGTGAACAACAGAAACTTTCTGTACTGTGTGTAAATATAGCATGGACTTCCTGCAGCAGTGCGTGGTGCCGTTTAGTTTCGTTTGTTTTTATTATCTGACTATGGGATTTGTACTGGCTTTGTGAAGACTTTTCAGTTCAAAATCTTTATGGCCAAAATTGGAATATCTCTTGAAGAGAAAATTCATAAAACTGTATTTTCACTTAGTTGTATTCCAGTAGGTCTGTGGTGAACAGTGAGACTTGCAAACTTCTTTTGTTGAAGAACTATTTGTAAGAAATACCAGTAATTTGCAAGTTAGCCTCAGCTGCAAGTGAGATTTACTGTAAAAAATTGTTGTGAATTCATATTCTTTTCTGTCTAGATCTGTCAGTGCAGGGAAGCTATCGGATCAACAAGTAAAGACTACCCTTGGTGGCCAGTTGTATCAAGGCAGCACAGACAGCCTCAATACAGAGCGACCTATGGATACAGGTAACATGCAGACAGTGCATTCGAGTTGTCCTTATATGAGGTTTTATATGCAGTGCCATGTAGACAACTCTGCTTCTAAGTTTCATAAATGTGCCCAACAACTTTTTGCACTACTGTAATCAGTGAAGGAGGCTTTTTTCCAGAGGAAAAAAAATAACATTGCCTTAAAATATCTATTGCAGGATTTGATAAACAGTGATATTACAACTGCTTATGCTAGTTAGGGATTTTTTTTTAAACCTTGCTCATGGCTGTTTCATTTCCTAATTCTACCTTGTTTTCATATGAAACTCAGTTTAATTCTGGCTAATCTCACCCCTCCCTTCTATCTCTCTCTTTTTTTTTTTTTTTTTTTTTTTTTTTTTTTTTTTTTTTTGTGTTTCATAGTTTCTGTATTTTTTTTTTTTTTGTTGTTTTTTTTTTCTTTGTAAAAAAG
>VWPW01009251.1:45155-55491 GCA_013389825.1 Crypturellus undulatus
TTTTTTTTTTTTTTTTTTTTTTTTTTTTTTTTTTTTTTTTTTTTTTTTTTTTTTCTCTCAGTGCTACAGAGTTGCTGGATGTAACTTCTAATTGGTATGATCTGGTCATATGTAAATAAGGTGTAATTTAATGATTTTTTTTTTTCTCCCAGCTCCTGCAGGGGCCTGTGGCATTGCAATGGCACCTCCTTCCATGGGGAGCGGGGCAAGTTCTCGGGCTGTCATGTTCACTGTCGGGTCCCCTCCAAGCAGCACCACCCCTCCTACCTGCACCCATATGGTCCTCAGAACAAGAACCACTTCAGGTAAAGTTTCCCTGGCACCTCGGGATTGCTGTCACCTGTAATATTCAGCCTTCCCCTCTTCCTGGAACAGTAACCTGCTTACTGCCTAGTGCAGTAGGTCCTCTAGGCCATACAATAAAAAGTGCCATGTACATGATGATGCATACCACATTTTTGTCCGCCTTTTCTCCTAAAGAGAGGCCAGGAGCCACCAATTTACCATTCAGTCATGCGCAAACCTGTTGTATGCAGTTCTACTCCACCCTCGGGTGTTCTAACAGCATCTGGCTATGGTGGAGAGCAAATACTCGTTTTCCTTGATTCTGCATTTTTTATCCACCGCTGTGCAGTGTACAAGAAACAACCCCCACGTGTGAACTTGACTGCATTTCCAGCACACTTTGAGTTGTCAGAGATGGCAACATAAAGGCCTTCAACTGCTGAAGGCGAATAGTAGTGTAAATCTGCAGCAGTTTGCACAATTTTTGCTTTGTACTATTAGATGTCTGCCTTGGAAACCTTGTTATTTACTCTCCAGTGCCTGTTGTATAAATCATCACTGTTTATTAAGATTCAGCCTTTGCATTCTCTACAGAGTAATGCAAAGAACAACGAGGAGAACCTCACAAGAGTTAATCTGTGGTGACTACTAATCTGTCATGTGCTGTCATCTGCAGCCCCAGAGCTGTGAGATGGAACAACCTATTAGACTGAATGTGTGTGTTATTTTTCTTGTAGTTGGATCAAACAGTTCTGGAGGGTCTCTCTGCTCTACTAGTGGCCGTGTATATATGGGCTCCCCTCCTGGTATTTATATGGGTTCTTCTCCTCCGGGGGCCGAGGCAGCTCCGAGTCTGAAGTACATGCCTTATGGTACTTCGCCTCCCAGCTTAGAGGGCTTTATCACTTTTGAAGCTCCTGAATTGCCTGAGGAAACTTTAATGGAGGTATAGAAAAAATAATTTAATGTTTTATAATGTATAATGCTAATAAAACAAAGACGTGGTACAAACAGGACTGCTTGGTGTACTTAGTAGTTTCCTCTTCACTATCCCATGTTCCTCCTTAAAACCTTGAAAATGTTCTTATATTGACTGTGGTCATTTTTGGTAGTTATTCCTGATATTTCATGTACTTGGATATGTAACATGACTGTGTGTCCACCAGAACCTCCCCAAAAATGCCTCTGTTTTAATGCCAAGTCTCTGGACATGGGTGCTGAAAGTGGAGGAGTGACACTTTAAAACCACAGATCAGGGTGCTCTTTCACCAGAATACTGTCCTTGGACTGTAACTGTCTCCAGGCAGACTGTTCTTTTTTCCCATTCACATCTTGCTGGCAGGTGTTTGGGTATATATTGGATATGTTACATTGTGAGTGTTTGACAGTATATTCTTCCCACGGATAGTTTTTAAAAGGTATTTAGGTCTTGTTGCTAATGAAGGTATTTAAGTATTGCTAAGATATGCTTGACTAGTTTTGAAGTCTGTTTTTGAACAGAAACTGCATGCATCTTTTCTGGTCACCCACAAGGCATGAGTTGTTTGCTCCAAGCAAAGTGACTTTTAAATTATGAACTTTGGCAACAACCGTTTTTAACAAAATATAACTTGAGATCTGAGTGTAATTTGGAGTGAAGCTTTAAATCAATTGTCTTGTAGGTATCAGGTCTATTATATAATAAAAGCCAAATGTTCCTCCTGGCTTCTTGTACGAGTGCTAAGCATACTTTTGAGTTGCTGATAATGTTATGATAAAATGTCCCTCTTGTGATTACTTTAGTCTCTCAGGTTTCACCAAACAATTCCGTATCCAAATTCTTTTGGTTTTGTCAAACGAATCTGAAGTATAAGCTGCAATATCTTGAAATCATTAAGAAAGAAAAAACAAGCTAATGTCTGCTAATCCTTCTGGGCCCACTTGGTCCTGTATTCCCTAGTGCTTGCTCTATTTCAGTGTGATTTCTGCATAGAATTGACATACTGAGAAATCAAGTGACTAGCAAGAATTTTATGTGCTGGTTTGCCTCATGGTTTATAATGGTTAAGCTGTTTTTTTTCTCCCTCTGACAGAGAGAACATACGGACACACTGCGTCACCTAAACATGATGCTGACATTTACGGAATGTGTCCTGGATCTGACAGCCGTGCGAGGAGGAAACCCAGACCTGTGCACTTCTGCAGTATCCCTGTACCAGATCCAAGAGAGCATAGTTGTGGATCAGATCAGCCAGCTAAGCAAGGAGTGGGGGTGAGTGTGCAGTCAAACAGCATCCAGAGAATTAGTGAATATCAAATACATCAGAAATATAATCAGACAAACTGTCTTCCCTTTATTGCAACCAGTTGCTTTACTGTATAGAACATTTTATAGGAATATGTTTTTGACAACTAAAAAGAGACCAGAAAGAGCAAAGGATAGAGACAGTATAGAGAATCCCTTTCATTTGTTGGAAGGTAAATAAGAGGACAATGTTTTCTGGCCTGGTGCTTGAATTGGAGAAAATAGGGGTTGCAAGCTTGAGGCATGGCAGGGTACTGCCATGCCTGGAGATCTGTGCAGCAGCTTCAGTGAGATCTGCCTTACCAGTGACCAGGCTGAAACCAGCAGAGCTAGGGTGGAAATCACATGGGGAGTCAAATTTGACCTTTTTTCAGTAGAACCAACCAACTTGAATACACAATTAGGAAACAGAGGGAAATAAGAGAAATTTGGAGTGGTGGGAAAGGGCAGGTCCATTTCCTCCCTTCTTCCTGAAAAAGAAGCTGCAAAGTGTGTTTGTGTCCCCAACCCTGAGAATTCCAGGGCACAGGAAATGACGCTGCTAGGAAAGCACATGGGTGCCAGGACATTGACCTCGGGCAGTCGTTCCCCATAAATAAACGTTCCTTTCAAAAATGTGTATACATTAGGGCTGTTTGTGCTTACTGCTGCGTCTACCAGATGAGCAGACGGACTCTCAACCCGTGCCAGGGTGTTTTAGGTGAGGGAAAGGTTGTGTTGTGTTTAAACATGTCTTCCTTTTCTGCTGCTCATGTATCCTGTGTATGTTGTGATTAAAAATAGTGTCTGCCCAAAGCTGGAATGTGTTCCAAAAAAAGGGTTTTTGATGCGTAATTATTTTTTTTCCCAGACAAGTAGAGCAGCTGGTGTTGTATATGAAAGCTGCCCAGTTATTAGCATCTTCTCTGCATCTTGCCAAAGCACAGGTCAAGTCGGGGAAACTGAACCCATCCACTGCTGTTAAGCAAGGTAAATGTAATATCATCTAATTTACTTGTGAATTTTCTTTAGTGCTACTTCACTAAAAATGTGTAAGCTACAACACTTAAGTTTGCTTCCTTTGGAACAGGAGAACTGTAAATCCATGCAACTGCATGATTTTGATGACAAAAGAATGCACTTATTAACTTTCTAAAAAGTGCACTTAACATGAAGTAGAAAAGATTTGGTACATTCTTTCATAAAGTGACTGAGTAAATAAACATTAAAAGCATAATTTTAAACACTTTGCTAATGCTGGAAAAAAAAGCTGCACTTAGGTTGTGTTTTAAATCTCTTTAACTTTTTTTTTTCTCCAGTTGTGAAGAGCCTCAATGAGAGATACAAATTCTGCATTGGTATGTGCAAGAAACTAACAGAAAAGCTGAATCGTTTCTTCTCGGATAAGCAAAGGTTCATTGATGAAATCAACAGCGTAACTGCAGAGAAACTCATCTATAACTGCGCTGTAGAAATGGTAAGTCACTCCTGTTGCTTAGATAAGATAGATCAGACATTAGTCATACGTCGCCCACTCTCTTTCATACTCCTTCAGCATGACCAGCAAGCAGTGTGCAGCTCTCCAGAATTTTATTCAGGGTAATTTTTCTGGTCTTTCGTTCTCCTTCCCGCTGTCTCTCGACTGCGGCTAAAGTTCCTGGCAGCTGCTGTTCCTCAGAGACGTTCCCCCCACATCAGCACATTTGCTGCATAAACATTAGGAAATGAACTCCCTTGCCACAGTCTCCAGCAGCACTCTGTGTGCTCAAGCCCTGTGCAGTAACGTTTACTAAAGTGTAGAAACAACACGGTAGCTTCCTCAATCCCACAGTTCTATTTGAGGAACATCAGCCTGTCCGTACAAAGCAGAAACGCTGCACAGCAGGCAGAAGAGGTGTCCTAAAAAAGATCTTGGCTGTACATGCATAGCCTGTCTTCACAAGAGGATGTAGGCACGAGAACAAGCATGTTCATTCATGCCTTGTTGTAATTTCAAAATATAATATAAATTTCAACATATAAACAACAGATTAAAGTGTTCTATAACTTAAATGTGCAGAACATCCTGATCTAATGCAGCAGGGGGACTATATTCTCTTGAACTTTATTTTATTGTCTTACTGTCATAAAAAGATAGGCTTAGTTAAGGTTCAAAACTAGCTTCTTAATGACAGTTTTAAATCATTTTGCATTTCAGTTATTTGCTCAAAATGATTTATGTAACTCAGCCTACTGAATGATTGCAGGTTCAGTCAGCAGCTCTGGATGAGATGTTTCAGCAAACTGAAGATATTACATATCGATACCACAAGGCAGCCTTGCTGCTGGAAGGACTGACTAAAATACTGCAGGACCCTGCAGATATAGAAAATGTACACAAATGTAAGTTTAGATTGACTAATGAAAGTACTGAGAGCTCCATGCTGTTAATGAATTAAAAATTAATCTGTTTTTAACCTCTGCTTTCAGATAAATCCAGCATCGAGCGAAGGCTTTCTGCACTTTGCTACAGCACAGTGGCTGTGTACGAGCAGTAGGAATATCCCAAGGACCAGATGGTGTGAACATAAGGGACCACATCAGTGATACTGCACTTTTTTTCACTACAGCTTAATTGTTGTCCTTGTTCTGCCCCATGTGGAAGATAATTATTACATTTCTGTGGTGACTACCAAAGAAACAGCAGCGTATTCAAAGAGGAGAAATTCCAAAAGTACTCTTGTAGAAAACCTGCCTTACTGATCCAGCAGCTTTTATTTTTCCCTAGCAGCAGAATTTAAGAGCATCTGTCTTCACATTTCACGCTGGTTCTTGTGCGTGTGCTTTGACTTGAATGACAGGGGCTCTTTCCTTGAGGTGTACAGAGAGTGGATCCTTCTGCATCAGGTACAAAAAGACATTTCCCTCAGAAGATTCCCTCGGTTCTCTGTGGAAATATTTTTTAATTCTCATTAAGAAGTGGCTGAGTGAATTTGGGGAACCCAAACCACGTGCAAGTGCTGTTGGCGCTTTTGAAGCTAAACTGGCTTGGATCTGGGCTCATATATTGCAAACTTGGCTCAGCTTGACATGAGGAGGGGATGGTGAGGAAGCACTTTTTGAGATGGTGGAAAGTTGGTAATGGAAGAAAATGCGCTCCATGTGTGCAGAATCCCAGTGGGTTTTCAGCTGATGTGGATACAGTTTGATCTTCTTCCAAAACACTGTTTTGCACTAATTTACTAAAGCAACTCTATATTCATTTTTGAAGAACTGTATAAAAGACAAAGAAGGCACAACGAACTTGGCTGAATTTCATTTCAGTGTATATAAAATTCTTCTAAGAATTTCAAATGTAGCTTCTAGAAGACTTTCAGACAAACTAAAAACTTGTATTCATGTGAACCTTTCCATTTTATACCTATTTGTCTAATACTTGAGTAACTACTGCTCTGGACTTTCTCAGTAATAGAAATGCTTTGAGTTGCTGGTTGTTTGCTTCTTATATAGGTTTGGTTGCATCTTTTGTTGTGCATGCGATATGTGCATTAATGCCTGCAGTCTCTAGGGTGTAATGACAGTTCTGTAGTTCGTTGCTTGGGCAGTATTACAACGAATACTGTAAAATGAGAGGTTCTCCAAGGAACCGTGTAAAAACAGGAAAGAAAAAAGGGATTTAGGATGCTGACACATTGACGTAGAATTTCTACGTGTGGTGTGTGAGAAATTGGGTTGGTTTTGTGTGCATTTTGGAGGAGAGGTGGGAAGCTTCATTTAGCCTTATAGGCATTATCATTTCAAGCATCCCATGAGATCATCGGGACAGTTTTGCGAAGTATTTAGGCAGATCAGCTTCTCTGGAAATGGTTCCTATACTTTATTTTTGGGACTCTTTTGTTACTCAACTGCTTGAATACTTGAATAAACCATTCTCCAGGACAAAATCATTTTAATCCTCTTAAACACAGTGGTCTGAACTATTTGACAAAACTGTACAGGGCTTACACATCAAAATACTGTTTCAGTGTTCGGATAACCATGTGTTTCCTTTACTTTGACAGAGTAATGTACTTTTTACCTTATTTATCTGTATGAAATTCCAACAGTTAATTTGAAATTGTTTATATAATGTTTGTACTTTTAAGTCTTTAATACGGTGTTTCTACCTCTCCTTTGTAATTGCATGCATTATTCTTGAAACTAGGTAATAACTCACTGAACTGTTGCGTAATAGCCTTTTTATTATGGCCTGTATAAATGTATATTAAGGTAAAATAAATACTGACACTAGAAGTGTTTCTATGGTAAAACCGAGTTTGTTTCTGTCTGTAGCCGAAGGGCAGTTGCGTTAACTTAAAAACCAAAACCCTCTTCGTTTGCCTGTTGAAATTAGTTGTGGAATGTTCCCTGGAGACTAAGTCTGCTGCTGGTGAGGAGGTGCTCTGCTTATCCCATCGGGGCAGGAGGGGCAGCTCGCTTGAGTTCCCGGTAAATTCGTTCTCCAGCACAAAGTGTCCCTGAGCTTGTTTTCCTTCCCTTTAGGAAGGCAGTTTCTCCTGCCCGTTTTGTTTTGAGCTTGGATCTGAAGGGGAGTGTGCGGGTTCCTGGGTAACAGCTGTACATTCCTTCCGCGAGGTGCTGATTTGGTGCCTCCAGCAAAGAGGAGCCGCGGTGGCTGCCAGAACAGCACAGACAGCTGATGGACAAAACAAAACCTGGCAGCGCGTTACAATTTCTGTTTGAGTCTTACAAAAAAACAAGCTTTGTCCAGCCTGTAGCTAGTGTCTCCCCAGCTGAGAGGTGTGCTGGGATAGTTGTTATGTGGCGGTGGTTCTCTTAGCTCTACTATGATTTCTTTTTTAATCTGTTATTTTAAAAAGTCTGTGTTTGTGACTGGCAGATCATGATGCAGAGGATGGAGGAAGGTGTGCACAGCGAATGCTAATGAAATGTCTGAGCGTGAATCTGTGAACAAAGCAAAAGCCTCAGTGTGCAAGTCTGGGAGATAGGGGAAAATAAAAAGTGAGTTCTTGGGNACCTCAGTGTGCAAGTCCGGGAGATAGGGTGCTTTTCCCAAGAACTCACTTTTTATTTTCCCCTCTATTTCTCCAGGGTTCAAGCTCTTTCTCCCCCCGTCAGCGAGACTACAGCTGCACAAACAGGACGAGAAGAAAAGGGCCATTCTTGTTGCCTGTTTTCAGGAGGAGGAGACCAGCGTTCATGGCCTGTCTTTCTGCATAACCTCATTTTGCAAGGGTCCTGAAGCTCTCCTCTGTCTCCAGCTCTCTGCACAGAGCAGCAGGTGCTTGTTTCTACCAAATGCTTTTCAGCCTTTTGAAAGAGAATTTGAAAGGAAAAACTTAATGTAGTGCTTCTCTAGCTACACTCGGTAGCATCTCCTCGAGAGCATGCCCTGTTCTCCTGTGTTTTCAGTCTCTCCATAGCATATGATGTCACCAAGGAATCTGAAACACTTGGATTCTGGCATTTGCTATTGTGGGTTTTTTGTTTTGTGTTAGCAAGGAGTTAAATTCTCAGTCCTTCTTCTGATACAGATGATGAAATGGAGTCAACTTGCAGCTAAAGTCTTCTCTGTTATTCTGAGAAGCGCTTTTCAACTGATGCAAGTTGTTCCCTGCATATACTAGCAAGAAGCAACGCAGAACCTACTCCCTCCAACGGCAGCAGCAAGGTAGGACTGTGGCCCCTTTGGGTTCAGAGCTGGCATCTCGTGCTGCAAGGGGGTCGTGGAGCTCTGCAGCAGAGCCCTCCGTCTGAAGGGCAAAAATTTCCACCCAGCAGAGCGGATGCTGGAAAACACAGGCAAAAACAATTTCCCTGTTCTGCAAAACATCCCTTTGGTTCCCCTGCNAGGTAGGACCGTGACCCCTTTGGGTTCAGAGCTGGCACCTCGTGCTGCAAGGGGGTCGTGGGGCTCTGCAGCAGGAATATCCTCCGTCCGAAGGGGAAAAATTTCCACCCAGCAGAGTGGATGCTGGAAAACACAGGCAAAAACAATTTCCCTGTTCTGCAAAACATCCCTTTGGTTCCCCTGCTCCTTCCCTTCCTGTATCGCTGGGCCAGGGCTCCTCCAAGCCCAGGCTGCTCCCTCATGTGCTCCCTCCACGTGCAGCAGCAGCAGTTGCTCTTGTCCTTCTTCTCTGCAGTGCTGTTTACTGCCCAGCTTTGTGCAACAGCTCCTGTGATGTTCACATGCTCCTGCTCAACCCGTGGCTTGTGGGCTGAGAGCAAGGCCAGCTCCCACCTCCGAAATGCAATTTTGGTGTTTTGAAGTAACACAAAGATCATGGGAAGCATCAGGATGGGCAAGTCTGCCTCCCCCCAGAATCTCTGGGGAGCATTTCCAGGGTTGTGGTGCGAGCGTGGGGTGAATGAGCACGGATTTGGGGGGATTTAGTGGATGTTGGGGTGCAGAGTGTTACCAGTAGCGGCATTGCCTCTTTCAGGGTGTTTTGGGAGCCTGTGACCTGCACATGCAGCAACCTCCTCCTCAAGCAGCCCCCCAGCATCCTGGAGAGCGTGAACTGGAGCAGGATTATTGCAAGTTTGGAGCAGGACTGTTTTGATCCAGAAGGACCCAGCCTTTGCTCAGCGCCTTCTCCTGCGCTTCTGGACGCCGCTTCCCACACAGGCGCTGCATCGAGGTGAACCTGCACACCCCGCTCCTCGCAGTGGAAGTTATTTAATGTCTCGCTGCATCCCCATCCCTGCCCCGGAGCGGGGAGGTCGCTGTGCCCTGTCCTCAGTGCCGGGGCAGGATCACACACCGGGCTGAGGTGCTGGCAGGGCCTTTGCCCCACGGGGAGGCGGCGGGGGGGGGCAAAGTGCCACCTCTGGCGCCCGCCCTCGGGGACTCTGTCCCCAGCCCCACGCTGCAGCCAGCCCTCGGCGCAGGCAGCGGTGCAGGTAGGAGGAGCGCGGCCCCCCGGGGCTCCGGGTCACCCGTGTCCCTGCTCCGCGTCCCACCTCCTTCTGCTGCGGTCAGCGCTGCCCGGGACCTCTGCTCCCCTGCCCCATGCGCAGATCCTGCGGCTGCCGGAGCGCGGAGCCGTGCAGCGCTGCCGAGGGCTGCAGCTCCTTGCTGCAGCTGCCCCTACCGCACTGCGTTGTCCCCGACCCCGTGCACTACGTGGGGCTGCGTGTCCCCCTCCCCCCCCCAGGCTGCATCCTTGTATCGTCCCTCAGCGCTGCCCGGGACCTCTGCTCCCCTGCCCCATGCGCAGATCCTGCGGCTGCCGGAGCGCGGAGCCGTGCAGCGCTGCCGAGGGCTGCAGCTCCTTGCTGCAGCTGCCCCTACCGCACTGCGTTGTCCCCGACCCCGTGCACTACGTGGGGCTGCGTGTCCCCCTCCCCCCCCCAGGCTGCATCCTTGTATCGTCCCCCTCCCCTGTTCCCTCACATANTCCCAATCCAGCATCGAGCCGCCATGGAGGGCGTGTGGCGGGCGGTGGAGCGCGCCCGGGCCGCGTTCGCCACGGGCCGCAGCCGCCCGCTCGAGTTCCGGCTGCAGCAGCTGCGGGCGCTGGAGCGGCTGGTGCGCGAGAGGGAGCCCGACATCGTGGGCGCCATCGCGGCCGATCTGCGCAAGGTGCGTGCGGGGGAGCCGCGGGGACGGCACGAGCCCTAAGGGAGCGGGGCCTGTTCCGTTTGGAGGAGACTGAGAGGGGGGTTGATCAACACGTCCAAGTACCTGAGGGAAGAGCGTAGGAAGGATGGGGCCAGGCTCCTCTCTGTGGTGGCCAGTGACAGGACGAGGAGCAGTGGGTGCAAATTGAAACATAGGAAGTT
>VWPW01009255.1:0-18261 GCA_013389825.1 Crypturellus undulatus
TGAGCCTGCGCTGCAGACCCCAGGAGCTGGTTCTTGCCCTCTCTGTGCCGATAGAGCCCCGGGAACAGCAGCAGCAGCTCTGGGATCACACGCGGTTCTCCCACCTGTGCCGCCCTGCATGGAGGAAGGGGCTCAGCCCCAGGCTCTCCTGCCTGCGGAGCGCAGGGAAAGGGCCACGTGCCGGACGCCGCGTGCGTGGGGAACGCGCTCCGCTGGGCCCAGCGGCTCCCTGCCGGGGTCCCCTCGGCAGCACCGTCCCCAGCTGAGGCCGGGGCAGCCGCAGGTGCAGGAGCAGCTTCTGCCGGGCAATATAAGGAGCATCTGCAGGTGCTGCCTGTGCTGGTGAGTGGCTGGAGCAGGGGGTGGTTAAGTCAGACTCAGCCTCTGCTCCTGTTTTGGCTCCTCTTCCTTGGCTTGTGGCTCCCTTCCTGGGGTAAGTAGCTTCTTTGGTGCCTCTTGCTCAGCCAAGCGGAGTTTCCATGGCCAATTCTTGTCTAACCCAGCCAGCTGCCCCAGGGCAGCGCTAAGGTAGCTTTGTGCTGGGGCTAGATATCTTCTAGCTTGTAGAGGGATGTTTTGTTATTGCAAGTAAGGAGTTGGCTTAAATAAGATCTGGATGATCTTAGCTGTGCTTGGGGGTGCAACTGCTTTTCCTTTCTCAGTTTAAGAGCCCTTCCTAGGAAGGTTGATGGTGGGAAGATCCTTCTAGGTAGCTGAGAAGCAGGTCCCAGCCTGAATGGCTGCTCTGGTACAAGGTGCTTGGTAGCCTTATGCTAAAACTGCAAGGTGGGCTTATTTTGGGGGCAATAAAGAAATTTTGTTACTCTGGCTAGAAGTCTACTTAAGCTCTGTATATAGTGCTTAGGCCACTTTGGGCTCATCTAATCCTTGAAGTACCAATTAAATTTCTATCCAGATTTGTTCTACTTCTGTTGGTCTTCCTGAAATGCTCCCTGCCTCTGTTCTGTGGTGCCTCCAGGCAGTTTTGCTCTGCCCAGACCCATCCCAGGTTAAGGCCCTGTCGCTCTGGTCAGAAGCCCTTCAGAAAGCTCATGAAATCCAACAGGGCTGTGACCTGCCTTTTTCTATCTTCTTCCACCCCAGGCCTCATCTTAAGCCAGAGGAACCCTCTTTAAAGTACTCAATATGCTTTCCTTGGAATCATTCTAGGAATGGACAGCATGGCAAGGGGCAGGCTCGGGGGGGAAAGGAACACTTATGCGTGTGCAGCCCACAGATACCCTCTTACACAGCAACAAAAGGTCAGTGTGGGAGAGAGGAGAAAGGGCTCCTCAGCCTGCAGCTCCTACACAACTGGGCTGAGACAAGACCCCTCCTTGACTCCAGGTGTAGCCACTTCTAAGCTGCCTTCACATTACAGAAGGCAAAACTAAAGCCTGGTTATCCACCTCTCCAAAAGTCAAGGTAAGTTTAGAATCGATATCTGAGTTCATCTGGCCCTGCCCAGTGTTTAGAGGACAGGGGCCAGGAAACAGCTGACTTGTTTGCTCATCTGCAAGACAAAATTGTTACCTGGACATAAGCAATCCCTCCCTCCAGAAGGGCACAGAGCTCAAAAGCAAGGTTAGCAGCAACCCCTGCTCTACAACCTCAGCCTGTGCTCACTGCCAAGCAGCACAGGGGACTCTGGCCTGCAAGAAAAGCAGAGCAACAGTATGAAGAGCTCCCGGCCTGCTGCAGTGCCTGGCCCTTGGGGATGAGTGCTGGGATGAGAGAGCTTGTTGCAAAGTAGCCCTGCCAGCACACAGCTGGGGAGCAGCCTGGTTTTCACTAGTTAGAGAGACACAAATGCAGTATCAGTCATCTTTGCTCATGCAGACTGGGTCCAAGGTGGCACTTTGGCCACTGCCTCGAAGGGAGGCAGTTTTGGAAGCCACAAGGACTGTTACTGGCTGGGTTGTTTCCCAGAAGGGCTTCTGATAGAGGTTCTGCAACCAGTAAGTGCAAGTCATCAAGGGCATCAAGGATCCTACTTGGGGTTTGCTGGCCCTGATCAGTGTTGCTGTTAGAGCTTCTCTAGCAGGGATCTAATGACTGGGCCAAGATCCACCAGAGTAGACACCTGTGGGCTTAAAAATATCCGTTTCCTATGTCATACTACTGTGTTTGGCACCTGCTTCCTAGAACATCTCTATAATACAGCAGACAAGCTTGTAGTTGGGTGGCCACTAGATATTTAAGTGGCTGTTAGACATTTAAAAGCTCAGGTGAGCACTGGGACACTCTGCAAGGTGCTGCATGTTACTAACAGTTGTTTTCAGGTCTCTTTTAGAAAGGCTCAAGGGATCAGCAGGTTACACTGCTCTAATTGGAGCTCTGGGCAAGGAGAGTCTAGTTTCTCTCCCCTCTTTCTCCTCAAGCTTAGTTTTAGTCCATTACTGCAATACTTCTGCTGTCCCTGGAACAGACATCTTTCTGTGACGGAAAGCAGAGCCATGGGGTGATTAACTGCTGTGCTAGAAGAGATGGAGACTGAGCAACTGCTGCAGCATCCCCAGGAAAAGCTTCTAAGGAGCCTTTTTACCCAGCCAGTCACCTGCAGTGTGCTTATTTATTTATTTATATGTGTGTGCAAAGCTACTTCTGATCCCAGTATCATTCTCCAAGGCGGCCAGGACAGGTCCCCCTGGGAACTAACACTGATGCTATCAGTCCACAATTGCCTCTCTTGCCCATTAACCAAAGCCAACTTGCTACTGGGAGAGTTTTGATTTACGAGTAGGCTGGGACTGTCCTTTGTCACATCTGCAGATTCCCCTCCCCAGCCCTTCTGCCCCGGGGTGGTTCTATTAGCAGGCATCAGTGTTGTTCTGGATGCTATTCAGGAAGCAAGATGATCAGTTTTCAACATTTTAACGAGAAATGCGACCTTGTGCAACGGGAAGCCACGAGCACAGCACAAAGTTAATTGCTTGGCCACAACCACTCGGTGCAGCACACCAGAGTGCACCAGCAAGCTGGGCCTCAAGCAGAGAGAAAAATAGACCTCTCCTTGCAGAACAGACAAGCCCGCATGGGTCCTGCTGGGTTGTTGGTGCCATGGGTGGCAGAGAGACTCCCTCCACCTTTTCCTTTCTTGATGTCTCTCCTCCAAGCACTGAGACTGCTCAGGCAGTCACACAGGGGATGTTACCAGTGTTACAGCTGGAACCACTCTGAAAGGCTACCCTTTCCAAGCAGATTTCCTTACAATTGCTCCACAAGCAATAAAACTCAGACATTCCCCCTGGGAATGGGGAAGGAGGTGGGGAAAGAAACTGGACAGCAAGCCAAAGTGCCGAACCCTGATGATGCCCCCGTGCTGGGGTGGATCTGCATTCTTAAGGTTGAGTCAGAGGAGTCCTAGGCAGCCCATGTCACATTAAAATGTTGAAAACAGCACAGCACTAGGTCTGAGTTGAAGTCGGGTGAAGAGAGGGGCAGGAGGAGGTTGGAGAGGCGGTTTCTAGGAGGCAGTCTTACCGCTGATGCGCTGGCGGAGAGAACGTAATTACGAGGTCTAGTCTCCTGAAAGTCAGGCACAGCCTAGTGGGGGGAATAGAGTTTCATGTACAAGTCATGCAGAAGAGCTAAGAGGAGTCTGCTGGGCAACAGATGGAGGAAGGAGCTACTTTTCCTGTCCGTGTTGGGAGCTTAGCCCAATTTCCTTGGGGCTACAGGAGGGAGTTCCAGGCAGGTTGGGCAGGGATGTATGGAGACTCCCCCGGGGGGATGCCAGGCTTGTGCAGGGGGAGATGGACTGGCTCCTGCAGTCCCACTTGGTTGGTTCCACCCAATACTTGAACAGATGTTTCTGCTGCTAGAAAGTCTGCCTGTACTTACAGCTGTTTGCTCAAGCAGTGGGTACTCCGAGTGGAGACAAGACAGCCAGCTATCCTGAATGTGCTTCCCACTCCCTCATCCATTGAGTGGAGAGGACCTTCCTTCCCACTGCTTCCTAGGAGTATCCCTGTGCAGGGCCTTGGCCTTTCAATGGACACGTTTGCTAACATCCGAGCAGGCTTTCCATAACGCCTCTTAAAGGCAGAAAATAGGCAAAAGGGAGACACTGGCACAGCTTGTTGTTGTTGTTCTTGTCTCTGGGCATGTTTCTACCTACCAGCCTCAGTTCTACCATTTTAAGCAAGGGCCTTGGCTTAGGCAAAGCAGATCTAGCCTGAGACTTTGCTGCTATCCAAAAAGTGCACATTTTGCTGCCCAGAGGTCAAAAACCACCAAGCCACCTTCTCTATAGCTGAACCTCTGCCCTGGGACAGGAAGGCTGAAGCACTTTGGATATTATTTTCCTTGCTGGGAACAAAAATGATCCAGTCCACTGCTACAAGCAGTGTGGGTTTGCTAACCGTGATATAACATGATCTAATGCAGTTAAACTCAGCTTAGGCCTCCTTCTGGAACAGCATTTTTGCCTTAGCGTCACCCGAAGTGACAATCCAACCTGTTAGTTTATATCAGCACTATCACCCGTGCAATAGATCACGGTTTGGCCCTGCTCGGTTTCCATTCTGCAGCGAGCTGGGGTGCAAGGCCAGCACCCAACGCACCCCTAACCCCAGCTAGAGCCTTGTAATCCTCTCGGGGCCCCACATCTCTCCCTGGTTAAGCTCTGGGCAGCTTACCCAGATCCACTTACACGAACTGACCTGATTTGCTGGGAGCTGCAGCAGCCCTGAGCAGCCTGCTGAAATGAGTGACCAGAGTGTGGAAAAGCAGACAGCCCCAACACGATGAGATCTCAACCAGCTGGGAGTTTGGGGTGGGCAGGAGGAAGGAATATGGAGGAGTGATCCCTATTAAAAATCAGGCCTGAGTATAGGGATAAAAATGTATCAGAGATTTGAGGCCATTGCAATGACTAGGCTTGATTCTTCCCCATGAGGAAAGGGGATGTTTCACAGAAATAGCTTTTTTCTTTGTTTTTAAATATCAGGAGCAACTTGGAAACCTCTCCTCCCATTCCCTGGTCTCTGGGAGACCCCAAACAGTCATATAGCACATGGGATGAAGGAGACAAGCTGCTCTTTCACTCCTCTGCATGGGAAAGTTGTATTTGCAAGCAGTGGTCAGATGGACCCTCCTCCCCCCTCACTTTCCCTGTTGTAATGGAGAGAAAGGGCAGAGCCCTGGAGCTTGGAGGACAGGAGAGCACCACAACCAGAACAGCCTTCCCATCATTGTCTCTGGAACTGCCTCCCCTCCAGAGGAGGGATTTGCTACCCCAACTCCTCCCGTCTGCAGCTGGAGGAGCCCGAGCATCTCTTTACCCAAGACCCTGCCTGCCTTGAGCGCTGCTTGCAAGCAGTGATGGTAACACCCAGTGCATGCTCCAGAGGGGCTGCAGGCAGCTCACGGGTTCTCTTGTCTTTCCAGGGCACTTTTCCCAAGCCCCTGTAGCCCTGACCACATTCCGTACATGCTCCAGGGCCAGCCCCTACTGGACAAGGGAGGTAGGAATTTTTTTTTTTTTTTTTTTTTGCTTAAAATGGGGGAAGAGACAATGAGAGGTGTTAAAGAAAAAATCACAGCACTGTTAGCGCAGTCAATACTCACATCTCCCTCACACTGAGCAAATTACAGAGAAACAAAACAAAAAGGTTAGTAAACAAAACAGCATTAACAGGAAGGACAAAGCACAAAGTCCAAGGGAAATGCGTAAGCCCGGACACTCGAATAGCAGCTCATGGCTCTGGGCAGCAGCCCTCGGAGGGTTGGTCATGAGACAGAAGCTGTGGGGACACACGTTGGCACTACACAGGGGACAAGCAGCGAGAGACCAGTGAGCTGGGAGAGATGCAGTTCTTTGGGGCTGCTCGCTTGGACAGGAGGTGCCACAGGACACCAGGTATGGTCCGGGGAGGACAGCGGTCTAACCACGCGTTACCATGCCTAGTGCCCAGGGCAGCAGCTCTCCCCTCCGTGCTGGGAGTTTTCACTCATGCCTTGTCCTCTGAGGGTCAGTGAGGCAGCCCTGGGGCCGCGGGTGCTGCTTTTGAGCTGCTCTGGCAGGCTCTGAGTGCCCCCAGCAGCAGCTGAGGTTGTTCTTTTGCAGGGGCCTCTCTTCCGAAAAGGTGGTTGTATGGGAACGGCTGCACTGTTGGATCCCAGCTCAGCTCAGGGTAACACTGAAAGCCTCAGGCTCCCCTGATGTTTTTCAGCTACACCTCTCTAAAAGACCCAAAGGTCTGGCCTTTCAGATGCAGCTGAAAGGCCCTGAGATCACTTCGTGTAGGAAGTAAGGCAAAGAGCAAAGGGGTTAATAAAGGAAGCACAGGAGGGTTTTGAATTCCTACTCTGATTTAAGCCTAGGATGAAGTAATGGCCGGTATTTCCCTTTGAGACCGGGGGCCTTCCGCTTCAGAAGGGAAACTGGGGATTCCTGAAATCACCCTCACTGGATCTGGGAGAGCTGATTGCTCAGAGGAGACTTTTTCTTTACATTTTCTCTTCTCTTTTGGATAACCCACAGCCTTGCTCAGGGCTTTTGCACATAGACAGGAGTGCTTATTAGCCTGTCAGACTGTCCGATGAAGGCTGCTGAGCTTAGCAGGACTCCCCCATCTCGGGTGTACATGGTTAGAGCTGGAGAGAAGGGAAAGCCCACAGGAACCAGCCATCTGCGGGGCCAGAGGCCCAGGCAAGCAGATGGCTAGAAAATAGGCTCCTGCCAGGACTCCCAGGGGGGAATCCCTGTGCATCCCAGGGACTGCCCGACAGGGATTCCTGCTTGTTTTGATCGCAGTGTTTGCTAGTCGAGTTTCCCAGGCTAGAAGCAGAACTCGGCAAGTCCTTGTGCCAACAGCCAGGGTGGTACAGGACAGCGATCTGCTTCAGCAAGGCCTTCCAGGGAGCCCATCAGTGCACAGCTACCTGTCAGCAGCTCCTGCCGCTCTGCCTGGAGAGAACAGAGCCCCGGGAGGTACCTCGGGCCCAGGGAGGATCACCAAGCTGCCAGATCTTGTGAGCTGCCTCAGGCGAGCGCTGTGCAGCCCGCAGTGTGCCCACCGCTCAAGCCTGGGGCAGGGGGATCCTGGCCAACTTGTCTGTCCCTTCTGCTCCATAGAGACCTGGGAGTTTTGCTAGCTTTACCAGCTGCTAGTTTCCCAAGGCTAGAGGGCAAGAGCAGTCTGTAAACTAGACAACACCATGAATTAAGTCATTGGAGAAGCTGCAGCAACAGCTTCTTGGTAGCCAGTCTGACTTTGGACACCACTCACAGGCTCCCCCAGCGATTCTGCATAGGGGAGGCTGAGTTGGCAGAATCGTAACTAGTCTGAAATTCTTGGCCTCATGCACAGGCCCAGCGTGCTTTCCTCTTGCACCTTCCAGCTCAGCTCTCTTTTTGACTTGCTTGGAGACCCCCAAGGGAGATTTTAAACAAGTTCTCAGAAGATGAAGTCTTTTGGATACTAGCACAAGGCACCCAGCCAGAACCTGAGCAGCCAGGAGTCTCTGTCAGAAGGCAGGAGCTTGTCAAGTGAGAGTGTCCCGACTCTGGCAGCTCAGAAATAACTTGTTGAAACAGCTACCTGATGGGAGGACATCTGAGGAACAGGCACAAGGCTCCTGCAGCCAGTTCCCTTATACCCCAGGCTGATTCCTCCTCCAGCCTTGCAGGAACCCCAACCCACACCTGCCAGAGCCAGGATTCAGTAGTGCAACCTGACCGTGGTCCTGAGAACATGTTGCATTGCTGATATGAGACAAACCCCAGGATTAGAAGGACAGAAAGAAGGATAAAGGTAGAAATTACCGCTGCTTTTGCCTCGGCAGCTTTGGCTTTCTTCAGCCTGGCTTTGCAGGCGTCCAGATCCAGACGGCGGTTCTGCAGGATCCTCCGCTCTTTCTGCAAGGGACAGAAGAAGGGATTAGAACAGGTTGCTTAGGGGTGTTGGGGAGGGAAGGGACAAGGTATCACTTAAAATTTGCTGTTTCCCTTTGTACCCACACCCCTTGTACGTGCTGATGTGCCGAGCTCCCTTTCTTGCCCCTGTACTTACAGAAATCGTTCGCCAGTCGCCCTCTAGGAAGTTGCGCAGGGGAGTCAGGAAGTTGAGGGAGGCAGAGTGGATGAAGTCCCGTTCTGCTGCACCCAAGCGCCTCTGGGTCTCTCCAACTTTTATCAAGGTCTTCCCTGCAATGATGGGAACTTTAAGCTCCAGGAGAAGCCAATTAACATTGTGTTGGCTTCAGCCAGCTCCCCCAGGGTTAATAGACCCTGGTTTTGTGGGACAGAAGGTGCAGTTTACCATGCCTGAACAAGACGACTGTGCCCCTACCATGTTAGCTTCATGGTCCTATCTACAATCTGCCTTTAACCACTCCCAGGGCAGCTTTGATCTTATCTGTCTGTTGAGGCACTTACTCTACTGCCATTCTTTGGCTATTCCACCTGCCAGAAACACATGACAGCCCAGAGACTTGGGCAGAATGAACTTTGTGTCCTGTGCGTGCAGTTAAATCTCAGGGCTGGAGCAGAGGCACGGAAGAGCAGCAAACTAAAAACCATCAGAGCAGAAAAAAACAAAATGTTGATTAGGATCCAGCTGAGGCAGTGTTGGCTATAGATGCAGTTACAGTAGTTCTGCCTGCAACAGGACTCTCTATTGAACAATTATGGATTTCAGAGAGCAGTAACAACGCTCATAGCAGAGGAGAGGCAAGGGCAGATGGAATTTAAGGCAGTGTTTCTGTGTGGATCTACTGCTTAACGAAAGTCCCAAGTTCCCCAAGGGAAGGGGAAACTTAGATTTTAGGGGAAGAAAAATGCTCTGTATGATTAGGAAGGGGACTGTTGAGGCCTGTTGCCAAGCACCAGCATTCACAAGTCTACTTTTTTCTTCTCTGACAGCTGAGAGAGATTTCCCCTCTCCTCTTGCAGGACATACTGAAAGGATAGTTTTGTTCCTCTTCTCTCAGCAGAACTAGAAGCATCTTTAGAGAGTCAAGCTGGACAAATCACCCAGTTTAACTCCCTGTTCATGCTGGTTTAAAGAGCCATAGACATAGCAAAAATGTTTCTGCGCCTTGTTCCATTAGCCAATGTGAATCAGCATCTGTTTCTCCTCTAGCCTGCTAGACTTGAGCACTATTTTAGGGACTGGGAGCCTGCACAGATGATGCTTTGCTGCAGAGTATGAGTATCTTTGTCAAGGTGGGCCACTTGCTTCTGTGCCAGAGACCTTTCTCTGGCATCAGCTCTGACACTGCTAAGATAGGTGGCTGTGTGGGCCAAGTCAGCCTGCTCACTTGCAGGAGACAAACTGCAAAATCTTGTCCCAAAACAGTAGTAAGGGAAACCTCTTGGGAAGAGACAATCCATAGGGGTTTATCAGGCTGACTTACCATAAGGCGTCCCTGGTCCAAAGTCGTTAGCTGCCTCTGTCATGTACTGTGCCAGCAGCTCCCCATTGGTGACCCGGGAAGGCACCTTGCGGTCAAGCTTTTCATAGAGGAATTCTTCTACTCTGGCACCTGGAATGAGGAGGCAGCTGCTGTTACAGGCTGGAAGACAGCCCTGGAAGTGGCATTCATGGTGGCCCACCAAGTAGTCTCCCAATGTCTGTGGGACAGCAAGCCCCAGCACTGGGAGGTCTCCCCTCTGTTTCCAACCACCTCCTGCTCCTCAGGAGCACGGCCAGGCTCTAATGCAGTCACTCATTCCAGTATGTGCGGAGGAAGGACAGACCCTGCAGAAAGGTAGTTTCCAACCCCACAGCCTCAGTGCAACAGGGCTCTCTGCCAGAGGGCATCTTTTAACCCTGTTTAAACTGCAACAGGGACGTTGTGTCCTTCAAGCATTTAGAAGGACCTGGGCTTACTAGGGTTTGGCTGTAGCAGAACCTCGGTCTGACGCAAGATCTTCTCTGTCCAGTTCTTAGTGCAGTCTGCCCTGGCCAGGAGGTTCTCGAAATGGGCATCTAGTTCAGTCTTCTCAGCTTGGCCCAGCTTCTCTTCTGTAAACTGCAGGAAGGAGATGATCGTTAGAAGGTTTGTTCGACTACAGGAAAGTTAGTGTGCTATAAAGCTAAAAGTGAGGCCTTCCTTATGCATCTATATCAAAGCGAAGCTAAAAAAGCTTTCAAGGTATCATTCTTTGCTCCCAGGCATTTTTATTTTTTTTTCCTCTCTAAAAGTGGAGCAAGCACTGAGCTCAAATGGAGTCTAGATTTGAGAAGTGCTCCACCATGAGCAGCTCTTTAGGCAGGGGGAAGTGGTCTGGTACAAAAATGCCCCAGTTTTAGTTGAATCATGTGCATATTTAAGCTAGACAGATTCGCAGCTCATGCAGGAGCAAACTACCCTTCAGGTGAGGCAAGNGGATTTGCAGCTCGTGCAGGAGAGCAAACTACCCTTCAGGTGAGGCAAGGTGCCAGCTCCCTTCAGCTCCTACTAAGCAATTCTATGTCCCAAAGGGGACATATCCCCAAAGGGATCCAAAATGCTGCTATCANACTCCCTTCAGCTCCTACTAAGCAGTTCTCTGTCCTGCAAACCCAAAGGGATCCAAAATGCTGCTATCAGCTCCCAGGTCGGGCTTTCTTCCTGTCTTATCAGACAACCGCACACACTCCTGTGTCACTCCAGGGCTTGAGTGCCATCTGACAGCCGTGGCACTAAGAGTGGCCAAGTGCTGCCTCCAGCTCATCCCCTGCCTTGCTGGCAGCGAGCTGCCAACTGAGCACCTGAGGCTTAAGGAGGCTCAAACTCAGGATTTAAAGTAGAAATGCTCTCAGTAGTAACATTTTTTTCAACTGTTGCTCTAGGCTGTGTGTTGGCTGGGCAGGCTCTGCAAGCACAGGGTAGTGAGAGAAATGCTGGTGTCCGACTTCCCTCCGCATCCAGAATCATACGGCAGGCTCTCCCTTTCCCCCTGTGATTCCTTTAAGTTTAAAATTAGCTGCAGGGAAAAGCCGGCTGTGCAGGTCTCTGTTTTCACACTGGGCAATGACATCTGATACACAAGAGCGGTGGCAGATGGTGAGGTGCACCCCCCTGCTGCTTCTCTGGGAGATTTGTGAGAAGAGCCTATTTCTCCCCATTTTTCACTTTTTCTGCTAAAGTTGGCCAACTTGATCACATTTTTAAGCATAACTTCAGTGTCATATCACTAGCTGACCTGTTATTGTGACAAGCATAGAAATAACTCGTGTGGACCTGCTATGATGCATCCTAGGCTACTGAGTCGACCTCGGAGCAGAAGTCCCCTAGATCCACTCAGTGTGGAGGGGAAGGATAATTTGGTCACAAAATATACACACTTAAAACAAACAAACAAACAAACAAAAAACCCCTGCAGTTATCTCATGGCTTGGCAGAGTCAGTGACTGTGCAGAGCAGACAGTGCAGAGCTCCTGATGGAAGCCGGTATCTTGTTGGATTGCACCTGGAAGGCCACTCTAGGCAGCTCTGGGGATCCTGCAGACTGTGCAGTTCTCTTGGTCCTTGTTGCTGACCTCTGGTGTCACCGCTCAGTTATCAGACGGTGCTAGAACACGATACCTGCAGGAGCTTGGAGCCTGCCTAGGAAACGTTCGCTTTAAGCACAGCTCCTGTCCGAGCTTCCCCTTGTGCGTCCCCTGGTTCAGTCCTAGATGAACTGGGACCCCCTTTTCATGGGGTTCTGGTGTCACTGTCCCTCCCAAGAGGTTCTGTCAAACTCCCTTCCCATGGCCAAGCTGCCCGAGGTCCCTGGCCGTGCTCCCACGCACAACAACGCGGAGAACAAAGCGATAAGGATAAGGAGTGCGCCCAGGAGCGCGGGAGGCGGGCACGCGGGCTAGCAGGAGTCCGGTTACCAGCATGTGCAAACGTCACAGATGCCCGAGATACGTCAGCCCCGCGGGTCTGTTTACACAGCACCCTGTCGGGCAGGATGGTGCTGCCCTCGGAATTATTTGCGGGATTTGTCGGAGGCTGACACGGAATTGCAAGGGCATTTCCACTCAGTCTCCCAGCCTGCTAGGGACAGAGGAGCTGCAGAGCCTTGCACAGCTGTGTGCTGTTTGCTCAAACCAACATCAAATGATGATAAAAGTAAATCCCAGATGAGAGGGCACTGTAGTACCTATTTTATAAGACTGTGTTGGGGAGGAGAGGGGAACAACCATGGGCTGTGCGGGAGCTGCTGACGGGGCTCCTCTCCCTCAGTAGCTGCTGGAAGCCGGGTGCTGCTTTGAATCAGCCACGCTGGGCTGAGTCACAGCCACGCAGCAAACAGGGACCTCCCAGGTGTCTGGCTCCAATACTCAAGCCTGTTTACGAGCTTTTCTTAACAAGCTAAGACTCTTTGATGCAAATGTGCAAGTCTCCCTTGCTCCCCTTTAAGGCAGCTCTGAGATCTCATTTCCAAGTCAGGCTCTCTCCTGCAGCGCAGACATCCTGCACCAGCCCTGGAGCTGCGAGGCCTAGGCAGAGCTCCTCGTCAGCAGGTTTTATTGGGCTTCTCACAGCACTGCTGCAGTCGGGGCCCTGCTGACGCCCTCCGGCAGCTCCGCACTGCTCTAGTCGGGGTCCTGAATCACTCCAGCTCTGGGGCTCCTTGCTGTAGTCGCAGGCAGCGGCACTGAATGTCACCGTGCTGTTTTCCATAACCTTCTCCTCCTCCCAGCACACTGAGAGCCCGGTCACTCATGCAGCACCCGGGGAGCAGCCGCACAGCATCACTCAGCCCTTATCTCAACGAGGCGCCGAAGCCGTTTGTGTCGCAAGGAGGCTGAGGACGTCACCGATGGTCACTGCAGGCCTGGCCTGTGCCAGGAAGGGAGGATGGGCAGCAATTTGAGCCCCAGCCTACGGATGTAAAAGGTCAGGCCAGAAAACAATCTCTTATTCAGGCTCCCTTTTCGGAGTGGGAAAGCAGGGCACATATATGATGAAGTGGGTGCAAGGGGCTGTGAGCTCACGCAGGGAGGTTGCTGCTCCATTTCCAAGCAGTTCCCTCAGCAGCGAGGAGAAGTTCTAGCCGCGTTGCAAGGCTCACACCTGGGTGCTGCCTCTCCTCAGTTTTCATGTGGCCTGGAGCATTCCCCTAACCCACAGCATGAGTGGGGCAGGGCAGAGCAGGACCCCATCTTTCAGCAGCAGCTTGCAGTCAGCTCCGATGAACCACAGTGACCGAAGGAGATCACAGAAATCAGATCCCCTTATCCTAGGAGCTGCTGCTTTCTGATGTCTGGTGTAAGTAGAGATGTAAGTGTTCAAGTAGCAACAGGTCTCAGCTGCTGATGCCCTCTTATTTGGCTGCCTAAGTGTCCCTGAGGAACAGGACATTGGAGGAACAGCAGTTTATGAAGTCTGTTTACTTAAGCGCCCCAAGCAAGGTGCTCTCCCCCCACTTACAGCATTTCTGTATCTAATAATCTGATTCTGTACTATTTTTAGAAATTTAATTCAACTTTTTCCTTCTCACTGTCAGGCCAAAGATTTGATAGTGGGGTTGAGAGTTGCAGATGAACAAACTAATCTTAAAGCTTTCCATTTTTTTTTTTAATAATAATAATAATAAAAAAAGACAGACTAAAAATATTTTATCACTTGCTGCTTCTGCATTAGAAGCATTGTTGACTTTTGCACCTCCAAATACTTCTGATGCCTTCAAATTGAAGCCTTATTTCACCTGTGGGCTTGGTTCTGCTACAACAGGACTAGACATTTTGCCTGTTTTCTAGAGCTGATGCCTGGGGCAATAGTCCAGCTCTGGTCCAATGCCAGGCCCTGCATCCTGCAATTGCAGGCCAAATGCTGGTGGTTAGAGGCTCCCCCGATGCCCCCCAGCAGGAAACATCCTTGCAGCTGGCCTGGCTGAGCACCAGCCCTGTTTTTGTGCAGGGAACTGAAGATTAATAATGATTAATAATGCAGGGCGGCCTTTTGTGGAGGGCCACGCTCACGCTCCGGGAAGGAGAGCTCTGCTGCATTCCAGGGCATCAATAATTCAGCCAAAGGTTGGGTTTCCTCTGGGAGGCTCGGCTGGCCAGCGGGATCGCTAGATGCATTATCAGGTCTGTGTGGAAGAGCAGGAGGAGGGATCAGGAGAGAAATACTTGGAACAGGCAAGGATTGCAAAAGAAAGGGGACATGTGCATTACTTTCTTTGCGAGAAGAATTAGCACCTTTTTAATTTTCCCATTTAAAATGGAGGGAAATAATCTCAGTGCTTCAGGTGACTTGTATGAGCACCATGTCCATTTTGCATAGGTCAGACCTGCATGGAAACGTTACATGGAGCTGTCAGATGCATCTCCCTACCTGTACACAGACAGCACTACAGACTGGCCCCAGCTCCTTGCAGGGGACGTGTCACAGAGTTCAGGCCATTGCACCAGTTTCAAGGTCTCCAGCTGGACAACCCTTATGGGACAGGGTTATAGGGCAGTAGTGTTCCACCTTAATCCATAAGACTTAAACCAGAACCAGGAGTCTTAAATCAGGAATTGTTTCCTGCATCTGCCCATAGATTTGGGCCAGTGGATTTTCTGAAGCTTGAACAGCTTCATAACACCCAGGGTTATTGTAAGATTTACTCTTTTGTTGGTCAGAGGCATGGAAGAATCTGTTTAGGCGAGTCTGCAGCCCACCTTGTTCAGTGTCACGTTAGAAACGCTGCCATAGCCATTTAGCATCTAAAAACCTACTTGAATCTCAGCTGCTCTGAGTGCAGAGTTGCTTCAAGCATTTGGTCACCTGGAGGCAGAGAAGCCAGGACGTGAGCCAAGCGAAACTGTGTTAGAGGACAGAAGGAAGCCATTAACAGCACAGCTCTATCAGCACAGGAGCAAGGCTGTCAGGAGAGAAACTACCCTGTGCTCCTATGTGCCCCTAAACACGTTCTGGCCTGTACCTCCTGCCTTCAACTCCTCTTTTCTCCAACTGCTCCCTGTTGTCTTATTTTGCATTTTGAAGTGCCAGAACCAAACCATTAGCCCCATAAAGTTCATGACAGCAGAGCCGAAAAATCTATTTTATCACCTGAGTTCAGGAAAATGGGGCTGTCTGTCCTTTTTTTGAGGAGCTGCAAGAGGGAGCAAGTCAGACTCTAGCTGTTAGCAGTAATTACATTAGCAGTAGACTAAGCACCCAAAATCCATACTCATGCTTGGGCAGTTTCACCCAGAGCCAGCTCCAATCAGGCATGATGAGAGACAGGCACCTGCAATTACTTCCAGACATCCCTGGGAAGGGCTGGCTGGGAGCCTGGCTAGAGCAGGGACAGCCAGGGAGTTGTCTTTGTGGCAGGAGAGGCCAGTGCTGTGGGCAGCTTGGAGCTCCGACCACAGCCCTCTGCAGCAGTCTGAGGATCAGATCTGCTTATGGACCACTGAAAATAGAGCATGCAGGCAGAAAAGCCTTAATTTTATGCAAGGAAGGAAATCATGATTTGTTTGGAGTTTATCTGCAGGCCCCAGAGCAGCAGGAGCTGCTGGCGTAAGTGCTGGTAAGTGCTGCGGCCCCTCTGGAGGTGCCTGGCGATGCAGGTGTCTATACAGCCTGTGCCTAGGTGGGAGGCAGGGTCTTACATCAGGTCTTCACCCTTGCAGCTTCCCAAGCCTGGAAGCTGGTCTCCACTTCCCAGGGGAATTGCCTGTATCCTCCTGCTCCGCTCCAGCCTCAAAACTTATCTGCTTTCCCCAAGGAGAACACAGGAGATGCCATGGCATCCAAACTGCCTTGTCAGTGAATCAGTGCAACCCTGAGAAGGCAGTAGATGTTTATACAGTTTTGGGGAGATATTGCACCGCTTTTGTCATGGCCACTGTTCTGATCATGCTGGAGAAGGGTTTGGGCTCAGCTGCTTGAACAAAACTCCTCCAAAGCGCCCTTTTCCTTGGGTAGGAGTCCTCCTAGCTGCTGCCTGAGCTGGTAAAAACCACATCAAGACACTGAGGTGTTTTTTGCCACTAGCCAGGTCAAGCCTGGGCCTAAGACCTTCCTGCTCATCAGCCTGCGTGTGCATCAGGTTGCAGGCACCAGGTTTCTAGCAGGGCTCCTCAATCCCAGGAAGCCACCCCCGAGGCTCTGTCCCAAGGGAGTTTTGCTGCCTCCTGCCCTCTGCGGAGCAGCCGAGCGATGCCACGGCACCGCTGCCAGCACGAGTCCCGCTCCCGTGTGCTGGCCAGACACCTCAGCCAGACAGTGACAGCTAATGCCGTCTGGGCGGCACGGCACATTGTGCCTGGTCCATTTATCTCCCGGTCGCTGCAGTTCCAGTAAAAATCATTTTGTTAAATGCCTGGAGCTGAAAGAGGCATCCCCAGTGCTATAGAAAATTGAGCTTATTCCAGCCAGTTTTTCTTCCTCTCCTGGAAGATTTGTGCTAAGACAACTGCTGAAAGCCTAATCCTCATTGCCAACAGCAAAGCTCGACTGCCACTTGTTTCTTGGTGTGGACAGGGCAACACTCACCTGTGCCAGTGACTCAACTCTATGGGGAGCACCCAAATATGATTATTTTCCCCCAGCAACTGCATTTCAAGAGGTGCTTCTCGGCATCAATGATCCATATCCTGCCCGTCTGCCCTAGTTACACAAACACCAGCACACACTCAAGTAGCAGGGCCCTTCTGCTGCTTTGTTTCAAGTAATTACTACTGTAATTAATCATGTGGATATTCATATGCGAGATGATATGGAGTAGGTGTAGCAGGCTGGAGCCACTATTTATAAGTGCCTCCCTCTTCTAGAATTGCTGCGTGCAGACACTGTTCCCATGCCTGGCTCCTTCCCACGCCTTGTAGGAGTCTGATAAATGGTTCTTAGCTTCAATAGGGCTCCTAAACATTTGATTTCTCTGCAGCGTTTCTTCCTTTCTCTGGTTACCAAGGTCATTTGCATGAGAACAGCATCTTGGAGCTCTTCATCTGCTCCGCATTTTGCACCTGTATTTAATACTTCTCTGCTCATAACACATGACTCACGGGCACAAGAACGGGCGCCGATATCTGTTTACAGGAGGCCAGTTTCTCAAAGAGCCCGGATTACTCCGTTGCACAGGCGGCCTGGATGGCGCCAGCGCCGTCCTGGGCATTTATCGACCCCAATATCAGAGGCAGAACGAGGTGCCTGGGAGCCACCAGCTGAATTTCTATCCTTGGGCAAGATCCCAATGAACTCCAAGGCAGCCTCTCCCTCTTTGGCCATTCCAGGAGCAGTTTCCAGCTGTTGCACCCCAGGAGCAGCCGCATCCCCACCTGCGGCACCCTCAGCTCTTCACGGGCCGCCAAATTCCCTCACCCCTCCGGACCTCCAGCCGTGCCAGCTTTGAGGGGGCTCCTTGCACCCGCAGCTATTGGACCCCAGAGCCAGTTTAACCCAAACAGCCCCCAAACAGCCGTTTCAGCAGCGCTCTATTGCACCAGGGCCTCCAGGTTGGCCGTGGAGCGGCCACCAGCCGCTCTGCCCTGCAAACGCTTCCCTAGGGAATGGCACCCGCAGGGCCTGGCCCTGTGCACAGGCTATTAACCGAGGAGACACTTGCAGAAAATCAGCTTTTAGGCAAAATAACTATTAGATAGGCTGTTATAATAACACCCCCCTTATCCCCTCTGCCTCCTCCCTCCAAAAAATAAAAAAGAGGGGGGAAAACCCCAAAAAAATCTATTTAGGAGCTTCCCTGGGGCTGTTCCCTTTCGTGTTTTATTTCTCTCTGGGAGGCACGGGACGCCCCGGGGCGGCCGCCGCTCACCTGGACGGCGCGCGAGAAGAAGACGCCCGCGTCCGACGCCAGCTTCTTCACGTTGAAGTCCATGGCGGGCGCCGCCGCTGCCGCCCCCGCTCTGGCAGCGCCCGCCGCGCGGCGAGCCCTTTATAGCGCCCATCGATTCGCTCCGCAAGCCGCGGCGCTGCCTCTTAAACGGGCCGCGGGCGTAGCTCTCGCCGCGGCCTTCTTCCGCCGGTCTAGCGGCGCTGCCTCATCCGCGCGGGCGGCCTCGTGGTTTGGAGGAACGGCTGGAGCTCTGGGGAAGGAGGTGGGATGGGATCGGCGCTCGTGGTGGAGCCGGGGAGCCGTGTAGGGCGGTGGGCCCGCCGAGGAGGGCATGGCCGCTTTAAGCGTCACCGTCGCCTCGAGCGGAGCTGTCAAGTATCACCCAATGGGCGCTCGCTCCGCCCCCTCCTTCCCGCCCCGCCCGCTGCTCAACCGCACTCGCCGCCGCAGCGCCCGGCCGGGCCCGGCGGAGCCACCCGATTGGTCCTCGGGGAAGCAGCTCTCCGCGCGGATTGGCCCGCCGCGCCGGCCCCGCCCCT
>VWPW01009255.1:18568-61504 GCA_013389825.1 Crypturellus undulatus
CCCCTGCGCGTGTCCCCCCCCGGTGCCGCGGTGTCCCCGGCCCCTGCGCGTGTCCCCTCCGGCGCCGCGCGCGGTCACCGCGGTCACCCCGGTCGGGTCGTTGCACGGCGCTGCTGTCGCCTGCCCCGCGGCCCAAGCGTCGCGTTTACCCCGCGCTGGGAGCCCCTCGTGCGAGCCCGGCGTTGGGGCAGGGCCGGAGCGTTTGCAACTTTGTTGCGTTTGGAAGAACCGCCCCCCCCTCCCGCGTTTCAGCGTGTTCCGCTGCAGCTCCGGCCTTGGCGTGGAGCTCGCCCGGCTTCCCCTGCTCCCAGCAAAGCTCCGCTTAAGCTCTTGCTGCTTTGGAACACCCTTTGGCCCGTGGCTTTGGAGCAGGGCTCCGGCGAGGTCACAAAACTGAGCGGGGAGCAGAGCTTTGCCAAGTGTGCATGTTGTGTTTTGGGGGGAAAAAGGATATTTTTACATGGGAAGTGCAAACAAAAGTCCTTGAACTACATTCAGCCCCTTCTGGCACATTTGGAAGTCTCTGGAGTAGTCCCAGCTATCGAGTTCAAGGATGCTCTGGCATTCCCAGCTTGGGAATCGGCCCTCGTGGTTAGTGGGAGAGGCAGAAATTGCTACTGTCCGAGAAAACGCTTTATCCTCTGCTCTCGGGTCCTAGCTCTGTTATTGCTGCTCTGATCCTGCCCTTCATTCTGCTGCAGGGAGACACGGGCGCGCATTCCCGTCACTCACCTATTTTTCCCTCCTCCTGCAGGAAGAGGATCGCTGGGTGAAGAGTGACCCTTGGACCCCACGTCGGATGTGGAAGGCAGCCTGGGTTTCCCTGTGAGCAGCTGACACAGGAGCCACAAGTGCTCTTCCCCGTGGAGGCTCCTGGAGGTGCCCAAGTCCTCGTGCAGACATGGCGTTTCAAAGGGCAGAGGGGATGTCCATCATCCAGGCCTTGGCGATGACGGTGGCCGAGATCCCCGTGTTTGTTTACACAACGTTTGGACAGGTATGAGGCAAAAAAAAGGCTTTTCTGAATAGTTCTGTGGACTTTCTTTTTGGGGAAAGAAAATCTTGCCTGCAGAGAAAAAAACGAGACAGTTTTAGTCGAGAGGGACAGAGGCCCAGTGGGATGATGCAAGCAGAATTTAGCAATTTTCATGCATTCCGCTGAGGGAGAACTCTTGGATTTTACCTTTCTTGTCTTCAAAGGCACTAAAACAAGATTTTAAAGATGATTAATATACTTCCCTGTTTTAATAAGGCAGCACTTGGGACAGTAAAGCTCAGTTAGGTACTGAGATTTCAGAGCTGGATTTGGATAAGTCGAACCCTAACTGTTACAGGCCAGATAAAAATTTTGCAGGGTGTTCTGATAACGTGCACGTTGAGGCCACATTCTCTAGGTTCTGACAAGATGAGGCCATGCCCTTTCTGTGCTGTTTGGTAGTTGTATAGTAGGGGTTGTGTTTTGTGGGTGGAGAGAGAATGCAAAAGTAATTTCAGATCTGTGATGTTTAAGACTATTTTAAAAAAAGAAAAAGGGTGGTGAAATTAGTTTTTCATTATTGCTCTTTCATATCTTTTGTGTTTAAAGTCTGTCTTCTCTCAGCTGCGGCTCTCTCCAGGCCTGCGTAAGGTGCTGTTTGCCACAGCTCTTGGGACGGTTGCCTTGGCTCTTGCAGCTCATCAGCTGAAGAGGCGTCGGCGTCGGAAGAAACAAATCGCTCCGGAGAAGTGCGGCATTAAACCTGGAGGGATCACGGTGCCCATCTTGCCAACCAGAAGGATTCCTTCTGTGAAGAAAGGTTGGCCTTGCAGAAAGGAAAAAAAAAAACCCAAAGGCTTTAACTGAGGGTGCAAAGAGAGTATTACTAACATAGTGCTCAAGGAAAGAGGGTGTCCTGAGAGTGAGGGGACTATGGAAAGATGCAGACAAGTGAAAGAAGAGGAAAGCAAAGGAGTTTCTGTGTAGTGAATAGATGCAAAATGAAATTAGGAATCTGAAACGATGCCCATGGACAGGGTTAGAGGAGGAAAAAGAGAGACCCTTTACAAAGGTTTGTAGTTCCCATCCCCCTTGACACAGAAAGACGATGGCCCCATTAGGCCATGCTGTCCCCAAGCTCTCACTGCCACAATCATGCGGTGACCTGGCTCTGTACTGACCTTGGCAGTGCCAGGGTGGCACCTGCACAGCAGCCTTGATGGGGCTGGATGGCAGAGGAGAAGGTGACACAGGATGAACTGGGGACGTGGGAGTGTTCATCCAGCTCCAGGCTGGGCTGCCTGGCCTTGGGCAGCTTCTTCACCTGCTTCCTTTGGGTTAAGCCTGACCCAGCTGCCCAGCAAAGCGCTACAGGGATTCATGTTATGAAATGTATGAAAATCTTGCAGCGTATTTAATAACAAGGGAGTCCTGCCTGTGCTGGCAGCTGCTGCATCAGTGCTCTGAGGTGCCCGAGGGAAGCTGGAGGAGTTTGTCTCCTTGATGCTTTCCATTTGAACTTCTTCTGTCCTTCTTCACTTTCTTCACCTCCTTCTGTCAGTGAAGGAGGTGAATATTCATCCCACAACCTCAGTCCACACTAATACGGACGTTCTCAGTGTCTCAAAGCCAAATAGAGAATACAGCAGATCCATGACTCATTTCTAGGTGCTGGATGCTGCTGTAAAGTCACACTTGATAGGGTGCTGTTGCCCTCCCTATCCACAGCTGCAGCAAATTGCTTTGCTTTGTACCAGGTTTTCCAGTGACTGCAGTAGTTCCCTACATTAACTGTGCTCTATTGCAGGGACCCCATGTGCTCTAGTGCTTGTTGGGACTGCAAGCGTCCGGAGCGCCTGCCTCCCTCCTCTGTGTGCACAGCCAGCTGGCCTAAGAGCCTGTTTTTGTGTCACCTTCCCAACTGCAGGATACTCCAGCAAGAGAGTCCAGAGTCCCGGCAGCAAGAGCAATGACACGCTCAGCGGGATTTCCTCCATCGAGCCCAGCAAACATTCCAGTTCATCCCACAGCCTCGCCTCGGTAAGGAGCATTCTTGGATGTGCTGGGAGGTGTGGGTGTATCTACTTACAGCAGGATCACTGCGTCGTTTGGTGATCATAGACCATAATTAGAGGGTGAGTTCTGATGATAACTTTGCAGGGACTGTCTGGAATGAGGCTTCAGGCACTCCTGCCTCTATACGGACTGCTCAGGGGTTGGCCAGCATGGAGCTGTAGCAGGAGAACACAGTGGATATTTCATGGGATGTTCTGGGCTGTCTACCAGGGGCAGAGAGCAGGCTTTATAGCACTTTGTGGGTCTTGCTTTGGATTGGAAGTAACTTAGGCACTATCATCTGTGCGGATGTTCCAGGCCAGCAGGGAGCCTCTAAAGCTGCTTAGAATTGCTAAAAACTGTTTTTCAAAACCAAGTTAACTACCAAAACCATCTACCTCTGTTCAGGAAATGGAGCCATGTGAGAACATAGCCTTGCAATTTTTTTGTACCTCCAAAGCAACCTATAAATACAGGTATTTCAGTCGTGAGTAAGCCAGAGAAGGCATCACTACTTACATCTGCCTCTCTGGGACCAAAGGCAGAAGCACTAGGGCATCTTTATGGCTTTAATCCCCATTGCTCAAAGCCTCTCCTGTTCCACTGAAGCAGCGGTAAAAGCCCTAGGAAAGTCTTAGTTTCTGCGTTAAGCACTAGGAATAAGTCTTAGTTTCTGTGCAAAGCGCTGGAAACGAGTCTTAGTTTCTGTGTGAAGCACTAAGAAGGAGTCCAAACCCAGCTGGTGCTGCCCGTGGCAGGTCTCCAGCAGGCGGCAGTGCCGGTGCAGCGCTGGATGTGCAGCCCTGCACCGGCATCGGCTGAGCTGGGAGAAGGTGGGACGATTCCTGGGACACATCAGTGCAGACCAGGCTGTGTCCAGCCCTGGCCTCTCTGTGTCCAGATGCTCTCACATCCGTTTAATTCCCTTGAGGCCTCTCCCTTCCCACAGATACAGTCTGTGTTTTATAGTGCTGAAGTGTCTCCCTGGGGCCTGAGGAGGAATTTGCCAACCAAATGCAGTGTGTACAGGGTATCTGTAATTTTGGTGGACAAGAAACAAATACAAAGCCAGCAAACCAGCCCTGCATTTGGAATCCACCATTTCCCAACTGACCTAGTGAATTTGCCTGTGGCAGAGGGTGGGGAGCTAGCAGAAGTCAGCCTCTTCTTAGCTAGCTTTGTGACTTGGACTTAAATCAGTTGGGGAACATAACTACTGGCTTCCATAACCATAAGTGGTGCAAATGCACCATTTCAGAACCTGCTTTCCATGTTTGTGAACTAGGTTCTCTAAATTTTTGCTGAGATCCAGGCCAGGAAACTCTAAATTCTATTTTTTTGCCACTGCTTATGCATGAGTGAGGGGCAAAAGAGAGAGGTCTCTTCCTGTATCCACTTCTTATGGGGTGGGGACAAAGCTCCTGTGACGTTGTGTTTGTTACCTTAATGGATAAGGAAAGCAGCATATCCCTGACACAACTGCAGTTTCTGCACACTTTCATCTGCTTCCCTCTGTTCTTCCTTGCTATCTGGTAAATAAGTCAGCAGCAGTGAATTGCTGACATGCAGTTCTGGACCTCAAGGTGATTTATTAATATTCTACAAAGATTAATCGATGGAGGGAGGGCTAGAGCACTTCTGCGAGCTGTTCGCTGTAGCTTGTTTTCTAACAGGGTCGTGTTTGGACATCTTTCGGTAAGCCACAGGGACTAGAAATCTTTTCTTTCTACCTTTGTTTAAAGACAAAAAAAAAAAGAAAAATACAGCCCAGAAGCTGGGATTTGGCAGAAACTGAACATGCTGTGTAGGTCACCAGCTTGTCCTGGCAGGGACAGCTTGAGCTGGAGTCAGGGCTGAGCACCAGTGCCCCCCATGTCTTGTCTGGTGCTGCAAACATCTCCAAAATGCTCATCTTCCTGAGCCAGGAAAAGGAAAGTTCTGGCTCCGTTAGAGAATTGAACTCATGGAAGGTCCCTTGAATCTCAGAGCTGGCACAAAGCTGGACTGTAGCTGCAAGCCAGGTAAAAGTTCTCAGATGGGCTCAGCCACAAGTGGAATCATAGCCTGAACTCTTAATACCTTCCCCTTCAAAAGCAGGGGAATTTGGATACCAGGCAGTCACTGGAGTGGACATGGGGAAAGGCAAGTGGATTATCATTCAGATTTCCCTGGTGGTGTTTGGGTGCTTTCACCTCTGAATTTGCCCTTCTCTGATTCAGAAGGCATTTGCTGCTCCCTTCCTGCAGATAGCAGCAGTGAACTCTTCAAGTCCGACGCCAGCATCGGCAGCTCCATGGGACACCCAGGCAACAGGAGATGCTGGAGCAGCTGGTGATTCCAGTGCAGAAAGTCTCTACATTCAAGGTAAACAAGAACAAGGGTAACATCATCTTGGGAGAGTCATTTCTCTTTGCAAGAGCAGAAATCGTGTGTGAATTTGCTGTATCGAGCTGTATTGGTACTGTGTGGATGCGCCTTTGTGCTCAGATCAGGAAATCTCTCCTGTCTTTAGCTTAAAGTCAGGCTCCTGATAGCTACAAAGTTCTGCTTGCACTTAGAGAAGAGCAACAGACACAAGTCTGCTCTGTGACCTCCATGAATAATTTGCTTCTAAGATACTGTTCTTCCAACAACAGGTTTGTCCATGACTTTCGTGGAGAGAGTAGTATTTTGAAAATAATGTGGTTGATGTTTTAATTGTTTTGGGGTTGTTCTCATTAACTTCTAATCCAAATTAAACCACATTTAAAAGGGCAAGAGAGTAAATTTTATCTTCTTCATCAGTTTGGGAGAAGCTTTTCTCTTTGCTGGATTGCCCAAGGGAGTGAGGATTCTCCCTGTTTCGCTCTGTTCCTGTGCCACTCTGGGATCTCACACCTTGCATTTGGTCACGACACCAGGCATGGAGCTGTTTGAGGAGGCCCTGCAGAAGTGGGAGCAGGCGTTGACCATCCGTCAGAGGGACAGCATCAGTACCAGCACCCCGGTGCCCTGGGACGGCACAAAACACCAAGAGTCCATGTCTGAGGACATTCCAGAGGTAGATCCTGACTCCTTCCCTGCTTTTGCCAACTGGGGAAAGTGCTGAAAGGCCAGACTGGGTGCTAGACCTGGTAATGAGTGGGAGGTTAAACACTGAAGAGCAAATTTGAGGCAGAGTTGGGCCAGACTGTTTAAGAGCTGTCTGTATCTGCAGCTTCCTTATTCAGTTTGAGTGGGTGTGTTTTTAATTTCTTCTTCTTCTTTTTAATAAGTTTCTCCCCCTCACATCTTCAGTGTTTCTACCCACCTTCTGCATTAGCATCTCATGTCAGTCGCTGTCATCGTGTAGGAAAAGACTGTAGCAAACACATCACCTGAGAGGAAAAAATAGCTTTCTGCCTGGCGCTGTTGTGTCTGTAGCTTACTAACACCTTTGAAAGTGAAATCTTGATTGTCCCTGCCGCTTCCTAGGGAGCTGGGAGGAGAAGCAGAGGCCAGATGCCTCAGTGCATTAATGAGTAAAGCTAAGCGGTAACTCAGCAGGAGCTAAGTGTGCCCGTCTGCTGAGCGACTGGGGCAGGGGGACAGGTAACTCCCTCTACCTACAGCTACAGAACAAGTATTTTAGGACAATACAGTGTTGTCTTGGGCCTGAGGACTATTCTGGGAAGATAAAAGGGGAGATCCAAGCTAAAAGGCTCAATGGTGACTGCAGCGCTAAAGAGAGTAGCTATAGCCCGGGATCACGAGAGGAGCTGAACTGTGAACTCTGCAGGAGTTTGTGTTGGTGAAAGATGTTCCCAGGCTCTTATAAACAGGGCCTGGTGCAGCAAGTATGCGGGATGTTTGTCTTCTGTGGTGGATAATATTTATCCATGTCAAATCTGGATTCTGTTCTTGCTGTCCCTCCTTTGAGGTACCCTGTAGTGTTTCCTCAACAGCCTTAAAAACAGCTGCTTCATTATCAAAATAGATTTTATGCTTGTTAATGCTTCTCTCTGCTGGATGAGATATTCATGCAGATACATGGTATGAAGGCCAGATGCTGTGTAAGTTTTTTATTATTCTCCTTCACTGTTTCTATCCCCCTGTCATAACAGCAAACTTTGCTTATGCCCAGCATCTTAGTCCAAATCTCTAATTTCCTTGTCCAGCTCTGAATACTCTCTTGTAGAATCTAATACAGTTTTCTGATGTGAACAAACATTCCCTCTTGAAATTAGGCAAAATTTATAAATAAAGAGAATTAAGTGATCTGTAACTCATTAAAAGGCCTGTTTCTCTGGATAGCAGTTAAAATTATGGCTTTTTTGTTTCTTTTTTTCAGTTTTTTTTTTCTTTTTTTTTTTTTTCTTAAAACCAAAATAAATTCTAAAGCTAAAAATGCTGGTGTTTGTGCAGGCTGTGTAGCTTCCCTCTTCCAGTGCATTATTAGCTGTATTGTAGGATTAATGATTTTTTTTTATAACAGTTAATCTCCAAGCTGTAAATCCTATTTAAATGAAAATTTCCTTCCATATTTGTGTTGTCAATCTGTCTCCGTCTGGTGGTCTAATTAACAGTGACACTTGTGTGTGTTCAAAAAGGAGTCCCAGAAAAGGGAGTTTGCTGAGAAGCTGGAGTCCCTCTTGCACCGAGCCTATCACCTGCAGGAAGAGTTTGGCTCTTCGCTTCCCTCGGACACCATGCTGCTGGATCTGGGTGAGCTGGGCATGGAAGCGGGGTTAGAAATTAATTAGAAAGACTATTTTTCTCCCTCTGTTTTTTTTGTTGTTTCTATAAGCCAGGCAATGAAGTGGTGAAAAAAAAAACTGTGTGGGAGGGTGAGGAGAGTGCAGTGCCAAGAAGAATAATGGTCCATACAGTTTATTGCACATATATTTTTTTCCTCTTCTTCAGAGAAGACTCTAATGCTTCCATTGGCAGACGGGTCACTGCGGCTTCGGACAGATGATGAAGAGAGCTCAATTTCTGAGGACTCCTTCTTCTCCGCAGCAGAGGTGACTTAAGTTTCCAGTTGTATGTCAACATCTGCTGGGAGGGTTGCTGCAAAGACAGTGGATCCAAAGATCTCTTATTAGAGGAAGACGGTAAAACATGGAGCAGCAGCCCCAGGATGAGTCGTTGGAGGTTCATGTTGAACTTCAGGAAAAGCTGTTTCACTAGGAGAGTGGTGCAGCCCTTCTCAGAACGGCCTGGGACTGTCAATCCATGAAATTCTTCAAAATTTTCTGGACCAAAACATGACACTGACCTGATCTAGTGTTAGTGTAAGTCCCACTTCAAGTAGGAAGTTGACCTAGAAAACTCCATAGTTCCTTTCCAACCATTTGCTTCTTATTTTACTGTGTGCTATTCAAAATGTACCTTAACAGCTAGAAAAGTACCGCATAATGTGGCTTGATCGTGCACGTTTGGGGGATTTTGAGCTGTGTCAAGGTCGAGGCAGCTTTGAAACTGGTGGGCCAAGAAATATCTTTGCATAAAATAGTTGGTACTTGCAAGAGTTTGTGAATTAAAGGAGGCACTTTTTGTTTGTGTGCAATTTCTGTATGTTTGTGGGTATTTAACAGACCTTTTGTTCTTCCCATGTCTCCTGCTGTCTTCACAGCTCTTTGACTCTCTTCATTTCGATGAAATACCATTCCATCTTTCTAAGCCAGTAGCTGCCTATGAAGAAGCTTTGCAGTTAGTGAAAGAAGGGAAGGTTGCGTGCCGGACACTGAGGTGAGGGCCAGAGCCTTGGGTCGTTGCATCAAAGCTCCTCTGAGCTCTGTGGACACATTATTTGCTGTAGAGCAGCCCTGGAACTAGAATAACCCGTGGGACAGGGAACTAAGCATCTTTCCTGATAGTTTGGACCTCTCTGAGAACTAGCCCCAGATTTCAGGATGTGCATGTTAATAAACAGGGCAGTTGTCCCAGAAAATCACTAAGGAGAAATTAACTGTTCCGTGTGGCTGCACTATAGCAGCCTTTGGAGAGGTGCTGTGGTGCCCTGGTGCACTGTATGAGGGGAATGTGATTGTTACTCTCTCCTAGGCAGAGAATGGGATTTTTTAGGGGAAAAAGAGGCATCTGGAGAGCTGAAATGTATACAATCCTTCTCTTTTTTGCCCCAGGACAGAGCTTCTAGGCTGCTACAATGACCAGGACTTCCTAGCGAAACTGCACTGCGTCAGGCAGGCCTTCCAGGTAAGAACACCTGAGCGCCTCTCAGCAGCACCTTCTTCCCTGCCACCCGTACAGAAGTGAAGTCTTCCCCCTTCTACTGCAAGAAAAAGCAGAAGCAGCAGCTCAAGCTTCCCTTGTTTTGCTCTGATTGCTTTGATTTACAGAGAGAGAGGATCTGATTCCCATGCCCAGCTGAGTGGAGGCTGTGTGGCTACTAAGACTGTCCACTGCAATTCTGGGAAGGGAAAGTTTGGGAATTTCAAGGCTGCTGCTACTCCCATTTGGGAGCTTTTTACACTAATTGGGCTGGATTCAAACCTCTGTGGTTTCTGTCTCCTTACTCCAATGGCCTTGTAAGCAAAGTATTTCTAGAACCTAAACAGAAGGGTCTTAGGTCTTGGCCTCACCAGCAGCCAGGCTCCCTTGCCTTCATTATTGCTGCTTCTAGTCTTCCAGCCTAATTTTGATTTTTCTTCCTGGAGAAAGCAATTTTGTGTTTGGAATCTGGTCTATTAACAGCTAATGGTAGAGGTCTACACAGCACTGCTGCTTTGTATACTTTTTTTTTTCCTCCCTTTTTCTCCTTCCAAACTCAGGGCTCAGAGGTTCAAAGGAGACTCCTGTGTTCCTTTTGCAGGTGCTGCTGGAGGATGAAAGCAACCAGCTGTTTTTTGGCGAGGTTGGAAAGCAGATGGTGACAGGACTAATGACAAAAGCTGAGAAGGTAGGAAGCTTGTATGATCACGTGAACACGGGGAGTAAATGATGAAATGATCCCTTCACTTAGAAGATTTTAATAACAATTTTAATAAATTTAACCCCTCTTGTTTTGAGAGGTTTGTCTAATCTATCCTTATTTGGGAAGAAACTTCCCTGTTGGTGCCTGTTGTGGTGGGTTAATACACTTCTGTGATTATTCAAGGAGAGTAGGCCTGAGGGTAAAGGAAGGTTAAGAAGGCACGTCAGGAATGATAAAATCAGCAGAATCTCACAGATTACTGAAAGTCTTAGAGGTTACAAAGAAATGCTCTTAATTACTTTACATTTTTCCAAAACTTTTTCAATATTTTTTGTGAAATATTTATGAAAGGAGGTAGAATTATTGTGAGTTAATTCAATCTGAAGGAAAACTTGGTCCTTTTTTTGGACATCTCCTGCAGGATTTGAGAGTTGATGTTGTCACTACTTTCTTGTAATATCATTTTTTGTCAATACCATTCAGATGTTGCTCCTCAGGGTCTCTAAACATGCTTTTCCCTGCGAGCAGGGTTCCACATTGGTGCCTTCACCTCCCTGTTTATTCCCTCTTATTCTCCTCCCAGTGCTTTTCAGTGTATTTTTCTCCATTCAACTCTCTCATTCCATCAATTTATGCAATTCCATCAGTTTACCTCAGAAAGGAAACAAAGCATGTAGGCCCAATCCAAAGTACTGCTGTTTTTTTTTTTTAATTATATTTGAATTGTTTTAGCAGTCTTAAGCAGTATTTTGACATGTAGAAGGCACACAAAGTCAAACTGTAAGTGCTCTTGCCTTGTATTCCCCTGAATATCTTCTGAGCAAGGGTAGGGTGAGGGTAAAGAGTGATTTGGAGGTCTTCAAAACCCACCTGGATGCAACGCTATGCCACGTGCTCGGGGTGTCCCTGCTTGAGCAGGGGGATCGGACACTTCCAACCTCAACCATTCTGTGATTCCGTGAGTGTTCTTCCTCCATCGCAACTGGGAGGTCACTATGCTGAAAGGAGAATGTTTCATCTTTGCTCTGGTCACCCTAATGAGAAATATATATATATTTTCCTTTTGTTTAAGCAAATTCTGTCTTGTAAGCAGCTCTCTGCATCTCCTGTCCGTAGCCCAATACTATACCTCAATAGAGAGTAGAGAGGGAACCAAGAGCATCAACTGGCATCCTCTCCTTGAATGTTAAGAGAGGGAGAAAATAATCCCACCTTTGCATCAGCCATGTGCCGTTTCTCAGATTACTGATTTAGTCACTAGTCATCCCCTAAACATGAGTTTCCACTTACACAGTGGAAAAAGTGATTCTTACTGGAACCACTTTGTGTATAGGTGCCTCTAACCACTTCCTTGAAGAGTTGAGCAACACAGGTGCTTGCAATGACAGCAGCTGGGCCTGGGACTGTCCAAACCTTCCAGAAATTAATTCTCTCCTTTTGCAAGCTGCGTTTGGGCTAAAAACTTTTGCCAGGTGCATATGTTGTTTGTCAAGCTTAAAAGAGATTGGTCAGACTTTAAAATGTCCACACAACTGCTTCACCAGTTGAAATGTTTGTGTTTTTATTTATTTTTTACCCCTCTCTCTTTCAGAATCCTAAAGCTTTTCTGGAAAGCTATGAAGAGATGCTACAGTATGCACTGAAGCAAGAGACATGGCCAACCACTCAGCAGGAACTGGAGGGAAGAGGGGTTGGTAAAGACTTTCTCTCTAGAAAATTGCAGAGAAGTTGGAATAACTGATATGTAGGAATGGCCTGGGAATGAAAGACCTGTTGCTGAAATTGGATTATTTTGCAACTCTACTGTGGATGGTGGGGGAAGTATTGGGGTGTGCCCAAAGAATACCAAAAGAATAAAATTCATCTCCTAAATGGTCCCTTCTTAAGCGTGTTTCCTTAACAGACTCTTCTGCTCCCTGGCAGGTGGTGTGCATGAGCTTCTTTGATATTGTGCTGGATTTCATCCTCATGGATGCTTTTGAGGACCTGGAGAACCCTCCCTCCTCCGTGCTGGCTGTGCTGCGCAACCGCTGGCTCTCCGACAGCTTCAAGGAGACGGTGCGTGAATTGGGTAGCCCCTGCTCAGCAAGTGCCAACGCTAGAAAAGGGTTTAGCTTTGGCTGTCCTGGCTAAAATGTTTTTTTTTTTTTTTTTTCTTTTTAAAAATATCTTGCCTTCCTGAAACTCCAAACAGCAGACTTCTGGTACATGTAAATTGTTTACAGGAAAGCTCTACTGTGAAAGCAGCTGCGTTGGCTCCAATAGACTTATTTCTCTAACAGTCACTATCAGCAATGCCATGGAGCTTTTAAAAGATAACTGCATTTTCATGAATGAGAATGAGGATCAAAAGATGGGGGGAAAAACAGTGTTTTCTTTGCAGCTGGCCATTCACTCTGGTGGTATCTCAGTAGACAGAGACATGAATAACAGCACTTCAATTTAATCTTGGCCAGATATATACATAATAATAATTCATTTTGAGGACTGAGAAGACAATGGTTGGAAAGTACCTTCCAACAGTCATCTGCTTACAGTCTGCATGCTGGGGTGCTTGCCAGCTGTGTGAGATTGCATTAGCAATCTTCAAACACGCTCTGGCTGATCTGCAAAGAATCTGGACTGGCCAAATGTGCTTCCAGTTCTCTTAGATTTTGTAACTAATTTTAGAGCTGGCCACAAAAGGGCCACCACTTTAATGTTTTGCTGGCAACGTGTTGGTGAAGTCTGTTTTTCTGGAAAGTAAATCCAGTAGGTCATTGTGTCTCTACCTTAATTGTAGGCCCTAGCAACTGCCTGCTGGTCGGTCCTGAAAGCAAAAAGGAGGCTGCTGATGGTAAGTAAAATAAATCAAAAGGGAAAGAATGTAGAGTAGTCGAAGCTAAAAAGGTATAACCTGGATCTTGCCAAAATGAAGCTCTGAAGTGATGTAAGAATGTGCTGAATCGTGTTCTTTGTGACACTGGGAGCGCTGTCCTGCTGCTAATGCCTTTCCCTAGTACCACAACAGTTTTTTCAGATTCAGTTCTGATTTTATTCTTTGTTTTTCATAATGTGAGGATTCAAACAAATCTTCCCTATAGCATTTTGCATCTCCCTGCTTACAATTCTGTCGGAATGGCCACTGACAGTGACTGCTTTGGAATTGCAGTTTCCCTGCTGGCAGTGCAGTGCTCCCTTGCACTGCTTTCCTTCCCAGTGCTGCCATTTGACCAGCTTGTGCTTAATGCGGTTCCCTTAACCCCGTGGCTTCCTAAAGTCCCACAACAGATGAGTTCATGGACCTGGAGAACAGGAAACCACAGCTTCACAACCCCAGTTTTGCCACAGGGCTGTGGCGTCTGGCAAGTTTTCAACTCCTGTCCCGCAACCAGATGGTACCACTGGGTTCGCCTCGTGGGATGATGCAGAGTGTAGTGACAGTTTTGGAAGCTGGGCTGGCACTGTCAAGCAGTAGCTCTGCTTGAACTGGTCACTTCATTCTTGAGAAGCATAGGTACTTGCATGCTCGTTCTCATGTTACACCAAAGACTCTCTATATAATCTCTGGACTGTATAGACAGGCTGATGGTTGCCTCCATTTTCTTCTTTTATTTTCCTTCCAGAATAGTAGTTGAGAAACGCAACTATAGAAAGATCTAGTAATCCTTCAAGGGTTGTAAAAGATATATAAATTCTAGTAATTCTGCTGGAAGAGATGTTCTGTGTAGCTCTTTAGTTACTAAAATGTAGTGCTTTCTGGCATGGGATTTGGTGGAATATATGGAATAAACTGGTAATTCTGTCTGAGAACTCAGAGGTACTGATTTTTCCTTTCTCATGGCAGGTACCAGATGGCTTTATCTCTCATTTCTACTCCGTATCGGAGCATGTCAGTCCTGTTTTAGCCTTTGGTTTTTTGGGGCCCAAACAGCAGCTATCTGAAGTCTGCGCTTTCTTCAAGGTAAATTGAGTTTTTGGTACCTTGTCTGTGTGGGGAGTCCTACTGTCTTGTGACTTAAAGCTAACAGATTGATGCTTTGGATGGCTTGTTTTGACTGAAATACTATTAAGTAACTTGTCTCTGTACAAACGTCTTCTAAACATCGCTGTTCTTTGAAATGCAGAGTGCTGAATTAAGATCCATAAGAATCCCCATCACAATTTACCATGCTGAAAGTAAAAATAGGTGTGTTGAGATAGGTTACTGTGTACCTTCCATATTGGAAAAGAGTAAGGATATATATGCACATGCTGAAAGATTAAGTTGCCTAAGGGTACAAGGCATCTTCCAAGTTTTTGTTTGATCATAAAGCTTAAATCCTGTTTAATTGTTGATGAAATAATGAGAGGCTGATTTTGCATTCATAAAATGTTTGCGGTGAATATTGTCATAGATTAGTATTGCATTTGTGACTTCAGGAGCTCTGCTGTCCTGTTTGATAGACATGAGTGGTTTAACACAGGAGTTCGTAGCCTGAAGTGGTTCTTTACTTGCTGGCAGGCAAGCACAATTCCTTATGGGATTCTCTTGCTTGCTGCAGTCTAGGTAGTTGGTGTTGAAAAGGGTGAGGGAAGGTGGTCTTCTGTCAACCTTCCTTGTATCTCTGCAGCACCAGATAGTTCAATACCTGAAGGACATGTTTGACCTGGACAACGTGAGATACACATCGGTTCAGTCGCTGGCTGAAGACATTTTACATCTCTCACGGCGGCGCAGCGAGATCCTCTTGGGATATCTGGGCACTGAGACTTTCCCCGAGATGAACGGCATCCTTCCTGGTGAAAACGAACCACTCAAAGAGCTCATCTGATGGCAATCGTGGGAGGAAAGACAGTTTTATACAAGAGCACTTTGTCCTCCCAGAAATGGCTAAAACTACCTGCAATGGTCAGTGGTGGCAGCAAGACTATCTCAACACACAGTAACCTGGTGGGACCTTCTGCTTTTGTAGCCAGTAGTGTTTGCTGGGATGGATCCTGGACCACTTGCCATCTTATGGTTTGAATTTTTCCTTTGTTCTGCCTTTGTGTTCTATTTTTTATTATTATTATTTTTAATGTGTCATATGAACCATGAACTGCCTATGCTCATATTTTTGCCCATAAGGCAACATATGTACCCATGTCAGCCATGTGTTACCTGGGAGATGTTTCCTGATGTTTATGGTCACATGGGGGAGCGGGAACATCATTGGTAAATTCTCTTCTTCACCCTTAGGTTCTGAAAGATAATTTATGGATTCGTTTGCTTTGGGAATTTTTAATGTTATTTCTCTGCTGTGTCTCTACAGACATTACTGCTGATCTTACCTTATGTGTTTTAACACATGCAATGTGACTAGCAGAGATTTCTTCCCCCACCAAGGAAGAAATACTTCTGCAAAGCACTGAAGTAAAATTCAGATTTTTGCAACCAGTTGAAGCTCTGAGGGAGTTGGTCTGTTCCCTCTGTGTTGCTGTTCTTGGCAGGCCAGATGACTCACTCTGTACCATGGTCATCCTCATGTAGGAGACCACTGAAGTCTGTGTTTGCTTCTCAGACTAGTGTGAGGAGGGGATGGATTTGTATCCTGCCTGTGCACGCACAAAGAATTTAACATCCATCAAAGTGCCTTGCTGTATTTCAGAATTGGCCAGTAACAGTTTTCATGAAAAACCCAGAGACGTGGTAAAGAGCAGTGTTGATTGCGGGTATGTGTAAGGCAGAGATACAGCTATTGGATGTGAGGTAGGAAAAGGATTATGTGAGCAGGTAGCTAAAGAGTTGGGATCAAGCTGCGAGAAAGGAAACAACTTCTACTATGTAATTTATTTATAGTAAAATAAATAAATAAATGTAGTTCTGGGTAGATACCCAATGTTGTTATATCCTTGCAGTGCTGAGAAGGCTCTGCTTAAATGTCATGAAACTTCAGAGAGGGCACCTGAAATGTGGCTGCTTTGGATTGAGTTGGCTGCTACTGCAAGGCAGCAGCGAGGCCTCGAGGCAGTCCTGGCTTTGTGAGATTTGCAGTGATCTGTTTAGTGCTCTGATGGTAACGTCACATATGAGGGTGGAGGGTTGTGCCTGTCTTATCTCCTCCTTTAGTCCACATATGGCCCCAATCTCCACCTTGGATTGAAGCACCCAGGGAGAAGGAAATGGGGGCTTGCACAACACTGGCTTCATTTTTTTTTTTTCCTGAAGTGATTTGTTACCCCTTATGTCTGTCCCAGGTAACAGGCATTAGTCTTATCCAGTTTTGTTTCTATGAGTGAAAAATTTAAGCCAGAGCTTCTGTGGAGGGGGAAAATCAGTGCATGGGCTTGGAGAATATAAATCTTTTTGTTTTACCTCTTCAGATTTCTAAAGTGGCTACTGCTGGTAAAATTTGGGAAGGAAATAAGCAGGGGAAAAGTGAATGTGAAATGAGTAGATAATGTTCCTGAGATTCTTACAATAAGGTATGTGTAGAGCATATAGCATCTCCTGCTCTACCAGTGCATCAGACTGTGGCTTATCCTGAAGACTAGATTGATGCAATAAGCAAGAAAATGGTGAGGCAAAGTGAGGAACTTGGTAAAGCTTTGTGAAATTAACTGTTACGAGAAGGATTTAAGGGCAATTCATTGAAACGAGGAAAGGTTTCTCAGGTTTCTTGTTCCTGCCATCATGCAGTGAAAGGAGAAACAGAGGAGGTTGCATTATTAGTATGTCATATATGTTACATGTGGGCTGTGATTCAAAAGCATGTTAAATTCTGAAAGCAAGTTACTTTGCCAAAAATATTTTATAGTGCTGTGTGCTCTTATACAGCTGGTTTAGAAGAAAGAGTAACTTCAGCAACTTTGTACAGTAGTTAAGAATATGCTAAAATGTGAAGATTAATGTAATAAGATGGACTGTAATTCTAAAGAATCAATGTTGTTCATTTCAGATTTTTAGAGTTGTTTTATGTGTATTTATTTACTGTTTTGAATGTCTTTAGGCTTTGGTGCTTGAGGCAGCCTGGCTGCCTTGTGTAAGGCCAGAAGCTGGTGACTGACTTCAGTCTTTTCACATCCTTACAGGAGAGAGTACTAAAAAAGGGTCCCATGAAGCGAATGCTAACTTGCCTTATGGCTTTTTAAGCTAAGAAACTGTAATTTCTTAGTCAATCAAATGGAAGTAAGATGCTTTTACTACTTTTTTTCTTTCTTGATTCCTTAGCCTCTATTCCAAACAGGGAAGGTGCCCTTCCAGGGAAGGTAAAGAGGAATCACTTAAGAGATTTTTGAAGGTTGAGCTCCCCCCACTTCACCACCAACACTAACTTGTTCATGCACAAGCCAAGAATGTCTCCTGAGACAAAGCAGTTTCCCCTTTACTGGGAAAGAAGTGAGAGTTTTGTAGAAGTCTCTATTTCATTAGCGCTCTTTTTTTCCCCTCCTGCAGTAAAATGCATTGCAGCTAGGGAGGAAAAGCAAAAGAGAATGGTGTCTGCAGGCTTTAAAGAAGACTGGTCAGATCCCTGGGTTCAAAGATGTTCCTGTGCAAGCAGCTCTCCCCAACCTGAAGGGTTTGGTAAGTGCCCTGCTGCAATAAACTCCTTCCAACGTGAGCCCAAGCTGGGCTTCCCACAGCTCCTACTGACCCCCTCGGAGCAGAGCTTGGCATAGCAGCCACATCACACGCGGCTGTTTTGCAGCATGGAGTAGCAGGTTACGGCTGAGCACCCGTCTGCCTTCCAGCTTAGTGAGTGAGGTATCATTGCAAAATGTTTTTTTTGTTTGTTTTCTTTTTCACCAGCATATTGTATATAAAGGAAAATTTTCAGTATCAGTAGCAAATGAGATATATATTTGGTGTAGAAACTCTAGAGATAAGGTATTTGCCTCTTCTGTAATGAACCCTTATTCTCAAGGGGTTAAATGATTCTGGCTGACACTTGCAAGATTTTAATACTGATGGGGTTTTAAAATGGTTTAGCAGCTGCAAAATAAAATCCTTCAATAGCTTCTGATGCTTGAACAGAACTGCAAGTATGCATGATTTTTCAGTTTTTATATGGAAGTTGTTATAACAAGCTTCACTAGTGGCTGAAGTAGCTACTCAATATTTTATTATATATTTAGAGACTACACCAAATGGCTCTAAAATTCTGACCTTAAATCACAATCATGTTATTAAAAAAAAAAAAAGAGGAAATCTGCCTTGTTTTATCTATAAGACCAGTGTGGCTTTGAAGAGCATGACCTAAGCTGTCTAATACTAGGAGGTGGGAAAGCAGAATTTTATTTACCCTTCTTCAGTAGAACATTCCTCTGCCATATCTGAAGCTAACGACTGTAAATTTGTGCCTAGCTTTCTTTTCTTGCTTTCATCAAGATGTAAAGATCTATCTGTTCTTGTTTTCCTTCTTTCCTTTTCTTTGCATTTTTTTTCTAATATTTCTAATCTTAGGATGTGGGCATTAAAACAAGTCAAATAAAACTTTCCTTCACAATCTTGGCTTTTGCTTCTAAGTGTGCTAGTGAAGCTTGCTATAAGCTCTCAGTCTGTTTTCTGCTTTAGATGTCAGTTCTGGTGATACCTGTTGTGTTAGATAGCATAAAACAAGGCGCTTCCTTTCTAGAATCAAAAAGCTAAACTTAAATAAATTCTGAGGGGTTTGTTTGCATGGGGACTGGTACTATAAAGATAAGTCTTTAGATAAAGTGAGCTAGAAAATAAAGAAGACAACTCATCATACTTCTGGCAATGGTTGAAATTTCTGGCATTGCATTTTTTAGATTTCTTTTTTAGTGCTGGTTGGATTGTGTTTGGGTGCAGCATGGACCACGCTCGCAGGCTGTGATAGAGCAGTAACAGTAATCCTAATGAGGAGCAGACTCCATTAAAATGTCCAAGTTATTATAGTACACTTATCAACCTCCCAAAATACATGAAAGAAACCCAGACTGTGGCTTGATATCAGACATGCCCATCTGCTGAGCTCTGCAGGAAACTCATCTTCTTAACTCTTTTGAAGCAATTACAGTATGTTTAAATACTTTCCTTTTCAAGTGATACAGAAACCAGATTGAATCAGATAAGTTGTTTGCTTCCACAGTGATTAAGATTTCATCCATACACTAGAAAAAAAAGAAAAAAAAAAAGCCTTTGTTAGCACTAGAGTTAACCTGTCATGAACTATGATATATGCAAATAAAACATTAATGAGTAGGAAAATGTTTGTTTCATGCCACAGCCTGAATGTCAGTTGGAAGAGTTAAAAAGGGAGTTTCTCCCTGTTTCCATGGAGCCAGTCTGTGTACTCGTTCCATCTTCAGAGCAGCTTCATGCTCTTACGCTGAAAGAACAGAGCAAAGGCTGCTCTTTGTATTGACACTTTATTCTTATATTCAGGAAGGAGTGGGTGAATACAGCAATGAAGCCCACAATTTTCAGTACTTGTCATGGTACATAGATCAAATGTAATCTGCTCTGCCAACATAACTTTATATTCTGGCACTTTCAATAGCTTGGAAAGGTGGAGATTTATTTAACTTGAATAATGAAAGCAGTAAATCATTGATTCCACCTTTTATCAGTCTTCTGAGATGAACTTGACTTCTGCAGTAAATATTTATTATTTCCAAATCATAGAGCTTTAATTTTTCTTCTCTTTTTTTCTTGGAATGCCAGGAACAGTGTCAATTTTAAGAGTCGCTTAAAATGAATTGGGCAGAATTGTAATGGATATTTGGAAACAAGCATCTTAGTAACTCTAGGAAAAGATGGAGCATTCTCTCTATTCTGAAATCTTAAGGTAAACAGGGTTAAGAGAGAGAAACTCTATCCTCTCTGCTTCCTTTCCATCTAAAAAGCCATATAAAAATTGTCTTTCTTCCCGGTCTACTCCTACGTGTGTTTTCTGTAAATTTTTTTCAACTCGAATGAACTCTGGTGGTTTGGGGCCCAAGGCACATCTGCCTTCTAGAGGCTTTTTGTGTAACGCTGCTGACGTGCTTCTCTTTTGAAGCCCGGCACCGCTTGCACTCTGCTTCTTGCTCAGGGCCCCCAGGTAAGGTTGTTCTCTGGCCTAAAACACAAAAAGATTCATTTCCATTTGTTCTTCAAAGGGGTGTTTTTGGTGGACAAAGGTTGAAAACCCTTGTTGCCTGCACCAGGTGTTCTCAGGCCCCCGCATTACCTTACCGGACACACAGAGCATTGCCCGCAGAGCTGCTTTCCCTCGAGATGCCTCAGGTGACTGACGGCTCCTACTTTATTTCTCTGGGCCCCGCACACAGCTGCTCTTGCACAAAATAATCTTCCTCTGTACTACTAACTGTAACACTATCATTTATAAAATGAACCCAGATCTTCAAATAAACCTCACTAGGGTAAAGGGTGACAGGGGAGGAACACAAATTCCCGACCCCGTTTGGTTTTTAGTTGTTGGCTTGGCCTGTGGCACCTCCTGGCGCTGCCATTCAACTTTCCTAAGTCCCTACCTCCCCTCACGTGAAAGGATTCTCTGAGTGAAAGGGGGACACGATTACCTGAGGAGGAAAGCAGAGAAATACAAGAAGGGGGAGTTATTCCGCAGGGCTGCGAGCGAGACCAGGCGCTAGCGCAGCCCTCGGGCCGGGGCCATTTTAACGGCCGCGCTGCCCACGCGCCCCCTCCTCAGCACCCCGCGCCAACCGCCCCGGCCGCGCCGCTCATTGGCCGAGAGCGCGCGGCACTGCGAGCCTCTGATTGGCTAATCTGCATCGCCCCGCTCGCCAATGAGAGCGGGGATCGACGCCCGCCTTTCTGCCGANCAGGGCTGCAAGCGAGACCAGGCGCCAGCGCAGCCCCTGGCTGGTGCCTCGGGCCGAGGCCATTTTAACGGCCGCGCTGCCCACGCGCCCCCTCCTCAGCACCCCGCGCCAACCGCCCCGGCCGCGCCGCTCATTGGCCGAGAGCGCGCGGCACTGCGAGCCTCTGATTGGCTAATCTGCATCGCCCCGCTCGCCAATGAGAGCGGGGATCGACGCCCGCCTTTCTGCCGATTGGTTTTGCCGCTACCTGCACCCCCCCCTTGTATAGGGCGGCGACGCTCGCAGCCTATTGGCTCTGCCGCTCCTCGAGTTGGATTTTTAATTGGGTGGCTCTGTGTTGGCCGGCGCCTCACCTGCGGCGCCGCGCTATTGGGCCAGCGCTGCCGGCGCCCCCGCCCATTGGTTGCACCGCCCCTTAAGTGCACTCCGATTGGCCGCGGCGGCCCGGCCCGGTATCCGGGTAAGATGGCCGCAGTCGGAGAGTGCTCGCTCCCCGCTCCATGGCGGCCGGTCTCCCTCACTCACGTCGAATACCCCGCAGGTAACGCTCCGCTTCACGGCCCGCACGGCCTTTCCGGTGCCGGCGGCGGCGCCGCGCCTCGCCCCGCGCCTCGCCTCGCCCGCCGCTCCACGGCACCCCTCAGGGCCGGGCTGGCAGCTGCGAGATAGTGAGCCATTGAGCGGCCGCCCCGGGGCGGCGAGGCGCGCGTGCGCACTGAGGCGGCGGGACTCGCTGCCGGATTGTGAGCCGCGGTGGGGGCTCGAGGCGCTGCGCATGCGCCGTGGCGGGGCGCCGAGCGCCAGGGGCTGCCGAGTCCCCCGGGGGGCTGAGGGGGCTCGTGAGGCGGCGGGGAAGGGGGCCCGGAGCCCGGCCCGGTCCTGCCGCCCGCCCGCCCCTCGGCGCTGCCTCCGCTCCCTGCGCCTCGTCCTGCCACGTGTGGCCGCCTCGGGCCTCGAAGCGGCCACCCCGCCTTGGCAGCCTCCCGCCTCCCTCAGCCCACAGGCCTTGCCGGTGCCAGGGCTCCACGTCAGCACCGCCTCCCTGGTCCCCTTGGGCTTCTTGCGACCAAAGAATATTGAAAAAGCAATACGTGAAGTATCGGAGTGTCGCTCTCGACAGGCTGAACAAAACTAGGTTCGGTGTTAAGACAATTCTCTGTATTGCCAGTTCTTCCATCAAGTCGCTGAGTTGTCATAAAGTGTCGCTCCGCGGCTCGTTCTGATCACTGGGGTTTATTTCCTGACGAAAGCTGCTCTCTTTAGTGCAGTACCTAAAGCGTCTAGAGTTTCTAGAGTGCTCAGGGGCTCAAAGTCCCCATTCAGCTATGAGACTTGCAGCGTGACGGCACTAAACGGAATCTGGTCCTGAAAGTGCAGTGTTCTCCCCTAAATATGGCTGTTTTATTATGATTTCTATGACTTTATATGAAAGATCTGCACTTCTTTTCTGTTTCTTGCATTTTCCTTCACTTTGTAGGTTATGCTTCTGTCATTCTCTGATCTTAAGTGTGAAGGCTTGAGAACTCAGTGGTGGGGGGAATAATAAGTTTGTGTAGCTCATCTCTTTAGCCAAGCCTGGCAATATGCTCCATTATTTTCTCCATTATTTTCTGTCTGCATTGCTGCTTTTATAAAAGCAAAACAGAGATGATTGTGTGTGTGTGAGGGGGGTGGAGGGAGACAGGGGGGAATTGCCAACAGGATTAGGGTTATGTTTTTTAGGGAACTACTATTATATTGGCCTTGGATAAAACGTGTAATTATGGAAGCCCATAAAACGGAGACAAAGGTTTATAACCGTAAAAAAATCAGGAGATGCGGAAGTACCTTTGCTTAGCTTAGCCTACAAAAATGAGTTGCAGTAAGATGCAAGCTGGTACCTTATCTGGACTTGGAATGAAGTGCTTTAACTTTATTTAGAAAGTTCTTTGCTCCTTGTCTGTGTAGGGCTTCAGTCCAGGTCCATAAAGCATCTAGATATTATGCATTTATAAAATAATAATGCTGGCAATATGTGCAGTACAATGGAGTTAATGTAACCTTGTGCTGAGGACTCAGAATGAGAAATAGCTCCTGCTTCTAGCAGCATAAATTATTAAAGTGTTTTAGCTTGTCACACGCTCTGGAGTGGCAGCCTTCCCCCTGTCCCCCTCTCTCTGGCTGGTCCCAGAGAGATGACTGGCCTGGAGCACTGTGTGCTGAGGCGCTGTGGCGACCGGTTCTTAAAATCTCTTATCTTCAAAGATTTCCAGTGCAGAACTGCTGTCAGCCTGGCTTTCATTTGCCAAGAGTGATGCTCCTGCTCGCAGGGACCAGCTGAAAAGTAGGCGCTGCTGATTTCTGTGTCTGCTGGATGAAGCTCTTGGGCTTTTGCCTGTAAATGCCTCCGGAGGAGTGCTCGTCCTCCCTCTTTATCTAATGTTTCCTTATCGATAGTGATAGAATTCAGACTTTGTACAAAACAGAACAGCCATTCTGACTGCCTGCGTGGCTGCTTGGCCCTTCGGGGCTTTCTGTGGTGTCAACTTCGAGCAAGATCAAATGAGGAGCAGCAGATAAGCACTGTGGTAGTCACCTGCAAACTGGCCTAGGCGACGGGCTTTTCGTGCACTTAGCTGGAACTAAATGTCAAACTTAGAGAGAAGAAAGCAGCAGTGGCAGCAATATTTGTCAGCGTGTTAAAGCTTGTTGCTTAAGAGGACAGGCTTAAAGGTTATTATCCTGAACGAATGTTTGGAAATGTTTAGTCCTGGAGTTGTACATATTGGCGTCTGCATTTGGCGGGACCAAAGGATGCTTTGGTCTTGTGCTAAGTGTCTGACAGGAGCCAGTGACAGATGCTTAATGGAAAAGATGTGAGGAGCAGGTATGCAGCAGGAATCCCTCCTTGTGTCCAGCTAGCGGCTGGTGACTGCAGCGGGACGGCTGTGTCCCGTGATTGAGGTGCAAAAGCTTCCCTTCCAGCCCATTCCCACTTCAGATCTCCTTGGCATCTTTGTCACTGGGCTTTGCAACTTAAATGTAGAGAAGAAACAACTTTTAAGTCCATTGGTCACTAATTTCATTGAACACCCGCTATTTAACGTGAGGTGAGAGGTAACAAATGCTTTGCTGTCCTGCCTCCCCCTCAATCACTCATGATACTTAGGGGACCGTTATCCTCTCTGTTCTCCTTTCTTAAATGGAAATCTGAGTTCAGTATTTTTGAATGGATACTCTTCTGCTGTTCTATATCTGTTGTCTCTGTCGCCTTTCTGTTTAAGATTTTTTTTTTGTTTGCTTATTGTTCTGTTTACTCCTTATAGTGTTATATCAGTAACTTTTTTCCCCCTCTGGAAAATGTTCTTATTGCTTTTTTGACTGCCACAGTGCATCCGATTGTTCTCAGCTCACACCATGTCCAAGATCTTTTGTCTGATAACAGCTAAACTGAATCCCATCGCTGCCCATGGATAATTAGGGTTGTTTTTTCCCGTGTGTGTTGCTGTGTGGAAGGACTTTGCTACATCCTTAAAACTCATCTTCAACGACTTCCTGTCTGCAGGGCTGGTTTCACTGGAGAAACATTGAGTTCCCAATTTGTTTGGATTTTTTTTAACTTAAAAACAACAACAAAAAATCCCAAAAATCTTTCTCTTCAGTGCAGCTGGGATTCTTAAAACTCTGGGACTTTCTGGACTGTTCTTATATAGGACATAATTCTTTAAGGGGAGAAAAAGAGAAGAGCAACCTGGCGTGTAAATTCTTCCATAGCTGGAGAACAGAGAATCTTGCTCTTTTCTTATATAGGGAAGGTGCTTCACCAAGGACAGGTGGAGGTGGAGAACTGAGTGTGTGGAATGAACTGATCAGTGTGAAGATGAATCTGGACAGCAGTGACCAGCACCCGAATGCTCGCACCGTGTGTCAGCTTTTGCTTAGCTCTGGTGGTTGCTGTTCAGTATAAGTGCATATAGCTGCTGTGAGTGCTTGTTCTCATAATCCTTCCTGTGCTCTGTGTTTGTGGAAGCAGCTGAGCACTTGGGGCTCATCTCAGAGCTAAGTAGTACCTGGAAGACACAGATACTGCTCAGTTGTGTCTATCTGTTTCTTTTTGCACTAGGTTTTGGGGCTGATCTGCAAAAGTTTCATGTCTGATGTGTGCCTTTTAAAGCCTCCCTGAAGGTGCTTTGCTGTCCCTCTCCTGACATCACAAGCTGTGGTAGAAGGAATCGCGATCCCTTATGAATATTTCTTGTTTCACATGAAGGTGCTGTTGTGTCATCTGTGCATCTTGCCCCTGTGCATCTCGGTAAGCCCACGCGGCCGGCGGGGCTGCTGCAGATAGGCGCTCCGATGGGAAGCAGTGGTCAAGCTAGGTCTTGTGGTAGGATGTGGTTAGAGCGCTCTTGATTCACATTTTTATTTCACATGCAGGTTAAGGCTGTGCGGTTAAACCCTGGCTGCTTCCACCGGGTGCAGGAAGGATGCAGGGTTAAATGTTGAATTAGATCCGAAGCAGATGCTGAATGGAGTCTGAAGAAATGGCATGTTTTGGAGGAAATGCTGCTCATTCTTGGGTACCTAAAAATGAGGTGGTTGGGTTGAGGTTTGTGTATGTTTACAAAAAGTAGACCTTCATATTGAGCCCCAGGAGATACCTGGAGAAAGCTGGACAAAAGAAGCAGGAAAGCAAGATTTCTGTTAAACAGGTTTTCCTCTTAAATTATTTCAGAACTTTTGATTTTTTGGTAGGCTTAGTTCTTATCAGTTGTAGGGACCTTTACAACTCCAAAGTTTAGCAAAGTGAATTAGAAAAGGCAGGGAGGAACCTGTTTGCTGGATCTGACTGGACAACACGCTATCAGGAACGGGTCTCTGAATGTGCCGGAGCATGAGAATAGACACAAGTGCCACAAGAAGTCGTGCCTTGAGTGCCGCAACGGGAGCTGGTCCTTCTTCACTGGAGACTTCCAACCATTGCAGAGCTGTTTTAGCTAAACAGCCCTGGCTTAATCTGCTCATCTCATGAATACTCTTATGACAGAATTACCGAGTTTCTGGGGTAGCTCCCAGGAAATAATGAGGCCGTCGCCTTCGGCTCATGCACAGCTGTTTATTTGTCTGCTGACCTAGAAGAGGTGGCTCTAGAAATGCGACTGTTTCTGCTTGCCGTTTGCTGCAATAATGCAAAATGCTACTAATGTTCTCTCGGCCCTAGTCTAAATGGGCAGAGCTGAAACATTTCGGGAGCTAATGTGGGAAGAGGGAAGAGGGATTGTAAAGGCCTGGTGCTTTGCCTGGTATTGAGATCACTGGAAAGCATTTTGGGGGCTTTCAGGTAAACCTTGGCTGCCTGCTGGCTCTTTTCTCATGCATTTCCTCATTTAAGGAAGGATTCATTTTAGAGGATGTCTGTATAAAACCGTANTGTTCTCTCTGCCATAGTCTAAACAGGCAGAGCCGAAACATTTCGGGAGCTGCTGTGGGAAGAGGGATTGTAAAGGTCTGGTGCTTTGCCTGGTATTGAGATCACTGGAAAGCATTTTGGGGGCTTTCAGGTAAACCTTGGCTGCCTGCTGGCTCTTTTCTCATGCATTTCCTCATTTAAGGAAGGATTCATTTTAGAGGATGTCTGTATAAAACCGTATGTGGCCTGATTCTTTATTGCTGGGTAACTGAGACAGTTGCTTGCATCCATTTTGCTTTTCCAGAATATGTTGCTGTTCTGCTTTGGTAGCAATTGGCACCCACTTGACAGCTCAGTAAGTGCTGCATATGTTCCAGGAAACGAGTTTTGGATTCAGTGTCTCCTAATGCTTCTCTAGCTTAAAAAAAAAAAGAAAACCTCATTCCTATGAAACGGAGTGTTCTTGTTTATTTTTTTTCCTCCAGCTTTTCCAAATTTCTCATACACTAAAAGCTAAAACTCTTCTAAATTCTCTTTGCTGGTGATATAGCTGGTTCTGAAATCTACCATGGAGTCTGGAATTAGAGGAGCCTGTGCAGGACACCCGAGTTGGCCACAAGCAGTTAGCAGCAGCGTGAACTTTGTAGCAGTGCCCTAACTTTTCTGTCGCATTAGTGGGAGGCTGAGGTTGAAGTCTGCTACACCAAGTGCTGCTTTGAAATGTGGGTCCTGGAGCCTCGGGATCTTGCAGTGGAATTAATCTAGGAATGAGTCCAAGGCTTATTCTCTTGTTTAGGAAAGGAAGGGGAAAGATTTGCTTGGGGAGAGTTTGCTGGTAGTTTTTGGCATGGGGAGAGAATAGGAGTCAAGGGGGGAAAAGATGCTGCCTCTCACAGCAGCCCCTGCGCATGTTGGATTAAAGTAACTGTGAGCCCACACCACTGTGAGCCCAACAGCGGCTGCTGTTGTAAATTGGCTGCCAGTGATATCTGATGATGCCAAGCTCCTGTCATCCCTTCTCAAAGCTGCGTGTAAGCACCGCTGCCTCCCCTGCCTGGCTCCTCACAGACTGGGGCAGGAATAACCAGTCTGCAAAATGAGAGACTTGCTGCTCTGCTGAGCTTAGCCCTTTGCTCTGTGTGATCTGGGGCACCAGCTGACCCAAGTCCTGGTGGCAGGCAGGTATGTGTGAAGCTCAGCCTGATTTGTTTGTTTTGTTTTGTCTCCCTAGGTGATTTCTCTGGTCAGCTTTTAGCTTATTTGAGTCTCGGTCCAGTATTCATAATAGTTGGCTTCATAACACTCATCATATTCAAGAGGGAACTTCACACGGTAAGTCCTTCTCTCCCCTCCTGGCATCTTCTTTTCACAGTAATCTTTTTCTTCATGACATGCTACTCCTGTATTCATTTTATTTATAGGGTCCTTAAAGAGCAAGTTTAGATAAAGTGATCTTCCTGCCAAAGAACAACAGGAGAGATTCTACCTCCTGTAGCAGGTTAAGAGGCTGTTTTGCCTTTGCTGACTTTGGCTATGCTGTATTTTAGGCATTGTCTGTTTAAAAGTATTGAGGAAAGAAGACTGAATCTTAATAAAAGCTGTAGAGTACAAATTAATAATGTAAGGATTGCTTCCTTGCAGTACACTGAGCACTAGGGACAGAAGACACTCTTGCTTCTTGAGCTCTTCTGGAGCTCGGTTGATGCTGGTAAACAAGAGAAGTGTTGAGGTTGGCTCCTGATTCTACCTTGGGAAGTCATGATTGAGCTGGAGCGAGGCAGTTGCTACCTGGCCTGCAGCAGCCCAGCCCGTAGCTCAGGGCACAGCAGAAAATGTGACTTTGTCACCTGAAATGTAATTAAGCAGTGAGGAGGCAGAGTACAATTACCAGGCAGGAACTTGGTCGCAGCAACAGGGATAATTTGGAGATGGAATATGGACTATGGAATTAAGTAGTAAAGACAAATGCTACTGGCCTGCCACAATCCACGACTTTTCATTACAAACTGAAGACAGTAGTTTCATTTTTAGCCATTTACCCAAATAATGATGTGTGTGCTCCCCCTGTTGGTAATCAGAAAGAAATAATAATAATCTCTTGAAACTTGTCTTCCTTGAAAATGCACTTTTCTGCCCTTGCTGATGGGAATGTGCTCAAGCAATGGCTGTAACTGCTATAAGGTGTCCCCTTTTTATTGTTTTTTCACCTGTAAGTCATTTACCCAACAGCTGCCTATATACAAGGTGTTGTCAGATATACCAAGTAGACTGAAAAAGAAATGCTTTTCTTTCTCAACTAGAGAATTCTGAGGCTGCTGATTTGTAACTCTTAATAATCAAAAAAGCAAATGGGAAACATGTGGCTTAGGGGCTTATCATTAAACAGAGCATGATAAGTAGCCGGTCTTTTTAAATAGGATGATGCAGCTGTTTTGCCTTCACAGATCTCTTTCTTGGGAGGGCTGGCTTTCAACGAAGGAGTGAACTGGTTAATAAAGAACGTTATCCGGGAGCCACGGCCCTGTGAAGGTATAGTGTGGCCCATTTGTGCTATGGTGCCATTTTTTATTTATTTTTATTTTGTTAATTCATTTATTTGAATGGTGTGATATTAGTATGGGGCTTGGAGGGTATTTTCCCCTTTGCTGCGTGTTGATTTTGCATGTTTGGGTGCAGAGGGCTAACAGAGCCATGTGGACAGTGACGTGTCCTGTGTGCTCCCGCTTCACCTTTGGAGCATTCCAACTGCTCTACAGAATAGACCTTAACCAAACTCTTTCTTCTTCTCTTTTCAGAAGCACATTCAACAGTGACCACAAAATATGGGATGCCGTCCAGCCACTCCCAGTTCATGTGGTTTTTCTCTGTCTATTCATTTCTCTTCCTTTATTTAAGGTAAAAATCTCACTGTCAGGTTTTGGCTGTTAACATGTTGAAATACCTTGATACACGGCTTCCTGTTCAGTTAAGTAGCAGAATTAAACTGGAAGACCTGTGTGATTTGTTCTGTGGCTAGAGTTGATGAAACTGCCTTCCTCAGTGTGAGCGTAGGGCTGGAGTTACACTTGCTAGAAAGTGAAAGGTAGGGATGGGCATCCTGCTGTGAGCCCTGCACAGTGCAGATTTGCTCTTTTGAGTCGTGATGCTTTGATTGGTCTTTGAGCCTTAATTGGTCTCTCTTTCGTTGTGTTAATGGCTTTTTGTGTCTTTCAGAATGCACCAAACAAACAACGCCAGGTTTCTGGATTTACTATGGCGACACGTGCTGTCAGTCTGCCTCGTGACAGCGGCTTTGCTAGTGTCATATAGTAGGTATGGAGCAACTTTGTCCTGTGCTCTTTGCCAGTCCTCTGGCCTTGGACAGCAGCAGATCTGGCACTCTTTGATGATGACATAAACAAATGAGGGCTTTGGGGAAGTTGCAGTGTTGTCATGAGCCCCTTTAGACAGGCATATGAAGCATTTCATGTATGGTGTTAAATAGAAGCGCTTACAAAACCCAAATAAGGGTTATAGGGACATAAGGAATATAGGCTTAGGCTATATCAGATCTCTGTTGGCTCCACTGCCATGCTGCATCCTTGCTGCTGGCCTTTTCCAACCTAATCACAGAAGCGGGTGCAGCGTGCTGTGTGTGCCAGTGTCTCTGGCGCGTGGATTGCTTACAGCTGACCAAACTTGAGTGTTTGGTTTGAGTATTAGTTAATATAAACATTTAGAGCTGTTCTGTTTGATTTGACAGATTTAGTTATATTAAGAAGGTGAATCAAGAAAATAACTTTTTAATAATGAAGTTCCTTTCCTTTACTAGATCAAAAAAAAAAAAAATCCAGTGGTTGGAAACCAGACACATTCAGGCTAGAAATAAGGAAAATCCAGTGGTTGGAAACCACACACATACAGGCTAGAAATAAGGCCACATTTTCTACAGAAAAGCCATTACCTATTGGTGTTCTTGACAGTGTGCTAGAGCTGATTCATTATTGCTATTTATTTTAAAAATTCTGACAGGACATTTTTATAAGAGATGTGGTCTAACTCAAAAAAAATTATTTTGAGGAAATCCAGTGGCCTGTGCTAGGCAGAAAATCATATTAGAGGGATGCTCTTAATGGTTTTTTGACATATGGGTGCAAAGAATTTNATTTATTTTTAAAATTCTGACAGGACATTTTTATGAAAGAGATGTGGTCTAACTCAAAAAAACATTATTTTGAGGAAATCCATTGGCCTGTACTAGGCAGAAAATCATATTAGAGGGATGCTCTTAATGGCTTTTTGACATATGGATGCAAAGAATTTTGAGTATGACTCATGCAATTTGTGTGCAGGGGTAACTTAGTAGACATTAGTACCGCTTTCTGATGGCACAGTCGCAGCAAGGGCTCTATAGTGGGTGCAGCCTTCGTACTGCCACAGTTGAGAGTGGCAAAACATGGTGGGGGTATATGTTCTTTTACTGAAAATCTTTAAGCTACAGCCTTGGTTTGGAGGGTGCTGGTGTTGGCTCTGGAACAATCTCTTGTAAGACACACCACCACTGATCTACTGGCCTAATGATCTGTTAGGAGGAATGTAGAGGGTTATTGAGTTAAAGGCAAAGTAGAAGTGCTTTGAGCTGAAAATGCTGCAGCAAGGAAAGCCCAGTTTGCTTCCTGTTTCTCCTTCCTCCTGCTCCCCACCAGCATTTTTACAAATGAGCAAGTGGAACATCTGCTTTTGCCATTAGGGACATAGCTCGTTCTGAACTTTAGAAGGTCCAAGTGAAACAACCTGCAAGTCCTGCCTTCTCTTGCTTGAAAGCCTGTCTGGTGACCCTTTCTCTTCCACTGCAGGGTTTATTTGCTTTACCACACCTGGAGCCAAGTGTTATATGGGGGTGTGGCAGGAAGCATCATGGCCATAGCCTGGTTTGCCTTCACACAAGAAATACTAACTCCTCTCTTCCCAAGGATAGCTGCATGGTAAGTGTCTTTGGTCTGGTAAGGTTTTATTCCTGCAAGCCTGGATTGCTTAGGGCTGTTTTGTCCAGTAAAGGGACTCCATTGGAATGGGGTGATAACCCTAATGAAGCAACACTCCCTGCTAAGAAAATATTTTTGTGATCAGCCGGATTAGTTTTACCTTCCATCTGAAGGAAAACAAATGTTAAGATACCTAAACCTCTATCATTTAGTCATAGTGATGCAGGTCCTGTTTGTAAGCGTGTTGCTACAAACTGCGTAAGTGCTAGATGATGGAAAAGGGAAGAAGGATTCCCGGATTCTGTTCGAGCTTTGCTTGCTAGCTATTGTGTGACCATGTAATTTGTTCATCTGCTTTTCTTATGTGTGTGTATATACAAGGGATCACATACCCTTGCCTCATATGGTGAGTGGAGAAGGGAGCTTTAGGAAGCTGGTACATTTCTAAAGTTCCACTGAAGTTGAGAGGTGTAGTAAAGTGGTGGAGGAAGGCATAAGATGAAGAAGTAACTTTCAAGTATATAAAGCTCTTAATCAATGCCTGATGAGCTGGTGAAATTGCAATCCCATTTAAATTTAATGGGATCAGGAAACATTATAAGGAAAGGAAAGTGGAGTGTATGTGTATATTTAGTTCCTGATTAAATTTAATGAGGCACCTTCTGTTTTTTTTTGTGCTATATGTATTGTTCTGTTCCAAAACTCTGTGTGTGTATGTATGTGTGTGTCTACTAACTTGCTCTTCCTCCCATCTTATTTTATTATTATTTTTTTCAGGCCAATTTCAGAGTTCTTTTTAATTCGAGATACCAGCCTCATTCCCAACATCCTGTGGTTTGAATACACAGTCACGAGAGCAGAGGCAAGGTAAGTGACCCGATGGTGTAGGAGGAGCTGTAGCTGGTTTCCCTTGACAGCCTTAGCTATCAATTGCTTTATTTTCCAACATGTAGACAGCTTCTGTGGATAGAATAGCGTAGAGTGAAGGAGGATCAAACTGGGGGTTAACTGCAGCATCTGAAGGTGAGTCTGTTGGGGTGTGTTCCAATCCAAATTTCAGGAAGAGTCAATATTTAGATTCCTTGGCCTGTGATCTTTGTAAGCAAGTCTTACATCCATGTGTGAACTTCTGCACACTTGGCCAAGGTGGCTGTTGTAGGACTGTAAACTGTAGGAGGGACCATTCTCCCGGGTGGAGGCAGCTTCATTTGTAAGATAAGCAGAGTTTGACTTTAATCCTTGTGTACTTTACCCAGTGGTTTGCCCCACTACCCAGCGGTGGGGTTAAGGACCACCTTTCTCACCCTGCCCTCTCTGTCACTGTTGCAGAAACAGACAGCGCAAGTTGGGTACGAAGCTGCAGTGACTCATGAGGTGCGAGGACCAGAGTGCACGTTTGGACAGCAAAATATGAGAGCAGAGACCTGGGAGCAGCGAGAAGCCTTTTTAACAGACGGACCAAAGGAGCAGGCAGGGACCAAACCCCAAACCTGAAAGCCTTTGCTCTGCTTTAGCAGCTAGCTGGACGCTCCCTGATGCATGTGGGACTGTGCAGGAGTAAAAAACTCATTTTCAACACAGATGCACATTGCTGGGTGGAATGTACCACCGTGTCTACGTCGGGAGGGGGGAGAAAATGCCTGGTGTCTTGTTTGGGGAGGGGAAAACCAAAATCGAATAATTTTTGTGACTTTTTTTTTTTCCTCAGCATGAAATATACACACTATTTATTTATTTTTTTAAATGGAACTATTACTTTCGGGGCGGGTGAGACATTGATTGTGTGTTTTGGTTTTGCTTTTTGTTTTTTTTTTTGTTTTTTTTTTCCTTTTTGGAGGATGACAAAACTAATCTCAAGTTGATCATGCTTAATTAGGAGTTTTAATTTTTAAAAATCCCTCGGGAGGGAGGGGACCTAGGATGGGAGTGACTTAAACAGAAGGGAGAGGAAGGTTTTCTTTCCTTTCTGTAGCCCTCTTAGGAGATCAAAATTCCAACTGCACTTTGTATGGACAGGAAGAAAGTCCTGCAGGTTTGCTTTAACACTAGTGACGGTTCTGCAGCAAAGCCTGCATGGATACCATTGGGGGAGTGTGTGTGCGTGTGTATGCAAAACAAAGGAAAAACTGAAATATACTTTTTGTTTGTTTTTGTATTATTATTATTATTTTCCCCCTGCTGTTCCTGCTGTGTAATTAGCAAGAAAGTCTTTCTCAGAATCTGTTCTGGGTGACAAGACTCTGTATGCCTCTCGCATCTATCCCTTCTCTTCCTTTATACTCCCGTTCTCTCAGGGTTGCTGTGCTCTGTGCAGCTCCTGCTGTACTCAGTGTGCTCTGGATGGCACTGGGGAGCCGCTCAGTTTGAAGCAGTGTGAAACTCCCAGAGGAGTCAGCCCAAAGCCTTATGAAATTCAGTTGCTGATCCCTGCCTTAAACCCTGGATTTTTTTTTTTTTTTTTTTTTTTTTAAAGCTTCTAGGTAGACATTTTTAAAGAATGAACAGGGTGACAACTTAAACTAGCCCAGCTGTTGTCTGAGTTATTTCTGAAGAGCCCTGTTTGAATCCTCCAGAGAGCTCGAGCAGTGAGGTTGTCCTAGCTGGTACCTGTTATAATGGCTTGGTCTTGGTTCTGTCATCGTGACCTTGAATGCTGGGCTCTGCGAGCAGCTTTGGGTGGTCTCTTCCCTCTTCCTTTCCAGTTCTCCATTTGCCCGTTGGCTCCCTGGATGACACATCCCTGAGAGGGAGCCTGACAACTCCATGCGCTGCTGATGCCCAGAGCCTCTGTGAGCCATGAGACAACCTGGGGAGGGCTTTACTTTAGGGCTGTGCATGGACACTTTTTGTATTTCTCATGTCTAATGCAGCAGGCTAAGTGTTACTACAGAGAAATGTTTATGCAAAGCACAATTGACTTGAACTGTCACAGCTAAAGTACATTTGAACTGGCTCAGTCATCAGGGTGCCTTTGCTGGTCACGTGAGCAGGGGCGAAACTGCCTCTTCTCAGTCTTGCTGCCTGTTTTGCTAATCTCTGACCAGATTCCTGCATTATAAAGATGTGTGAAGTGAGATATATTTCTGTTCATCTTGCTTTTGATATTTCAATTTTTCATCTCTGCCTGTTGTCATAGGAGTTTGTGTGTTCATAGGGAGTGGGAGTTGGCTGCTGTAGAAACTGTTGGACAACTGTTAACTGTCCTTTAGCTGGGAGATCAGGAATGAAAGCCACTTATATTTTTGTGTTTAAGAATCTTTTCTTTGAGTAGCAAACTCGGAATTTGTTTTCAGATTTTTTTTTTAACGTAACAAAAAACAGGACTGTTCATGTTAATATCTGAAGGATCTGGGCACTGGAACTCCTTTGAAGGTGTATCAGAGTAAAGAAGCATCCAGCTTTTAAAGGAATGTTAGATCTAGCTTAGAAAAGCTTTATTAAATGTGACCGGACCATCAGGTAGGCAACACAATGTGGCAGTACCTTCTGCGTGAATTTGAAAGCTGATATTAACTACTCATTTCTTGCAAAGCCACTTAGTTGTCCTTTGTTTCTTGGAGACCAATTTACAAAGGCAGGAGGGGGATCAGAGCTCTCTTTCCCAGGGTCAAGGCTGAGCAGCTGGATTGCCCTGAGCCTATAGAATTGTTGTAAAAGACAGCTGGAAAAGCTGTGTGTAGAAATGCTGATGGAGAACCAGAGCACAGACAGAGGATTCATCTCCTTGCAGGCAGCACTGTGGTGTATAAAGCTCTACCACTTTGTGTTGCCTTCAGACCTGAGCTTCCTGCAGCTGATGCCTGGCATTAAAGGAGAGGGAGAAGAACCTCTTGTAAGAGTCTGTAATAAACTCTCTACTGTTCTCTAGTAGTTGTTGTAATCTGCATTTTCCACATACTTTTCCATATACTTCTGCTGCACATTTCTAGAAAACTTTACAGAACTTGGGATAGAAAAAGTTCTTTAGTGAGCCCATGTGTTTTCTTAAATCAACGATGCTATATGGAAAAGAGATCCTGGCCCTACCTTATTATCCTGTGCTTGTATGAAGCCTCCTGCCACTAGTTTTCTGAAACAAAATGTTTTCTTTGGAATACATGACTTTGCAAGCAGCTGCTTTCTAGTTCCTCCCCTGTCCTCAAAGGCTGGATGGAGGCACTAAGACAATAAAAGGAAGGTGATAGAGCACTGTGGTTCATTCCTGTAGTCCCACAGACATTCTCCTAGAAGGATCATTATGCAGCTTCTGCAATTTCTGAGGAGACTTAAACCTTCTCATAACACTTATCTGTTTATTAGAAGAACACTTCAAATCTTTGCATGACAAGATTACATTATCAAAATGGTATTTAATACAACTAACCAGCAAAGCATGCAAACACTACTAGGCTGTGTCATAAATTGCACTCATGTCCCAAGTGTTTTTGAATGTTTTCAATCTATGCATCTCTTGAATTTATTCCAAATCAGTAGTTTTTCCAGAACTTAGGTACTTAATACAGCCTTAAGAGCACGGATATCTCTTGAAAAAGAAACAGTCAGTCAAAAGCAGGGAGGGGATAGTATTTTGGAAGCAGACACTGGAAAAAAAATAAACGAACAACTAGAAGGGCTAACTTGGATATTACAATTTAGAACTTGGACAATAAGAAACACTTTTAAAGGGAAAACCTTGTAATTATATTAGTGTCCTTTCAAGCACTTAAAAAAACAACCAACCAACCAAACAAAACCCTCCATCTGAATTTCAGCTCCATATAATTAAGAATGCACAAAATGGTTTAAGAATTTTGTGTCTTTCAGTGGGATGCTCTGCTTCTTACAACTGTACTGTGCTGGAGCTAGTGGGATATCTAGATTTAGATTCAAGTCTAGATCAAACCCATCTTCTGAGAAGCATTCACAGCAGAGCACACTTCTGCTTAATCTTTAATAGGCACCTTCCTTTGAGAGGCTTCCCCTTTGAGACAGGAAATAGAAAAGGGCCAGTCTGAAATCCTTAAGTGGCAATACTGTAGTATCAGTGGTTGAAGGCACTGCAGACAGGGAAAAATAATGTATTCCCTAGTACACAGGTTGTCTCAGGCGAGTGAGGAAGATTATTTCACCAAAGAAAAACATAAATATATTTTTTTTCTCAAGAGTAAAAGGTTTCTTAAAAGCAGGTTTTATTCCAGCAAGGTATAGTCTCTTATGTTGTCTTAACATAATCACGTCAATCTTGATAACACTGAGTATCCTGTTTGTAGTTTCAGTCTAATTCACAGTGGAAGACTCAGCAGGGACATCTGCTCCCATTGCTTTTAGACTCTCTTACTCCATTCAGGATTCTTCTACAAAAATCAACAAAATCTAAATCCATGTAGATGATGTGAAAGTGGCAGTTCATACAATCACTGGCTGTGCAGGTGAGTTTGTAAAATTTTCCTATTTAAGGTTTATTTAGGTATAAGATAAAAGCTTTGAAATAACACCCTTCTGAAAACCCCAAACGCATAAGAGATTTGGCTTGAATTTTTCAAGAAGCAAATTAGACTGATTTTTTCTTTTCTTTCCTTTAGACAGGCTTAGTGCGTTTTTTTTTTTCTTTTGACAAGCTTTGTTCGTTTTTTTTTTTTTTTTTTTTTTCTCTATTTTTTTTTTTTTAAACATATGTTTACCAAGGCACTTTGTCCATGTCCCTTGCTGGTCTATGACCAGAAAAGTGGCAGACAGGATCAGCTATTTCCCTGTAGCAAAATAGGCTGTGAAACCCCAACTGCTTCTTGTTTATGGTGATGTCTCAGCAGCCACACCTTGAAGTGCATGCAATTAAACAATAAATTTCTGTTGCAGAAATAGTACTAGATTTCTTCACTCCCCTATGGTTTTACATACTATTATACAAAAGGATAGTTGGGTGCTTGAATTCTGGCAGATTTAAAGAAGTTTTTGTAAGCACTACTTCCAATGCCTAAAGTGTAAAATATATGTATGTATATGTCTATAAAAAAAACTACTTTCTCAAGTTTGTCAACCCAGCATAAAAATACTGTCATGAAATCTGTATCTTTCACAGAATAGAGCTAGTACAAATCTGAGTAATATTACAACAAGAAAAAAAAATCCAGAGTGGCAGAAAAGGTGCTGCACTGTTACTGCCAGAACCATGACTGCTACAGTGAACAAACATCTGTGCTGCCTGCTAGTTCTCAGCTTAATTCCTGCTTTTCAAGATCTTCTGCCTTGTGAAAGCAGAATAATGTGGAAGGAAAGTGATTCTGCAGCTGTTTATTCCTTTGGCTGTAATGGCTTTGAACTGCGTGGGCCAGAAATGGAAATGGAGCTCCTGGTTAGAAACACTTGGTGTTATGCAAACTTAAGCATAAGACATTATGCATAAAGATGTTGCCCCTTACAGCAAGGTGTAAAATCGCGTTATAGATTAAAATGTGTGGCATGAAGGAGACATCCATATGTATTCCGTAAACAAAGTCAGTGTTCTGCCTTTCTAAAGAAAGGTGCAATGAGGTGAGTTGGATGACACTCCTGTTAAAGGTGTAGAGGTGTAAGCCCTTCTTATCTCTATAAACATTTAAGAATATAAAGCTAAAGCTGGCCAAACCTGTGCGAGACGTTGTGTAGAAGCTTTGTGAGGGGAAGGAGGGGAAGTTTCACTGAGCCTAAAGATCAGTAGCTAGGACCACAGCAGCATGCTTAACAGAAAGGCCAAAACAAATAAAACCTTATCTTATAGTGGTGATCCTCTGTTAGTGTAGGGGCAGTACAACAGAGGGAGATCACATGCCTGTAAAGCATGTAATGGTCAGGGACCTGGGAAAAGCAGTGCAGTGCCCCTAACAAAACTCAATCTGCTTAGATTTTGAGAACTTCTCTTTCCTCTTGCCAAAGTTCAGTTGCTGGAGTAGCAGAAAATTCTTTAGTGAAGCTTGAAAGATTCTGCAGGCTTGTCAAAAGTCTAAACCAGCCAAAGGTCTTAATCTTATAGTAGTTCCATCATATAATAAGCATCGTTCCCTGCTCTTCCTGGAGAAGAACTACCTTCCTCACCAAATGGACTTAAATACTGGTAAGTACTGTGCTTTCTGTATTCCTTTACAGTAAGTTCCATAAAACAATCACGTGTTGGTCCTCTCTGAGGACGGAAAGGTGCACTTTGCAGTAACAGGAGAGGACTAGTCACTTCCAGTTTGGATTAAGACAGTGTTTCCTGTTGCTGCACAGTCTAATACTTATGGATAGCTGTTGGATAAGCTGTTGCTGAAAAGAAAAGGTAGATGTTCTGCTAGGATCCTGTTGAGCAAGCAGTCCTCTCGGCCATTTTCTGAGAAACTGGGAACTTCAGTGCATGTGAGAATGCCCCTTTAGAGCTTTTGCATCATATTTGCCTCTTACAGTTTGGATCTGGGAGTAGACTGGAGCAATACCCTCATGTCTAGCAGTGCTTGCTCAAGATAATGGGCCATGCGAGCTGCGTTTGTTTCAGCACAGCTGTTGAATGCCGAAATTGCAAAGTTGATGTGGTCTGCCATGGGGTTGTAACAGACTCCATAGCCATCTGGAACCACAGGACCAAAACACATCACGCAGTCTGTCTTTGCTGGGACCTGTGGAGACAATGTGATTTACAAAACGTTCTCTTCACCCAGAGACAACGTGTAGACAACAAACTAACAACTGGAAATGGGAAAACATTGCCATCTCGCAAAAATCCTCTAGAAGAAGGGCTTTTGGTCAGACTCACGTACTAGCACCCCCATGCTGGATTCTGCTCTCAGTAGCAGTGTATTTTCATATGCTTTTGCAAAGGAGAACTGCTTGCCAAGATAAACTTGTAGTTTGTTTAGTAAAGGTGTGTGAGCGAGCAGCACAGGGGGTAGATGTAAAGCTTTTTAGGCATCTCACTCCATAGGTAGATACCAAAATGCTTCTGGTGATCCTGGCCTTTGGTTCTGCTGAAACAGTTGAGAAGGGCTGTAGCAGTTGTAATCCCATAAAGCTTGGGAGTCTTGGAAGCAGGCTTAAAATGTTTAGTCCCTAAATGGGGATTAGTTTCTAAGGAAAAGGGATGATGAAAAAATGTAGATAAGAAAAAGCCCATGCAGAGAATCAGAGTGTGCTTCTGTTTTTATGCTGAGTCTTACCTGGCTGGTTGAGAGATTAAAGTGCATTGCCACAGCGTAGGCCGTGTCCATGAACAGTTCGGGAATGCTCACGAGGTCTTCGATAGCTTGGAGCTTCAAGCCTAGGAGGTGGCGGTCGATTGCGTTCCCCCTTATTGCCTGTGAGAAAAAAAGACCATCTTAGAGCCTATCTAGCAGGCAAGCAAACTAAACTACCTCTTCCTTTGTGGGGGGACAAATGGACGTATCTAAATCTCTTAATATTTAAAGTGAGAAGAAAAGTTAGATCTTCTCTTTAGCCTTGTCCGTAAGGCTTGTGAAATCAAACACCCCAGTCGAATCAATCTCATAGTTGCTGCCATCTGCTTTAAGGGGTCATTGAGCAGCTGTGGCATTTACCAACAACTGCGAGGGGGAGAGCAAAAGCTATTCTGATATTTGATTCTGTCCTTTAGGCTAGTCACCAAGGACACTTGAACAACTGTCCCGAGGGGAAGCAGGCAGGTCCTAGAGCACTGTCAGATCAGAGTTAGTGCTGTGCAAGAGCAGGAATGGCCTGAGTGCTGTGCTGGCTGCCTGAAAGCTCCCAAGGTTTCTTCTTTCACCAAAAGCCCTAACCTGGCTACATAAAGGACACTCACCATATCAGTATATTCCCGATGGGCCTGGGTAGCTCTCCTCAGCAAGTCTACTTTCTCTTGGTCCTGAGGAGAACACACAGATCTGTCTGTTAGTTTTGCTGTAGAATTAATAAAATTATTTTGGCTGCTCTTCTAGGATTGAGGACATATTTGCCCTCTGTGTCTGGTCTAAGCTAATGTTACTTTTCAAACCATTTTGGCTGAGCTGCTTTATTCTGAATAGAGTTCTCCATCAGTAATGGAGGTTAGTGTGAGTTAGTTAACAGATATTTAAATATGATACATTTTGGTGTGATTAGAAATATCTACATGCAATTTTCCTGGCCATGAGTGCATGAAAAAGAAAAGTCAAAAGAAACCCAAAGTATATAACTATAGACTATATACTGAAAGATATGTTTTAACCCAGCTGGAAGTTACCAGCTTTAGTTCTGGTTAACTGAAACCAGTTGACACAGGATTACCCAAATCAGCAGCTTTACTCTTTTTCTGGAGAGCAGTCCTTTTACTCTGCTTCTTTGATATCCTCACCGATTTGTCAGCGTTGTCCATTGCTTGCACAAACTTAAGAGAGTCCACGGAAGCGGAGCGGATGGTGTCCGTGCGGCCCAGACGGAACATCCGCAGTGATGCACTCTCGTATGTGGCACAGGAATGGCCATACATCCTGGGAGATGGGGAAAGACATAGGAGTGAGTTTCATTCACAGGAATAGCAGAGCTTTGTGGCTTTGGTTTTTGGCGATGGTGGCAGGGAGGGGACACTGAACTGATCTGTGAAGTGTTTCTACAAGGATTTAACAGGCTTCTAGAGCAGATTTCATTTGTTCTGTGGCAGCAGGTGAGATGTTCCAACCCAGTGCATAGGGAAATAAAACAGGGTTTAAGAGTTTTGTCACAATATCCTAGTGATGACCTGGCTGTGACATCTTTAACAGACTCATATATTTGAGCGTGATTCTGAAGTGTGAGAAGGCTGAAAAGCTACTGATGGGCTTACCTGTAATATGCTAGCTGCAAGGCCTGCTGGATAAAAGCATCAGGGCTTATCTTCTCTGATTTAGGGAAATTTTTCCCAAATTGATGAAAGACCATGACTTTCATATCCAGATCTTGGACCATTCTGCAAGGAAAGGAAGTAAAAATGCTCACTTGCATATTGGTTCTTGTAACACAGGTACAGGCTTCGCTTTCGCAAGGCTCAGAGATTTTGGTTGTGATCTACACAGAGACGTTGTGCAAAAGAATTAAGCTCTATGCTCAGACAGTAATGTGTAGGTAAGGTTTTTGGTCACTGCTGAAAGTGTACCAGGTTAGATGGGCTCATGTCTCTGTATGCTCCAGTATCTCTAGGTAGATCTAGTAAAGCCTGCCTGTTCCCGCTAAAGGGGGATGGTTAAGCAACCATCTCTGCTGAATATTCTGCTGGCAGGTGGCTTTAGTCTGCTTTTTGGCAAGATTCAGCATTGACCTAAGAAGTCACTGGGAAAATTTCCTGGTTACAGTGAGGAAAACCTCTTGCTTAAACCACTGACATGTTCCAAATGGGACCATGAATTACTCCCTTGGTCACTCAGCAGCTTTCTCTGCTGCTTCTTACTCACATGTTGAGGTTCTGCTTTGCCTTCTCTATGTCAGCCTTGATTTCTGGAGTGATGTTAAACCGAAGCTTCTTGGGCATTGGCAAAGGAATCATAGGTGATCTGATCAGCTCTGGCTTCTTCCTGCATAAAGAAGAGGTGGTGAAGCTACTTAACCAGACCTTTCACTCTGTGCTTGACACAGCAGAATTCTGGATAGAAATGATCAGGCATCATCAGGCACCTTATGACACTTTGCCACAAAAAAACTCCTGTCAACTCTGAAAAATGTTTTCCCTTAAGAATGGGAGCAGTAGCAAAAATTACTTGTGAGCTGGTCTCAATCCTGAGCACTCACAAAAGAACTACAATAACTACCCTTACTCCACAGCAAGCTCCTAGGGGGTGAGCTGTAAAGAGTATATTCTGGGGCAGCAGGTGATTTAAAACTTATATTCAGCATAGAGGAAAAAAATCAGATAGCAGGACTCACGTGTACTCCACAATATGATCCAAAAGAGCCACAATGGGCGGCCCTTCTGCAGGGGCGTGCTCGTACGCAAGACCACAGGAGCCGTCTTCAGCAATGATGAACTACGAAAGAAGTATGAAAAGACACTGTGGTGAAGAGACACATCCAGTGTGAAGTGGGGGTTATCCAGAGAGGGGTTTTAGTATCTAACTGCTCTGCATCTGAGTGGAGAGTGGTCACGATCCTCCATGCTGGAAAGGCAACAAATTGAGCAAAGCAGCAATGGGAATCCTCCAGTGTGTCTAAGAGGATCCGGTATCACTGCTACGTGAATTTGCAGAAATTACCTGGATGGAAGAACGTTTCCAACTTAGTGCCAAAGCACTGAGTTGACCACTGTGGAAATAAAAGAATAACAGAAGGATAATCTCACCTTCTACTGACTAACCTTTACTTTTCAAATAGCTGGAACATTTAAGCTTATTCCATCAGTGAGGAGGTCCAAGCAGGAACAATATAATAAAAACATTAGGAAACACTCAGCAGATACAGGAATAATCCTTTTAAAACACACTACTACTGTCTAGGAGTCAGGACAGATCAACTAATACAGAAGGAGAAACTCAAATAGCAGCTGCTCTTGAAGGATCCTGACAAGACTGAAGGGAGAAGAGATCAGACTAAAACGGTGGGATGGCAGCTGATGCTTGGAAAATAACCTGGGTAGCGTCTGGCAGAGACAGGAAAAGTGACAAGCTGGGGGAAATACAAGAAACAGACCTCCCCATGTTTGGGCTGCTTCCAAGCAGACAAGGCATTGTTCACCACAGGCAGAAAATTGATTTACAAGGCACATAAAGAAGAGCTGTGCAGAAGAAGGCTGCACTGAACAAGCGTGGGCAGAGGCAGCGAAAGCTGAAAGATCCCTGAGGCAGGAAGGAGTGCTTGTGGGGACTGCAAGGGAAACCAAAGGATCTTACAGGCAGCCTCCACACCTTGCCCCCCTTATTCCTCCTCTCTGTTAGGAGGAAAGCTTTCCTGCTAAAGGTGTCTGGAATTTCTTAGATATTTGTAGTCTCAGGAAAAAAAA
>VWPW01009256.1:0-32395 GCA_013389825.1 Crypturellus undulatus
AAAAAACAGAAATGAAACTTGGTCAAAAAAGTGTCATACAAAGGGCTTCTTGAGGCAAACAAGCTGCCTGTCAAAAGTGGAGAGCTACCTTCAGGGTGCCTTTGCAAAGGGACGAAAACAGTGCCAGGTAAGTGGAGGAGTGGCATGATGACGGCCGAAGAGCATGTCCAGCTCCCAAGCAACTAGAGAGCTTTCCTGACCAGGTACGACTGTAGTCGTGAGTCAGGCACCTCTTCGGATGCACACGTGGCCTCTGTGTTTGCTGCTAGTCTTTAGTGCTAACCCAGTGGTCCCCAACCTAAAAGTCAAGGTGCAAGTGCTTGAGCTAGCCCTTAGTTTTAATTCATCAATTAAGGTCAGACAAGATCTTAAGATCTTGCAATCAGGCAAGATCTGGGAGGGAAGTGCAGCTACGCAGAGGAGTGCAGAGCTCCTGCACTATGGGCTCAGTCTTTGCTTACCTTAGGAATGCCCAGAAGCCTTGCATTTGCCCCGATGATCCTCTTCTCTACTAGGAGGTTGGTATTATGATGCTAACAGCTGCATAGGTTGCAGGATGGCAATGCAAGCCTGGAACCTTTTTGAACCTCTCAAAGGTTCAAAAATCTGGAAGTTCAAAAGGTCTGCAAGTATGGAACCTTTGAACCTCTCAAAGACAAAGGCTGGCCAAGGTTGGGAAACTCATCAAAGGATGACAAGTGTACCCAGCATTTTGGGGATGTATGCAGGACATCACTGATGAAGATACCAGCTTGGGCTTTCAAAGGATGTGAGGACAAAAATACAACTTGAAAATTGCCCAAAGTCACAGGTTATTCTTGCAAGGTGCCCTTGCACTGCTTCTGCTGAAGTCAGGCTGTGCCATCACGCACCGTAAGCTTGCTATGAGCTAGACGGAGATACTGCCCCTCTGTACCCTGACCTGAAAGCAAGTTGTAAAGGAGTGGCTGAGTGTACTGGGCACGTGATGGGACAAGGACAGGTACAGGTACGGTCATCTGAGCTTATGTCACTGGGTTTCCAGGCTGCAGTGGCTGCATACCCATCGTATACCCATCGTATATCCATCATATACCCATCGCACATCAACACAGCTCACAGGGACCCCCTTGCAATCGCCGTCGTGGGTGCACCAGGACTGTGTTCACGTTCGTGATTAGCTCTCTTAGAGCCCAGGCACCACTTCCATCCATGCAAGAGAGCTCCTGGAAGGCAGATGCACAAGGACAGGCCAGAGAGACGTGCAGGCCCGTCTTTGCAGTGCAATTGGCTTTGCCTTTCCTCCAAAGTACCGCCGGGAGCCCAGTGTTCAGGCTGCTGTGGGCACACTGCCATTTCCCTTGCCCCGTGGCAGGAAATTAAGCTCTGGAAGTGATGGGAGTGCGGGCTGGCAGCCGGATCGTACATCAGCACTAACCCGTGCTACCTCCCTCCGCCTGCAGCGCAGCTCCGCACCCGCCAGCTGGATGCACTGCGCTCAGACCCACTGAAAAGCCACTCGGGGGGTGCTCAGCATCTCCCAAGCAGGAGAGGACATTCAGGAGTGCAGGGACATGGGTGCAAAGTCATGTGTGACCTCTCATCCTCAGGAGCCCCTCCAGGAACCCTGGGTGGCCTCACTCTTGCACAGGAGGCTGGTGCTTTGCAGAAGCATTTTGGGGCACAAAGCACTGCTCAGTTTGCTCTCCTTGCAGACCAAACTGGATGGAGCAAGCTTGGAAAATTAGAAGGATGAAGGCTGTGGGAGAGGAAGGAGGAGGGGAGAGGATGAAACAAGATAAAATAAAATAAATAAATAAGTAAATAAAGCCAAATAAAAATACCCCCAAAACCCTTCGCTCTCCTTTGATTCCTCCAGTATTTTCACACCACGGTTACTAATTGTCTAAGTATCTCAATTTGCTGGTTTCACTTAATCACAGGCACTTTGGAGATTATCAGCCTTCCCCACATGTTCGGTACCTTGCTTCCCAAGCACCGGGCCCACGGGGAGCAGCGCGAGCGCCTGCAGGAGCAGCAGCGGCGGCGGCGGCCGCGCGCTCCCCGCGTCCCGCCGCCGTCCCCCAGGCTGGGCTGTCAGAGCGTGATTGCTCCGGAGCCGCGGAGCCTTCCCGAACGTCCCGGGGACGCGGCCGGGGGGGCTGGGGCAGCGCTGTCAGCTCCTGGCAGCTCCCAGCCTTTGATTCGCACAAAAGAGAGGAGGGAGGTGGGGGAGGGAACGGATATGATTTATTCAGCGAGTTTCTAACTGATTTTTTTTTTCTTTTTCCAGAGGCTGTGAAATAACTGAAGCCAGCAGAAAGGTGAAGTGCTGGGAGAGATGAAGGAGGTGCGTTTGAAGGCGTTTTCTTCCTTTTTTTTTTTTTTTTTCTTCTTTTTTTTTGTCACATCACGCTGCAAAGCTTTTAATTCCTGGAGCTCCTTGCTTTCCTGGAAAGCCTGTACTGCTGCAATGGAGCGGGACTTGGCTCTCCAGGGGTCTATGGGGTTGCGCTGTGTTAGCAGCAGGTCACACAGGAACCCTGGTAACCAGCAGGACGAAGTCCCAGCACTCATGACATCCCGGTTGGTCCCAGACATATCACCTGTTGGTGGCTCCTGTCTCCCCACTGCCCATCACTGGGACAACGGGGTCTCGGGCTCTGCTAAAGGTGGCCAGGAGACTCTTGGCCACCAGCACTCGGCCAGCCGAACCCCAGGACTTGCCCACCCTTGGGCTAAGCCAAGCGTGGGTGCACAGGAGCACCCATCATGATTGAGGATGCAAGCCTACCCGATGACACCGCATTCCTGGTCACAATAGAGTGGCTTTACCACTTCTCTCGTGCATGTCTGGAGCCACAGCCTTCATCTGTGCAAGAAAGCAGGTCTCCATCGCCTAGGCTCTTCCTAAACCCATCTTCCAACGCAGGGTTGACACAAGAGCATCAGTGGGGCAGAGGCACCACAGGCAGGAGGCAGAAGCAACCAGGCAACATGCAGCAACGTCACCAGTTGTACAGGTGCCAAGGGGGATAATGCACCCAAGAGTTTGGGTGCTTTGGGTTCTGCGCCTGTTTATAGTTGTGATAGTCTGGGAATCAGCACCTCCCTCTCCCTACTAGAGGGTTAGCAAGAAGCATCAAACAGAATTTACAATGTGAGAAAGCGTCTGAAATGGAGTCTGCAGCTTTAAAGGGAAAATATCTTTTTACGGAAAAAATACGATGGGAAATTGGACTTTTTCTTGTACTGACTTCCCTGCTTTTGGGATAGCTGCAGCCTCTGCTAGTTCAGTTACATATTTCATACTTAAACAATGGTAACCACAACACAGCTGCAGAAGCAAGGATACCTGGGGAAGCATAATAAAATCACAACAACAGAAACGCCAAAGCATAACAGCAGAGCCATCCTTTGGTGAGGAGGGAAGTTCTAGCCCCAGGTCATCTGTTCACCACTAGACATCTCCTCTAGTGTTTCTGCCCTTGAAAGACAGTAAAAGCACGGTCACATTCACAGGGACCCAGGGCCAGGTTTACCAGCACTCAGCATCCAAGTGAAACCAAATTTCAGAATTCTGTTCCCTAAGAATTATCTAGTATTGCAGACACCTGAATTACAGCGTGATCACACTTGATGTTGCTTACAGACTCCTCAGGAGCTCAGTGCCTCTCCTCAAGACCTGGCATGGGTCTGAGACTTTAAAATTTCTAGCCGTTTCATAGAAACCTTCTAAAACACCTAATGGCACTTCTTTAAATAAAAAATCACCACGAGTGATTCATCACAAATGATTCTGGCTTTTCCTGACCGCACTGGAAAGTGGTGCAGCTGGTCTGCACCACCACTGAAAAACATCTACATTGCTGGGAAGATGACTGTGGTCCTGGAGGAAGAATAACCTAGTGCATGATTCACTGAAGGTTTTCTTTTTTTTTCCCCCTTTTTTTCCCATTTGCGAGTTGCTGAGAAGCTGATCCTTATTTCTGCAAATGAATTTGTTATCTGCAAGTGTTCACTGAATAGTTTATGCAAACAAATTTCAGCCCATGGGGTGTTTGCAAACTGTTCATTTCATGGTATGTGATTAGTAGAAATGGTCAGAAAATGGGTGCAAAACAATTTTCATGAGCTGTTCTCAACACTCAGACTCTTTAAGCCTGCATTTCCACTGCTCTATTTTCCTCCTTTCTTTTTTCCTTTTTTTTCCCTTTTTTCTTGAGATTAGAAAAATATTAACCAGCACAGTGATTAGTCCAACGTTTCATGCCTTGTTTCTACCCAAGACAACAAAGCTCTAGAAGAGAGGTTTACCTTTAGCCTGGGCCTCACCTTTGCTCAACAGGGCAGTGGGTGCTCACAGCAAGGGCAGCCCTTGCTGCGATCATCGCTGCACAAGAACAAAACCTGCAGGAGACCCTCCCTCAAAGGATGAACAAGCAGCAACACCGACCTCCTCGCAGCTACCCTGAAGACCATTTGGACACTAAACGTGTGTCTATGAGTGCTGCATCCGCAGGAATCAACCAGCAGAGCCAAGAGGAACTCAGCAGAGAGGTATAACAAATGAAATAAAAATGAAGGGGAAAACTCAAAGAAGTGCTGGTGACAAACCCTAATCAGAAGGTTTGATCTCTGCAGCGCAGCTCTGCGTAGCGCGCCAGAAGTGCGCGTTTCAAACGGAATACGGTGCTGTGATCCGCGCGGGCTCTTGAAGGCAGCCGTAGTAAATATTTATCACTCAGAAAGCCGCGCGCCGCTCCCAGGGCCGGATTGGGTGGATGCCGACAGCAAGGCAGGCGCTGAACTGCCGCTTTGGTGATTGCCATAAAAGAGTCCGGAGGAAGTCGGAGCTCTCGCGTTGCCTTCAAACCCCTCTGCAGTGACAGGGCGCCCGAGCATCATTTGATCCTATCATTAAGAGCGGGAGGATATGTAGATTTCTAGCACCAGCCACAGTGACAATCCATATGTTTGCACTCACACATGTATATGTCCTTCAAAGTTCCCACAGACTCACGGGAACTCAAACAGCTTCTTTTTTTCTGTTTCTTTTTTTCTGATTCTTTTTTTTTCTTGCTTTTTAACTTTCCATTTTACCAGCTTATTTCCAGTGTTGCTTGCTGGTGTGGCAGCCCTGAAGCAGGTACTGTCTCCCCAAGAATTCCAAGTGTCCTGCTTAGCTGCTTTCCCTAGGAAAATATTCCAAGTATGTATGGAAGGAGCATGCTGGCGTGTAAGCTGTCCTCAGGGACCTCCAGCCCATGGCCTGTTCCTCCTGCTGTTTCTGTGCTGAGGATGTCTCGTCTTTAGGATGGAGATTGAGACCTTCTCCCACCCCTAGGCTGGAGCTCAGCCGCTTGCTGACCAAAGCAATCCGTGGAGAAACTCTCCAGCCACCTCTGCTTTCTGCCTGGAGGGACACAGACATTTCTCATTTCTATGCTCAATACCATAAATCATGAAACCCGTTAGCTGCAGCCCTACAGCCTACGTACCACGGCAGGGCCCTCCATGCAGGGCAACCTCTCATGCCCAAAAGACAATCCCTAAATGACCATGATCCAGACCATGATCCACGATCCAGAGGGGCAGCGTAGACCCGCCTGGACTTGGGGTACACGAGAGGCTCAGAGGCACTGAGGTGGCACTGACAACTTCGAGCAAAACCGGAGGCTTTCCCTGTGGGTTTAACAGTGCTAACAGAAAACGGTGCCCGGAAGATTTATTCATTTAACGCATCTGGTAATTACATTTCAGCAGGTGGTATGTGGGGCCTGGATTCATTCCATGCACACCAGGCTCGGGAAGGCTCTGGTCCCACGTTTGATAAATCTCAGAATAGAATAAATAAATAAAATCAGCAGTCCCCAGCTGCGAGTGCGGAGGAGGCACATCCTCTCCCGTGCAACCCGCTCCCCTGCCTCCCGCGCCGGGGCTGTGATTCACCACCGCGTCCCTCCTCCGGGAGCAGGGATTCTCCCTGCTCCGACGGTGACACACACCCGCGTGTGGGTGGAAAGGGGCAGCATGTGCGGAGCAGGGACACATGGGAGCAGCTCGTCCCTGAGGGACACAGGTCTGGCAGGGATACAGACAGGATCCGATGCAGACCAAGGGGTAAAAAGGGGGAATGACTAGAGGGAAAAGACAGCAAAAATACAGTGTTGGGCAGCGTCAGGGGAGATGGATGTGCAGTCATCACACTCAAAGGCACAGAGGGGTCATCTCCAGGAGCTTGGCTTGGGGGATATCCCAGGAGCTCCTGTGGTTCTGGCCGCATCGCGGATCGAATCGTGTGGATGAGGACCGGCCGCAGGGGCACGGTCTGGGTATCGGCTGGATTGCAGATTGCACACAGCGCTGCCCACAGAGACAGGGCAGGACGCGGGCGGTGGGAAGAGCTGCGAACTGAGGCCTCATCCCTGCTGCAGGGAGCCGGGGTGAGGAGGAGGAGGAGGAAGGTTGCGCCACCGCTTCCTCTCCAAGGCAGCTCAGACTTTCCAGGGTGGTTCCTGCCAGGGTGGTGGCACTTCCCTCCTCCCCATGCCGGGGTGTGATGGAAGATGCCGTAAGCACAGCTGGATGCTCCTGCGTGATGGGAGATGCCGTAAGCACAGCTGGATGCTCACACCCAGCCTGCAGCACGGCCGCAAACAGGCAGATGCCTTCGCCCAACTTGTGAGGTCTGAGTGACAGCCAGGCGCTGAGCAAGGCGTGCAGGAGGGCTTGTTCCGTGCACACTTTCCCTGCCCAGAGCATTGGGATGCTCCGCAGGGTGCAGGGAGGCTCCCAGCAGGATGCAGGGGGTGAGCTGGGAGCGGGCCGGAGGGCACTGCATCCCACGGTACTCAGCGGGGAGCAGTGGGACAAGATGCCGGCACAAAGACTGCGGCTGGGTTTTATTTTTATACTTCACCTCCCTGCCCCCTTTGTAGAAATGACATAATTATGGGGATTTAATGTTCCACTGCTAAATTTCTTCATTTTTCAGGATAATTTCCACTATTTCATCAAGGAATAATTAATTGCATTGTCTTTAATCAGTTGTTTTACAAATCCAGCAGCGCAAGAAATTTTCATAGACAGACAATGCAGGCAGCTGCTCTTCCCTTCTGGGCGCATTAATGAAGTGAAAGAGCTGGAGCCGGAAAAAAAAAAATCGGCTGGCAAAAAGAAATCTATTGACAGCAAGATTGAAAAGATCACAGTCTAATGCCTTAATGAGTGTGATGGAGAGGGAGAGCAGGAGATGGAGCCCAGGTGTGAGGGCAAGGAGCAGCGAGGCTGCCAGCCCCACACGCGGGTCATCTGGCACCAGGTCTTGCCGTCAGCAACGCGAACGCGTGGGCGCCGCGGCGAACACGTGTGCGCCTGACCGTCTACGTGTGCGAAGGTGCACGTGTGCAGATGCACATGTGTTTGGACAAAAAGTAAAGATCTGTTTTTTTAAAGCCATCTTGAATCAAAAATGAAGCACTCCCCTCCTCAGAAATCAGTCTGGATGTGATTTTCGGGCACGATGCTCTGTGTATTTAGTTTTCCTCCCATCGCAAGCCATGTTTCGTGATGCCTGTCTTCCCACTCAGCTCTCAGGGTGCCTTGAGCAGCAAGTGCCACCTGTGGAGCTTCCTCATCCCAGCTCTGCCACGCGCAAATGCGAAGGAGCCTCTTTGGGGCTCCTCAGGCTCCAGAGGAGCTTCTACTACCCCTTTTGTCCATCTTTTTGCCCCATTTAGCAGATAATAGAAAAAGGATCAGCTATGCACTACTGAGGTCTGGGTACAGCCCTGTACTGTGGGGTTTGGGTTGGTACTTGAAGGTCCCCAGGGTAGAGAGGTCAAGGGGTCCAGCACTTGGCTTTGGACCATGAGCAAATGAGCTCACTGCAAACTGCACCATTGGATTTGTCATTCCAAGAGCTGGAGAGAGGACAGTCCAGCTCAATTAAATCTGCTTCCAAACAGCCCATGACAAGGACATTGCCCCAGCCTGGACACCTCATGTCTGTCTCAGGCTGCGATCCAGAGATGCCCAAGTGCTCGGAAGCTGAACTGTATGGGAGGATATGGATACTGTTCTTCTTTCTGGAATTTGTGGGCACATCATATTTACATCTTACTATCTGAAGAGCTAACAATAATATTCACTAATTTCACTCTTACATGGTGCTTTTAACCTGTAAATCTGACTATACATTACTAAGGAGACCATATCACATACCCAACAAGACTGTGAAGACACAAAAAGGCTCTGGTATTTTTTGGCACAGGTACAAGGATGGTGACAGATCAAGAAGCTCCATAATTGGTCAACAGCCTTGCAGCTTACAAATAATCTTGGTTTATCTCAAAACACTTTGGGTATAGAGACAGACCAATCCTGGGGGATGGCAGGGGAAGGAAAGACCTTCTCTCAGCCCTGCTTTGAATTCGGTAGGAAAGTGATTTGCTGTGTGTGACCAGCAAGATGGTATGTGAAAGGACACCCCAAAGAATGACCCGAGCAGACTGGTAAGGTTATCTGCACTTAGCATCTCCGTGTGCACGTGGATACAGTCGCTGCCCAGACCGGTGCAGACAGACAGCCACCACGGGAAGGGGGCTGGTTGCTCCTTCCCTCTAAGCCAAGATGCACCAAGCTCTGGAGAGGCCTCTGGACCAACCAACTCCTCCTGAGCTGGACTGAATTCACAAGAAACTAGGGATATTTCTGTGTAAGAAGGACCGACATAGTTATGTGTGTGTAAGTTGAGATGGGGGCAGAACTGTAGTAGAGATGCGTGTATTGTGGTTTTCAGACTGTTTTAGGCATTTGTGTTTTTGCATATGTGTGAGGGAGAGGAATCAGGGTTGCTCTGGTTTTCCAACCCTGCTCTTGGTATCTGTTTCAATCAGGTAGCTGAAGATTTTCCCCAGAGGCCTTGGCAGCAGATAAAAAGAGCTGGTGTTACCAGCGCAGCCCCTGTCAATACAAGGAGGGTCATTGTCAGGCACTGGAAGAGACACGTGTCTGCGCGAGCAGGGTCTGAGGGCATCGCTCTTCCACAGCCAGAAACAAGCAGCGGCATCAGAGATAAGGAGAAGATAAGGACCCCCCTTCTGTCCCTCCTGCCCTTGCTCAGGTGACGAGGGAATAAGTAAGGTTTTTAATCCTGCTTATCTGGGAGGACTGGGAAAAAACGTCTTGTTTTGCAGCAGCCCCATGGAAGCAGCATCACGCAGAGATGGAACAGCCCAGCCGAGAGCCAGGACAGCGCCTGTCCTCATATGGAGCAGCGCGTGCTGATAAGGGATACAACGGCACGAGGAGGAGGATGCAGGAAAGCTGCAGGATGCCCAGGCTGCCCCCAACCGAGCTGTGTAATACCTTGTGCTGCTGCAAACGGGGGGATTGGACTGCCTGCGTGCGGTGACAACATGGGGAGGAGTGTGTGTGGATGCTAAAGCTCTGGGCAAGGAGCAGCGAGCCTCACGAGGCAGAGCTGGACGGACACTGCAACAGCAGAGCAGCAAGCAGCGAGCTGCGGACATCGGGCTTGGCTCGGGTGGGCTCCTGCACGCGCCTCCTGAGCGTTCGTGCCACGCTGCTGCACTGCCACAACAGCAATGCTGAAGTTGCTGCACACATGCCCAGAAGGACTGATTTTCTAATTCATGTTCATGAATATTCACAGTAAGTACCAGTGCATTCTCCAATCCAACCCTGGCAACAGGGCCATGTGATTTAACATGACTGATTACCATGTGGCTAGCACAGCTCAAAGAGCCTGCATTAAATACCCACAGGATTCACAGAGTTAAATTATTTGAAGGAAAATATAACTCTCTCATAATTTTCCGTAACAATCACTACAATCACAAGCAGCTTGCAAATATTCTGTGCATGAAAAGGAGCTGATTTTCTCTGGGGAACTTCCTACTCTGCTCTTGGAATAAGCTTCCGAAAGCAACACCTTCAACAGGTTTCCATATTCCAAGTGTGCTCTTCGTTATTAAACTGCTTTATACAGTTATCACCCCAAACTCCTCTGCAGCGTAAACATATCATTCCTGGGAGAGGCTGTCAGTGGTATGCCAAACTACAGCATGCAATTAAAGCCCTAAACAATACAGCACAATAAATCACTGGCACTATGGCCGGTCAGTGTCGCCAAGCATGGAGTAAGGATCTTAATTACATTTAGACCAAACAAGTATTAGATTATTTATGGGATACTGTAAATGCTTGACAATGGGTAGAAAGTCATTGTACACACATCCCTGGGCATTTCAGAGTCCGGATGAAGAGGTAGAGAAAGGGAGGAGGAGAAATAGAGCCAATATCCATCATGGAGCACTATTGGAAGGGAAAGAGCTGTTGCTTTAAATAAGGCCCAATTGCATCATCAATTTAAAAGCAATAGCGGCGGCATCTGAAGAAAGCGGCAGCTGCCACAGGTGGCCAAACAGCTGGAGAGCTGCCAGCACCCACGGGAGCTACCAGAAAACGTGGCACTTTTTCAAGAAAACAGCACGTTTTCAACCCTTCCACATTGGAGTCAAAGCATTTGGGGATGGACAGCACCTCACAAGGCCCAGCAGCTCTGCAGAAGCCCTGGGAGATGCTGGGGATTTTGTGAGGAAAGGCAGGATGAGGCTTATCTGCACCAAATGTTCTGATGCTCACAGCTGCATTTTTGCATGTTCCAAATTTTGGCAGGACTTGGGGGTGTAGCCAGGCTGGGAAATCACTGTTTTCTACTAGCTGGGGACTGTGGGGTGGCACCAACCATCACGTCTATGGACCAGCTGAAGGCTTATGAACCCTTCAGATCCCTGCTGTGTTACAGACCTGGTTTAATGCACCTTTTCTCCCCAGCCACATCCCAAGGCCTCTTTTCTAAGCAGGATGTTGTTTTCAGGTTATTTGGGAATAGGAGTCTTTCTGCAAAATCAGTTTGCTCAGAAAAACTGGTTCCCTGGAAAAGACCTGGGATGTGATTAGAACTGCCCCCCTGTGCTGGGCTGGAAGAGCCTTCCCTGAAGTCCTTGTGCCAAGCGGCAGCAATGTGGAGCACTGCAGAGCTGCAGGGCCTGTCCTGCCCGGGTTACACAGCCGGGTTGGGCTTTCAGAAGAGGCCTCGTCACGTTAGCAAATCCCTTGCCGCATGACTCAGAGCATCTCATCATGCACCACCTTCTAAATGCTCCAGGTTTGTGTCAGGTGCTTTCGCTCAATGCACGCATCCAGGAATGGCAGGAACATCGGGGAAACTCAGGGACTGAGGCAGCAGTGGAGATGGACTTCAGAGAAGGATGCTCTGAGACATCCTGCAGCCTGGAGCTGCTGAGGGCCCTGGGAGATGCAGGCGGTTAGGAGCACGCTGTGTCCAGATGAGCTGTCGCAGCTGGCTCCACTGGGACCAGGGCTGCGAAGAGAACATCCCCGCTGCCCACACACAGGAGGCTGCCGCCTTGGATTGCCTTGGATCCCGTACAGCAAGTGACTTCAGCCGTGACTGTGCGTGGCCCCGGCCCAGGCTGTGGTCACAACACCCAGCCACCCGTCTAGCCAATTCGCCCCTCGGGCCCGTCTGCTCACGCGTGGTGCAACGCCGCGGCGCCGCGCGCCCCGCTCGCCCCGCCGCGGGCAAAGGCACAACAAGGGCTGGCTGTCTGAGAGGCTCCGTTCGGGTCTCGATCCTCCCCTCTGCGTTCTGCATGGCCTGGGGCAGGTCAGCAGGGTCGGGTGCTGCTGTCTGCAGCCACGCGCCGCGTCTAGACGCCCGCCCGTCTGCACAGAGCGGCTGGTGGGCTGCCGCTCAGCTCATCGGCGGCCAAAGTAGGTCAGATGGATCTGCTCTACCAGGGTCTGTGTCTTCCCTTTGGCTCTCCAGCACAAGACATGTATTTCCAGACCGGTTGCCCGAAACCAGGTGAGGTGAAGCCATGCCACATCTCTAGGAACATTGTCTTCTCCATCGTGCAGTTATTTGTCCACCAACCCATGTCTGAGCATGCAGAAGTGACCAACAGGTTTGCCTAGCCCCTTCCCCCATGGCTGAGAGCTTGGGAGCAAAATGAGAAAGTAAATTTTGGTCTCTTTTGGACAAGAGCTATGACTCTGGCCCTGCATTTCAGACCAAGGATGGTAGCACGGACAGGGCTGCACAATCAAGGAGCACGCGAGTCAGACATGAGTCAAACTGCCCATAAAATAGGCATGAGGAACAACCTCCAGATGTGTGCACTTTTGGTGGCATTTGTGAGTATTACCAAAAAAAATCTCCATATGCATTTCGCCAACCAGATGCCTAAAAGCTTCAAGGACAAACCTGGTTAAAATTGGGAAGAAAGAGTTTTCCATACATGCTTCGCAGGAAAGATGACCTGACCCAGCTGACGTGAATCTGAATTTGCTCCTTCTCCTCTGCCACAAGATCCTGGGCATGGAACCAGCATTATGCTAAAAACGAGGATGCCCATGCACGGGATGGCTGGAATGCACCCGAGAGGGATGAGGCAAAATTATCCTGGGTCTGGAGGAAGCTGTTAGGAGGGCAGGTGTGCTGGTGCATGGAGGTGAAGCCCTAATATCAAGGCTCGCTGAGGTTGAGCAAACTGACAAGTCCGGCTGATTTGAGCCACTGGTCTGAGGCCGTGCCATGCCACGGCATGGACACAGCTCCTGATGGATGCCAAGGTCACGGGAAGACGCAAGGAGGGGGACAAACGGGCTGGGATTATTCACCAGGATGGCCCCAGCATTGAGCCAAACCGGATGACAGAAATCTTTTCCAGATCAGGCCATGCCCAAACCTTTCTGGGGCTGGAGGACTACCCCATCCAGACCTCGCCAGCGTGCTGGACTCCTCTCCCACTGCACAAATGACTTTGAGGAGCTGGGAGTTAATGCTCTTTTTTTCCCCCTCTCTCACGCTCTCTCTTTTTTTCCTCAATTCTCTCCCCCACTTTCCTGTCTCAGCAGCCGACAGGCAGTAAAAGACCCTTTGCAGTTGTCAAGGCAACAGCGTATCACAAGGAGTGGTGCCGTGAAGTGGCAGCAGCCGAGGGCTCTGCTCTCCATCTCAGCTGCCTTTCCTCACGAGGCAGCGGCGGCTGCTGCCGGCCGGCAACGCGGGAGCTCCCTGCAGCCCCATCCCGGCACCGCTGCGCACACCGGGGCGCTACGCCAAGCCGGCATCCCTGGACCGCTGGGTTCATGTCTCCCGCGTCTCTCCTGCTGACCTTCCTGCCTCAACTTACCTAGAGCGCTGGGTCCCCATGCCTGTCATCAACCTACCCCAAAGACATCACTTTTTGCTATAATGAGGCATCCGTGAGCCTCATCACAGTGGTGGCATCGCTTGGGCTGCAGTGGGTGTGTTGTTTGCATTCCCTCTGTTCTTTGCATCCCACAGGACTGTGGGATGGAGCCACCGGACCCACAACAACCTTGGAGGTTCCTGTACTGGAAATCTGCCAGCAGATGCCGTAGTGGATGACACTGTGGGAACGGTCTCCCTGCAGCTGCCACTGTGATGGTGGCATCCTGGGCTGCATGAATACTTATCAGCAGCTCTTGGCTGTGCTTGGCATGGATGCACATTCTGCACGGCCAACCCTGTCCTCGTCCTGTCTCCTGCAACCCGTGGGGAGCAGGACCACGGCTGCCTGTGGACGAAGCTTTAGAGGTGAGCGGGAGCATTAGCTGGCCCTGTGCTCTCCAGAACATCTCTGCCACGTGCAAGAGCACAGACGGAATCCAGAGCTGCGTGAGCCAGGTGTCAGCGCAGAGTCCTGCTTTTGTCGCCTCTGATGGTCACCATAGACTCCTGATGGGCAGGAGATGCCATTTAGCATGTGTGCCCATGATCAACACCAACCTTGGAGATACGGGTCACCCCTTGGAGCCCTGTCAGCAAGAGCTGGGGTGGCCTCAATGTACATATATATATATAACCTGTCACACATGTCCTTGCCCAGCTGCTACCAAGCAGCTTTCCCATGCAGGCGGTCCAAGCCTGGCACAGTTCCCACATCACATGGATGCAGGAGAGGCTGGAGGCAGAAAGGGCTCAAGGCACAACACGCCGAGTCCTTGCTCAGCTTAGGCTCCTTGTGGCACGCTGTGAGAAGGATTGGGATCATTCCCTTGGAAGTGGGGATCTGTGTCTGCCTTGGGAGCAGGGCGGTGCAATCCCAGAACCTATGGAAGGACCCGGAGCCCTCCTGCCTGGGAACCTGGCACAACAACATGTCCAGCTCCCCAGCTGATCACAGCAGCGTCTCTCACACTGGCACATTCCCCAGCACCCCAAGGGAAAGATGTCAAAAGTGGGACCTGTGAACCCAGTCAGCCTTGATGCTAACAGTGCTTAGTGAAGGGGCTGCAGGAGCAGATGCTGCTCCTGGAAATGTTTGGCATTTTCCATCGCTCTCGGCTCCCGGGAAATGATTGCTGTGCTCTGGGGATCTATAAATAGGCTTTCCCCACTAACCTCTGCTCGTGGCGGCCAGCAGCGTGGCAGGGACACAGTGATCGCTGTGACACCCCAGCTGCGACACCCCGCGCCTGGCCAGCCTGCCTGTGCCCTGCGGAGAGGGAGGAAACAAGGGAATTGTTTTCTTCTGAGCTAGGCGGTGTTTGGATGATGTGGGGAAAGGAGGATGAGAGGCAGCATCTCCCTGCTGGCATCTCCTTTATACTGGAGGATGAGGCCACCTTTCTCTGGCCAAGGTGTCATCCTCTTCTTGGGAATTCCAGAGCCAGGCAGAGAGCCAAGGACCACCTGGAATGGCCTTTGGTGGGGCAAACACACCCTATGGGTTTGGACTAATGAAACAGAGTTTTCCTGTTGTATTTACTGACGAGCAACCAAGTCTTGGGATACAAAAGGTATCCTTAGGCCAAAGCCAGAACCACAAATGGCCAATCCTGGAGCTTTCTACAGATTCAAGCCCTCCCTATCCATTAAAAATTATGGACTGAGGAAATTGGGAGGGAGTCGCAGGGAATGACAGCTAGATCTGAGCTCCTGGATCACTTGGTCCCAGACCAAAGGGTTTAACCATCTCCTTTCCTGGCCAGACTGCCCGGCACTTCCAGCAGTGTTGGAAGGGCCCCCCGAGTCCTCTGGGGGTGTCTTCTCTCTGACCATGCTCCCTGCAGCCCTTGACCATTTCACATCTCTCTGCTTTGGTGCCTTGTGCCGCTCTGAAGTCCTGGAGAGGCACTGCTGCCCCAAAACATCTGGTATCCCACAGCGTCCGAACAAGCTCCCCTCAGGCTCCCACAGGAGATCTTGGAAGGACCCCTTTACTATACCTGAACCTGTCTAGATAGATATCTGGGGTGAGGAATGGCCTTTCATTTCCATGAAGCACTCTTAGATTTCAAAATCTGCCCCGCACAGCACTGGGATGAAAGCCAGATCTTTTTCCATGCAAAATGACAGCACTAAAGTGGCATCCTATATCAGCCAGTGCCTGGGACTCCCTGCCACAGAGGAGGCATTTCCAGGTCTCCGTGAGTGAGAGGCTCTCCAGCCCCTTCAACCTCCAAGCTCTGGGGTCAGCTGGGGACACATATGCGAGAAGATGCTTTTCCACCGCAAGCAGTTCATCTGTTTGCTCCTCGGCCACATTTTGTACAGTTTCCTGGAGATTCTCCTGTTGTTGCTCCCTGATAAGAGAGTACAAAGCACCACTGAGCACTTGGCATCCCCAGGGCCAAACGCTGCCCTTGCTGGCAGCGCTGGAGGGGAGGGACCTGCCCCTGAAGGCAGGAGGGCTGCCGGGGAAGGATGCGCCGTGGGTGAGAGCAGGATGTGGTCGACGGGCTAAGTCCTTGCCGGGGGGCAGAGGGTGGATGGAGCCGCGGGAGGCTTCCCTTAATGCATCTCCCACCGCGTCCCTGCCCCGGTGACGAGCGTCCTCGGGAGCGAGGGGAGAGGACGACCTCCCCGTCCTGCCAGCTCGGAAAAACCTCGCCCATGCGGTGCCAGGATGTGTTGTGCCGCGTTGCCGCGGCAACGGGCATCTCCCGATGCTGGAGCGGGTGTGCGCACAGTCACGGCACATGAATCACGCGGATCGTCCGACCTCAGCGTGATGGGAACAGCTGAGGAGCAGAGATGCACTCGCCGGGTCCAGCCTCCTGGGGCTGGAAGCAGTCATCTCTGCAGAGAGCGGGGCAAGGCAAAAAGGGGGGCAGCTCAGTGAGCAAAACTGAACCCACTTTCAGCACAAATCTGGTTCGAGGAAGGTTGCAATGAAAGCAGGATCCTGCAGGGAGGCTGGTCCAGAGCATCCTCCTCCCAGGCTTGGGTCGGGGTGAAGAGCCTGGCGTGACTGCTGTGCACGTGCAAACCCATTTCCCTGATCTCTGTAAATCTGACTGGGGGATTCCTTCCAGATCCCTTCGGATATGTTTAGATGCATCTATTTCTGCTGTGTGAGAAACAAGGGTGCGCGCCCGCTGCAACAGGCTTGTATGGGCTCCTTAGCCCAGCATATAGGGACGTTCCCAGTGACAGGCTGTGATGCCCAAGTGCAATTTATTTTTCCTGGGATGCCTGGCAAAGGGAGAGCTCCCCGTGGGTGGATTGAGGGAGGAGGAGTCCGTTTCTGTCTGTCATGTTATTTAAGTGACACCTACTAGGCATCAGAGTAAAGGAGACCACATTTTTTTCATCACAACTTGTTAGAGAAATGAAATGTCTTTTTATTTTTTTCTCTTAAACAGCCATAGAGTATTACCCCCTCTCCTCCACCCAGATGAATATTTTTTTCTCAAAAAAAAGAAAAAGATATGAGGACAAAGATTAGTCTGTGACTTTATCATTTCTTCCTGCTTCCTCTTTTCCCAATGTGCAAAAATGATGAAAAGGGCTTGAGGTGAAAGAGAAAAATTCCAAAAACTGTGCTTAGTTTCATGAAAAAATCTGACAAAAATGTACATCTGTACATATTTTTTTTCTTTCAAGAAGAATAATTTCTTATCAATCAGCTTCATGTAGGGGAAAAGTAACACATCCCCCAGCTGACTTCTCTTGGACCATTGGTTCTTATAGTCATCAGTAAATCTCAATATAAAAGAAAAATTCCCTTACAGTAGAAACCTCCCCATGTCACAGAGAGCATTTTGCAATCTCTGAAGCTTCTGAAGTCCTGGTTTACAAACAGATTTGTTTCTCCAGTCAGGACTGGACGTATTACCAAGGGATGACCCTGACCCACTGTGCAGCATGCAGAAAGAACAGCCAAAAGTGTCGTTGCAATGCAGTTTAGCACAAATCTTGCATATGAACACTTAGCCTGGAAAAAAAAATACATTTTTTTCTTCTAGCAATTTATCCTGCTGTATCCACCCAGTTCTAGTAAGATCTCACTGGAGGCATCAGGGTGGGGATGCAGAAACAGAAATGGGAGTGAAATCTGCTCTTCTGGAAGCAATAAATGCCTTTTGCCATTTACAGGCAGTTCCCGACCTTGCTGCAGCTGATGGGCAAGTTTGTGAACTTGCATTTTAGCTAAATGGAAAAGGCAATTATTCTTTCTTTTGGACTAAAATGACTTTAGCAATAGATGTGCTAAGCAAGAGAAGAGCCTTGCAAAAGCCGACCCAGGAGGAGAATTGGGGTCTCTAAGGGCAAGGCTCGAACATGGAAGGGCTGGCAGAAGACAACCATAAAGCAAAGAGCAATCAGAGACACGGGGGTTATGTTGGCTTCAGCAGCAGGAAGAGGCAGAGGGACTGGGGAAAGAGCAGGTTTGGGAGCTGCAAGCAGGCAAGTTGTCTAATGCTTCCATCCAAAGGAGCAGCCTCCCGTGTCCACCCCCATGCACCAATAAAGGTTTCTGACAGAGAAATCCCACCTCCATAATCACCGGGAACAGCCTACAATGACCTGGGAATGGGTGCAGCTCTCAAACCAGAGAGATGACTACTGAAAAACCCCAAAGCATTTCAACTTTCTGCCTGGATGAGCTGGAGCCCTCTCCTCTCCTCTGCTTGCAGCATCCCGGCTGCCATCTGGACTCCAGCTTTCACCTCAGAGGTAGCCAAAATCACCGCAGAAAGTAGTTGGGAAGGGAAAAATGAGGCTCTGAACTCATCTGCACTCACAGGAGCCAGTAGACTTTTAAGCCCTGAGACTTGGAGCAGATTTATTCGTAGGGCTACAAGCATTCGTGTCCACCCCACACATATTTCGGCTCATCAGCACAGGTAGAGAAACAGGCAGTGCCTAACCTGGAACCTTTTTCCCCTAAAATTGAAATGTGCTGGTGCCTTGCGGTCCTTCCTGGCATGGTTTCTCCTTGTGCTTTGCCCTTTCCTCCCTCAGGAATCACACATCCCAAAGCATCTTTACCTTTGCTTTTCTTTATCTTGGCTTCCTCTGATCCTGAGACATCATTTCTGCAATACTGGCACCATTTATAACAGCTTCCTGGAAGATAGATGTGGCCACAGGATGAAGGTGTCCTGTGTCCTGTGTGAAGGTGTCTGGGGACGCAAGGATGTACCTTACTGACATTTCATGAAATACGTATGTGAAACTGATGAGGCATTTTCTTCTTGAGGCATCTCTGCATGACTGTGACCAAGGTCTCCTCAGCATCGTGAGATCCTCTTTCTTTATACAAGCCCAACACACGGGCATACATTATGCTCACAGGTACCACAAGGAGCACGAGACACGCTGTTGTATGTACATGCCTACTCACACACATTATTGTACACACGTACATTCCTGGGCACACACATCTTCCCATGAAGACGTTCTCCCATATGAGTCCAAGGGTAGAAAAGCATAAAAGAGAGGATCCCTTTGTGAAACGAAAGATTTCCATGGGGGTCCCCCATTACTCATCCCTCTCCCTCAGCCATGGAAAATGCCCTGGCCCCGCATGACTGCCATGGATCAGGATGTGAGAGACAAGGAAATGGCAATGACAATGAAATGGCTAAGTTCCATCTCCTTTGGACACTGACACCTTCAGCATCCTCAGGTGAAGGATATCACTTCCTGAGGGGTCCCTCATTCTTCTCCCACAGGCACCGGCATCCCCGGATCCTGCAATCCTCTCTCTTGCTTAATCTACCACCTGCAACAAGAGCTGATGCTGTTCTGGCCAGGGCTGGGCAAAGACCTGTCCCTTCTGAGGCTGCCTGAGAGGGATGTTTCTTCTGCAGAAAAAAAGTTCAAACAAATAATGTCACTTCGATTGAGATATTTTTCTCTGGGCAGCGAAAAGGTTCAGAGCAAATATGTTTTTAATAAGTGTTTCTACTGAATTGAGCTGCTCCCCTGAAGCAACTTGATTTTTTGTCATAACTGCATTTTTCAACAAGAAAAACAAAACAAAAAAAAGTTTGCTCAAGTGACTTAGTCCCATTGCATCACCAGGTGTCCCAGCTCAGAGGCCAGGTCCCTGCAGGTGCAAACCTTAGCCCTGGCCACCACATTGCTGCCTCTGTAGAACAGAAACATCTGAGAATAAGGTGCGGATCTGCTGCAAACTGGAACCCCATTTCCAGCACTGCAAGGAAGAACAAGGGCAGGTTGTGACTTCTGGCGCTCCCCAGGCACTGCTGATGTTTGTGTCCCTGCGTGTAGTGCCCTGACACACGCGATGGCACACACGGAGATGTGTGCAGGGCTCTGTCCTCTGCACCTGGATGACTCGGTCCTGCTCCCAGTAAAACCTCTGGCAAGTTGCACCTCTGCCTTGCAGCCCCTCATCACCAGGACTGCTAATTCCCATCCTTTACTCAGTGAAATGGGCTGGACTGGCACAGTAACTGGGACACCTGGGTTGGAGCTGCAGTTGCTCTACATGAGAAGCCTCTGGCATAGAAGTGACTGCTCCTTCTCCAAAGCCATCCTGACTGAAGGCAGTCAAGCTCTTCCCTCTTCCCTGGGACTGTGTTTCCCAAAGAGGCTCCTGCCCTCTCATTTTGCCTCCTCTCTCCTTCCATATCCAACAGTTTCTTCCCTTTCCCCAATAGGGCTCAATCCGTGCAGCCTGTCCAGCGCTCTGACACAGGGCATTTAGGGATGGATGTTTGGGCTCTGTTGCTTTGCTCTTCCCAGGTCTGCAGAAAGCAGCCTCACGCAACGCTCCAGCTCGTCAGTAGCTCGGAGGCCTGATGGTAATAAATGAGTCAGGAGCACATCTGCACGCAGCGGAGACGCTCCCTGCCAAGTCGCTGCACTGCAGGACCACTCTCATCTGTCTCTCTTTAACAGGAACAAATGGAAATGAGCGAATCAATTAACACAGCACATTAGCAAAATGTCAGAGCCTCCCCATCGCACTTAACCCTTCCCTCTGCCCGCCCGTGCCAGCAGCCCAGCGCGGGCTGAGTCAGCAGCGCGCGGCTCCCTGGCTGCTCCCAGCCTCGGCGGCCGCAGCCAAAGGATCCTTGCGCTGACCGGAGCCCAAAGCACAGCAGGGATGACCCCGCCGAGGTGCGGGAGCTGCTGACACCAGCGCGTGGGGAGGGCGGCCCGGTGCCAGGCGGACCGCAGCGCCGCGCATCTGGCTCGCAGCTCCCGCGGACGCCGGCGCAGCTGGGCGCATCTGGGAGCTGCTCTTTCCTCCCAGGGGTCTCGTGCGCTCCAGAGAGCTCCTGGCCCTCCTGCCTGCTGTATGGCAGCCCGGGGAGCAGAATGTCTGCACGACAGATCCTTTATTTCCCCTTAGGTGCATCCTTTCCGAGCAAGCCCGGTAAGGGTGGGATACAGCACCCTGGCATAGGGCAGGTCCCGCGCGCACTGAAGGCAATCCTGGCTGAGCATAGGGATGGCTTTTCCTGTGGTTGCAACTCTGATGGTGTGTAGCAGAGCAGGGCTTGAAGCTCTGTAGATTGGAGTCGCTTTAGCAGAGCAACTGTTTTTTTACCTGAAAGATTGGCTCTATTCATGGGATGCTGTATCTCAGCTCTCCCACCAGCAACAAGCAGCAGGATGCTGCCCATACCCTGGACCACGGAGGTGATACATGCCCAGGAGTGTTGATGGTCTTGATGCCATAAGGGTGCCAAGGACACTTGGCTCCTAGACTTGGGCAAGGCATGTCTTTGCAGTCCACTTGTTTCTCCTAGCATTTATTTAGGTGTAAACCCTCTATGTAAAAGCCTGGGCATCCATGGTCAGGATTGGGGCAGGGGCTGTGGATCGCAGATGTAGCCCTGGTCCTAACATCTAGTCTTTTTTAGCCCAAGGGAAGCACAGCATGGCCGTGCAGCTTGCTGAAGACCACACACCAGGTGGGAAGAAAAGCCAAAAGTTCAAGCTATTTCCTCCCTCCTACAGGCACGAAACAGGGTTCCTAAATCCCAAATCGAACTGAAATGAAGACTTTCCACATGATGGCCCTGTAGATCTCTGGCCTACAAACAGGAGGCCTGAGCCGAGCCTGGCACGAGCAGTTGCACGTGGCATCTGCATTCACGGTCTGTGTTCGTGAGTTTGAGATTTTCTTTTTAAGAGCGTAAGGAGGGAAAAAAAAAATAAAACAAAACTTGCAGCGTCAGTAAGTGCAAACCGCAGATGTTCCCAGCAACTGTTTGCTCCTCGGTGGGTATGTGCGAGCGCAGCCCCCTTCCCACAGCCGCCCGCCCGCAGAGGCGCGCGCTCGCCTGCTCCAGCGCGTGCACGGAGCCTGCGCTCCAGCCACCTTGCCAAACGCTTCGCCTTCATCAGAAACGGAGATGGAAACTTTCCGAGAGCCACTCAGAAACACTGGGGAAAAAAAATGCTGTAAATAGCCTGGGGTTTGAGATACTCGAAGAAGGAGAGAGCAGAGCTGTCGCTGGATAAAAGAGCTGTCATCTCGCGCACCCATGAATGCTGGAGATGGCAGGCTGCTCCAGGCAGGAGGCAGGAATGTAGGGAAAGAAGCTCTGCATCCTGGAGGCTGCTGAGCCTGCCCACCCTTTTGCACTTTTCAACCTGTGACACCAGAGCAAACCCATGAGAAGCCCCAGGAAGCTGTCGAGGGGCTCTGAATGCTCCATCTCACTGGATTCTGCTCGAGCTGGTGCCAGGCCCAATGGCAAGGGGTTGCCCGTTCGGTGTGGAGGAGCAAAGCCAGTCCTCTTGAGACTAATCTACAGCTTCTCCCTGTCCTTTATAAAGACAGGTGAGGAGCTATTTGCAGCCCAGGCCACATCAGCCTAGTTTCCTCTGGGCATGTTATTGCCTGCTTTTACTCTTTCTCTGGTGTTAGCCCAAAGACAGTGCAGGGCATATCCCATAGAGCTCACAGGGACCCTTTGAAATACTCCAAAAGGAAAAAAAGAAAAACGGAGAGGAGCCCTTCTCAGCAGCCAGTGCAGAGCAATCCTGCAAGCTGCATTTCTGCGTTGAGGCACGCAGTGATTACCCTCCGTCAATGGCCTCTAATCCACTGTCGTTGATTCCCACAGGAGCGGCCGGGCTCCGCTCTCTCTGGTGTCTACAAATCCTGCATGCAAAACAGGGAGGGATTGTCGAGGCATCACCTCGATTATGCGACGTGGCCCTGATAGCTCCGGGGACTTTGTCTGCAAAGCTCCACGGGCCCCGGAGAGCGCAGGGTGTGAGAACCGCGCTGCGAAGCCAAGGGCGCCAAAACAATCATCGCCATGAATTAATAATGTTCTGCGTGTCTATAGGCTCTTCCAGCTGGAGATTTCAAAGCACTTTGCAAACATTAACGAGGAGGAGCTGAGTGGACACAGCTTGGAAGGAGGTAACAGGTGCTTGAAGGTGATGATGCTCTGGGGCGCCCTGGACTGCTCCGGTGCCCCAGGGGGGTTCGTTCCATGAAGGCAGGCGGGGGGGATCTGTAATTTGCGGCCGTGCTCCCCGTTTCAGCCTCATCGTGCCCCTCTGCAGGGTCTGGCAGAGACCTGGCTGTGCTGACGGACGCGTCAGACACCAGAGCTGCGTGAAACCTGGCAGCTCCATCGCAGAGCTCGGTGCCAGGCTCCCCTGCAGCCCCGGCATGAGCGGAACTCGGCTCCTCCTCCTCCTCCCCCTGCATTCTGTGGGCAAGGGAGACCAATATCCGTGATGGGAACTGGGCCAGGCTGGCTGAGCGGGGAGTGGTGCCTCCCACCAGCTGTTTGCAATACCTATGCGCAACGTGGTGGCCGCAGGACAACCCAAGGGACATCTGTCTGTGCCTCAGACCAGGGGTGAGTCACGAGACTGCTTTAAAATGCATAACTACTATTGCAGTTAAGGGCTTGACTCTCTTCTCTCATTGAGTCTAAGCTGTGCCAGACACCCGCAACCCTCTGATGCCTCTGAGTGAGGAGGCAAAACCCACCCAACCCGTCCCCAAGGAGGTGGGATCCATGGAGACCCACTTTGATCTCCTGCCACACTCGGTCACCCTCCACTTTCCCAGCAGGAGGGCAGTGTTGGTGGCTCTGTTCCCCATGGAGGTGCACGTATAGGATGCAAGATGTCCCAGCTTGGCCACTAGTGCTCAGACTAGTGGTGGTGGCTTTTCCACAGCTGTTGAAGCCCTTAATCCCAGAAGGCTGGAGCTACACCTGTTGCTCCATTCAGTCTCACTAGGAATCTCCAAAAGGCACAATCTTTTGGCCATTTTCTTGCTTGCAACCTTTTCAACCCCTCAAAGTGGGATTGTAATGTCTGGACATCCTTGGCACCCTGGGCAGGCTCCTTACAAAGCCTGAGCCGAGCATTTACCTACTCAGCAACCAACCCCCATGTCCGTCTATTTGCTGTCACCCCATCTCTGGTCATGCCTGTTCTCTGCAGCACTACAAGGCAGCATCAACCAATACAGAGATATATATATACAGCCCCACAGGCAACTGCAGTCTGCAAGTGATTATGCAAAAGTTCTTATTAAAAAAAAAAAAAAAAAAAATGGAAAAACTCATTTCCAAGCATGTTCACAGTCCTTGACTAATCTGTCTCTCCACTCATACTTTTTTACCTGTCTTTCTATCTATCCATTGTCTATTCTTCCTCCTCTCTCCAGCCATTCATCCTATCTCTCCACCAAGATTTCTCCCCACATTCAGTATGTCTCTATATAACCATCTGTTTGTCTGTCTCTCTAGCCATCTGGGTGTCTGCCTACAGTTTTCGCTGTGTCTCTAAAGCATATACAGGCTGCATGTATAGATCTATCAACTGGAGGTCTACTTGCCAGTCTCTCTAAGCTGTGTTCTGTGGGCTTCATTAACATGCAAATTAGCAAGATCTGACTGGCTCACTTAGCTGTTACTTCTCTTAGACAGACATGCAACAATGCAAATACTAATGAGGCTCTGGAAATGGCACTTGCGAAGCAGGCATGCACACAGGGCAGGCTTTAGCAGTGCCATGCCAGCCATGCTCACCTGCTGGGAGATCCAGAACAGAAGGGAAGGGTGATGGACGAGTGACCAGGGGTATGGATGCAGAAAAACAGGTGAGGATTCCTGCTCTGAGACTGATGCCAGCACTCTCCACCTTGGAAATCTTGGCTTGTTGCTACAGACCACTGCTCTGGACCACAGCCTCCATTGGGAATCTCTCCACTTATTGGATATTGGTCCTACCAACCTGACCCACATGCGTTCGCATTTTGCTCTACTGGGTACCCACCACGCTGGCATGCTGGGTTCCACTTGAAGCTTCTTTCGGGTTTGAAGGCTCTGATGTACCTGGGAAAATGCTCTATTCTCCACCCTGTGCTCCGTTTTCCAAGATGGGAGAGGAGCAAGGGCAGGAAAGCTGTGGCACAGCTACTGTTGTGAGCTCCCAAGCCCAGCTCCCAGCTCCCAGCATGAGGAATGCAGAAAAGCCTCCAGGGAGCTGCATGCAGCCAGACTGGCAGCGGGCTCGGGAGCTGCCCCCACCTCTGCTTCCCCATCCAAGAGCAATGCTGGCCCCTGTGTTTTACTCTTCTTCTCCCTTCGGACAGGGAACATGAGTCCAGGTCACAGTGGGGGATGTTTTCTGTTATCTTCAGCTCCATCACCTCCTCTAATGATAATTCAACCATACACCTCCTTGTAAAACATCTAAAATGATCAAACGCTCTGCAGCGAGATGAAGGCACCTCATCTTAGGAACCTGGTTTCCGTATTCCTTTTTATCCTGGAGATAAAATAAAATAACCATTTTCTCAGGCTGCTGCAGTCTCTTGTCCCCTTCTCACCCATGCTGCTACCCACCCCCTGGGGAAGGAGCACTGCCATAAGCCCAGGTTGATGTATGCTGCGTCCGTGTCACGTCCACCCTGACACCTGGTGCAGGAGAAGCACTAAATGGCTCTTGCTAGTGCTCACCAGAGCCCAGAGGGATCTCCCTGCCTCTGCCTCTCGCAAGGTGGTGGTTCCCAGGGCTGTTTCCCGGTGGTAGAGCCAAAGCAGTCGCTACGACCATTGGCTCCCTCCTAAGGAGCTGTTTTGCCCCTGGAGGGAGGCAGGAAATGCAACCTGCAATGAGAGAGGTGGGGGATTTCAGGAAGGCAGAGCTGAGGTCAGGGCAGATGCTCTGGGGCTGGGAGATGAAGCACACATGGCTCGCAGATGGCTAAATGAGGAGGATGAAAAAGTGTAGGCAGGAAGAGTGGCTTCCCCCATCAAGACAGCACCATGCCCCATGGGAAGAGTCACGTTTCACTAAGGGAAAAAGTGAGGTTTGCTGGGGCTGGAGCTGGCCCAGCTTATCCCAGACTTAGCAGCAGCCAGAGGCATCCTGGGGACTCCATGCGTGGTGATTCTGGTGATCTACTCCTCTTTGGCATGGATATCTTCTCTGCCCAACAGAGAGGATGGTAAAATAAAATTTAAAATATGATCTCAAAGGCAGAATTTCTCCTGGATTACGGACAAGTGCCTGAGTTTGGGCAGTGCATTTATGGTATGGTGCATCATAAGAGTAAGAACATGTTCCCCTCTCTTCATGGGCATTGCCATCGGACAGAGATCAGCTTTCTGTGTTGAGCTAGCCCTGCAAATATCTCTGCCTCCACTTTTAGAACTTGCAGGTAGACACAGACAGGGTGTTAATGTCCAGCAGCTAACAACCAGGTTCTGCTGCATGCCAGCTGGTCCTGGCAACTTGAATACTCCATGGATCTCTCGCAGTTCTGACTCTTCCATGACTTGGCGTGACCACCTCATTGCAAATGTACTCTAGGATCTGTTTTCCTTACTGAGGGAATTCCCTGGGAGTTGGGGCACACGTAATGCATATTTGCAGAGAAAACTGCCCACTTGACTACAGAGAGGCTCATGGATTTGGCACAGGCAGAGGTTCAGCTTTACCTGCTGCCTCTGTTTAAGAACGGTCTCGGATTGCTTCTCTGGTTGGGAAAAACCCATTGCAATGTAGAGCAACAGGGATAAGCTTTTCCCCTCCATCACTCTTTTCTGCTAGATCCTCAGCTTGGCAGCGCCCAGAGGTTCTGCTAATGCATCTGCTGAAGGAGGAGCTCCATTTTCCACCCTTAGCCTCTCTAAACCCAGTGTTTCTGCTCTCAGAAAAGGCATTACTCTTGAGATGTGGCATCCTGCTGTGCAAGGGGGAATCTGTGGCAGGATAAAACTCTCTGATGAAATGGCTCTGCTCCAGGGATCCAGGCAGAATAGTGGCCTGTGCTTGACTGCTCTCTGTGTTTGCACATCACTGGCCTCAGCAGCTCTCCAGGTCTCTCCTCAGTTGAGCATGGGCTCCAGCACAGGGATGGGCTCCTAGTCACAATAGTCTAATGCTCATGGAAGGAGATTTCACTGAAATGTGCTCCCATGAGGCAGTGTATAATGAATATTCCCCAATCCTGGTCATTTTGGAGTCATCGGAAAATGTCACATGGGTTTAAATATGCTGGATTGGACCAGACTGGGCCATTTCAGTTGTTATTAGTGTGTTATTAGTGAGTTATTAGTGTTCTCCCAGCCTATACCTCTTTCCAGATGTCCGTAACCGGGAAGAGAGCTTTTATCCCTGTGTGTGCAAGGGGGTTGGACTAGATGACCTCTAGAGGTCCCTTCCAACCTTAGGCATTCTATGATTCTATTCTATGATTCTATCCCATGGGAACACTGCCCAGCAGACCTTACCAAGGGGATTCAAAGAGCTTCCAAGATGTTACCGGGTAACTAGGGACAGGACAAGGACATCCATAGGGGATGTCTTTAAGGCAACTGTCAGGATGAGACAACCACTGTGACCCCAAAAGAGCAAGCAGGTGAGTGAAATATTCCAAGAAGCACATGCCCCTCTCTGCTGTAACCTTCCTGCTCCTGGCCCAGGTCCTGTGACCTCTGGCTGTCCCTCAGCTCAGTTCTGATGCCACAGCCATGTCTCTGGGTTGGCCTAAGGCTGTCTAGCTGAAGAGCTGTGTCTTGAGCCGTTCTGGACATTTTCTACATTCTTGTGATTCCAAAGCTGCTTGCGGTCTGTTTTTAAGCTCACTGAATGCCTAAATGTCCCCACATTGTCACTGACGGTCTTGGCTCTCAATTAGCACTGGACTGCAGTCACACAGCTCACTGTCTCCACTATCAATCACAAGCTTGGACCAGGATCCTCTCCAGACCTGGCACGAAGCCTAGGAGAGGTCTGTACTCACTGTAAGAGCCAGGAAATTGTCCTAAAACTTCCTTTCATATGGCCCAAAATTACCACTGCTTCTCCTGCCTTGTTTTGATCCCTTTTTAACTTTGTTTTGCCCCAGACCAGTGTCTAGAATCTGTCCAGAACAAGATCCCAGTGTGCTCAATGGGCTCCCCACTATTTCCTGTAGAATTCCCTTTACCATTGCCTGGCATCTACCACTTCTCTTACCTTCCTGGGGAGTGCAATTACCCCATCTGAACACCAAGTGAATAAAGCACCACCACATTTGGCAAAATTCAGTGAAGGTGTAGATGAGGATGGGTAAATGCACCCCTTTTGGGTTGGGAAGAGCCAGCAGTGAGCGTTTTGGGTGAGAAAGGGCCAGGGCAATCTTTTTTTAATGAGTGTCTCCTCCTTCCATCTAATGCGAACCCTCCCCACTGAGGCCACATGCCCATCATCTAGCACAGCTGTCCAAGGAAGCTCCTCTGCAGGACCTCTGAGATATGTGTTGTCCCCAAGCATCTCACCAGAGGATGAGGTTGAGACGAGTTGGTCAGTGCTGATGGCAGAATAATTTCAGTACAGTAAAGGAGTCTGGGACCAAAAGGGTCTGTTCTTGGTTTGACCATGGTATAGAACATTTTGCAGGATGACAAAGTCTCCACTGGTTGTGGCAGAGATTCAATGATCAATGCAGCAGCTTGGGGAGGGTGTTATGGTCTTTTTTGTGGCCCCTCCATTCTTCAACATGCACACATGTATGTACAGACAGACAGACAGACACATACACTATGCACGCTGGCCTTGAGCTGATTGGACTCTGCCCAAGGATATAAGCAGCTTTCCAGTCATTTACAGGCTGTAAAATACTTAGGGAGGGAAGAAGGAAAGAAAGGGAGGAGGGCAAGAAGGAAGAGAAGCAAGCACCACCTTTGTCTCAGCTTCTGTCTGTCTTGAGCTCACACCTCAGACAGCCAGAGACAGGGCAGAATAAAACATCTGCTTAATTTGACCTGTCGACTCTTCAGGGAGAGCCGCACGTACCCATTGATGCTAAGGTCACCTCATTAGGAGAAGCAAGAGCCAGATCGCCCACCTTGGGGGGGACTGGGTGACTCCAGCCTGCTGAAGGGTGACCTTTTCTCTGGGCACACACGGCGCGGGCGGAGACGGCTCCTGGCACACGCGCTTGGACCCGAATGGCAGTTAGTTTCACAGACACTTACATGTCCTGAGCAGCGGTTTTGAACTTTTCATTCTCATGACTTGTCAGCCCCTGAAAGCCCTAAGCGCTCGCAGTGCCTCTTGCTCGCTGAGCCTGATGCCGATCTCCCTTGCCAGCACAGTGGGATCAAGTCCAGGATTCTCATCTGATGGAGAGGCAAAGGCTCATCCTGGGCTCACCATGGATGGGCTGTTCTGGCTGCAGATCCCCTGCCGCTCCGAGGCCCCCGCGGGCGGCCGGACCCTGCAAGTCCAGCAGCAGCATCTGCTCCGTGGGAAAAGGAAAGAGATGCCTGGCTTTTCTCATCAGCTCAAAGGGGCTTTTGTGCCTTTCATATCATCATCAAGCAGGGAACAGAGGAAGGAGAGTGGGCTGGACTGCACGTGTCCCTGGAGAGCTGCCCCTTCCACCCCTTCCCAGAGCAGGAGAGGAGAGACCAGGCTGCCTCTCCGCTTGTGCTGCCCTCCACAGACCTTTAATTCTTCCTCCTCTGATGTTAATCTTGGAGGTGGTGCACAGGTCAAGTTTAATATGCTATCCTGAGGGAGTTTCATTTAGAGCCAGCAAGAGGGAGACAGGGCATTCAATTAGGGTTTTCTGTGTAGTCGAGAGCATCGCCAGATTCAAGAGGCAGCCGCGTGCTCCGAGCAAATGCCAGTGGAGGCATCTTCCCCCGGACCTGGCTTTTACCCAGAGGTCTTGTAAGTCCCTGCAGCCTCCTCGCTGCCCACCAACACACATCTCACACCTCATTCACACACGCTATCACACTGCACCTGGATGCAGTCACATACATGCAAATCCTTCTCATGCACACTCCTCCCATGCTTGCCTCCTAGCGTGTGTGCATACTTGTTGGCCAGGCAGAGATGTTTATATAGGTAGTAAAAGTGCCCACTCCATGCCCACTGCTCACTTCCACTACCTTGGAGGGAGCCACTGGGTTACACTTGCCCAGATCCCTTCTCCTCCCTTTGCCTCAGTTTCCCCATCCATTGAGAAGGGCTCAAAAGGCTTTAGGGCACTTGCAACTGGCTCTCTGGAAGGGAGGAGGGTGGATGCTCAGAGACCCCAAGCAGAAGCACTGGTGGGAATCCCGGGAGGGCGGATGCTGCCGGCTTTGGGTAGCCTGGTCCCCCACGAAGCCTGAGCAACTGCACAAAACCTTCATCCCCATCCACCATGCAGGCACGTGGAGGCAGCACCACGTATAATACAAAAGGACAGGGAGTAAAAGAAGGTGATGAGGGCCATAAATATCCATTAAAGTAGCTTTTGATCTATTCTGCTGGCAATGGGGATGCCGATGAGCAAGGGACAGGACCCTGGCAGACTGAGTGCTGGGGAGAAGCTGTCACACAGGCAGCAAGGATGCTGGCCAGGCTGTCCTTCCTACGGGCTCTGCCCAGGGAGGAGATGAATCTCCTCTCCAAAGCGTGGAGCTGTGGGGACAGCGTCCACGGACAGGAGGGAAAGCCCGGAGCCCTGGGCACCAACTGCACCAGGTCCAATGTGGCACTGACTCACGGAGATGCCCCAGGAGCCTGCGGGAAATACAGACACTGTGTCCAGACAAGAAGAAAAACCACAGTCCCTCCGTGAGCAGCATCAGAGCAGCAAAGGAGAAAGCAGCTTTCTTCCATTTGGGAAGCAGAGTAAGGTCCTTATGGAAGGTGGAGGTCCCCAAAAGGACCACTGGCATGTGGTCCCTTTGCATAGTCGTGTTCCCTCCTCATCACGAAGGGCAAGAGCATCTACTCCTTCAGCTCCTCTAGGTAACCAGAGAATCATCTTTCCCTCCTCTTGTTGATGAATATCTTTTCCTTTTGAATACAACATCTTCAATTTTCCTCCTGCCGGCACTGCCACTCACTATTTACATCTGTACAGTGCAGAGCAGGTCACATCTGGTGTCCTTCCTCTGGTTTCAGGGTAGGACAAAATGCCCCAGGATCGCCGCCTCTGTGCTCTTTTCTGCAGCCAGAGCCAGCTGCAAGATGGCAGCTTGCTCCCCCTGGGATCCTGCGGTCTTCCCAGCTCCAGTTTTTCTACTAAATATAATTTTTTGGAGAAATAAAAAAAATACCTAGAAATATCAAAATGTTTACTTGGGTTCTGATGCTGCCGAATCATTAAGCAGTAAAATTTAAGATGGAGTGGAAATGTAGATTTGAAGTAATATGATAATATGAAAGCCCACATGGAATGAAACCAAATGATAATGTCAAATTGAAATGTTCACCCCTTATTGGAACAAATCCTTTTGACGTTATTGAAACAAAATGTGGAAGTTGAAATCATTTGATTTGACACTTTTCCATAGAAAAATTCATCAGAATCGACATGTTCCCAGGAGATGTTCAGATTTTAAAAGCTGCTCTGCTGGAAAGATGTTACCAGCTAGAAATAAGAGAGAGCAAAGGAGCCAGGTCCTCCCTCTGCCCCCTCTCCGAGCTAGCGGTCTGACACCGAAGGGAAGTTAATGCAGCTCGAAAGGGCTGGAGCCGGTTCTGCCCTCGGCTCCGCTCCGTTAATGAAGAGTGCCTGGGTTGAGCATCCAGGGAGAGCAGCTGCCTCAAAATCTGACCCTGTCCCTGGTGGGGCCACACCATGCAGACCCCTGTGTTTTAATATATCCTTCCTGCCAGCCTTGGGTTATTCCTTATCGCCGGCAGCAAGGGATGCTGGCATCAATCCATGTTCCATGGGCTCATTTTCCACAGAGGGAAAAGTGATGCTCTGGTGATCTGGTCCATCTTCTTGCCCTGTCTATCTCAGTATTTTGTTTTCCTGACCCCTCTTGAATCTAGTTCCTTTGGTCAGGACAGGATGTGTGCTGGGATGCTGGGCTGCACCCCATCAGTGCCATAGTGTGAAGGGGACTTTAGGGGGTGGCACAAAGGCAGCGATGCCCCGGCCAGGGCAAGGATGCAGCAATAAGGAACATACATAGGGTGGCACATAGGACTGCACTTCAGAACTTGGTATTTGTCCCTGGGCTGGAAAACCCAGTGGGAAGCAGGTCCACCTGGTGAGACCAGGATGCAGAGACCAAACCTGGCTGGTCTCTCCCCCTTCTTAGAGCTGCCGCATTCACCACGGCCGGGCCCAGCGCTAATGAAGATTTCCTGGAGCGCTTGCTTAGCACAAAATGATTGGTTACACCCGAGCTCGTAATTAAAAAAAAGGAGAGAGCGAATGCACTAATGGGTATTTATTTGACTGTTACCTTGTCATGTATTTATCGATGCAGATAAATTCAAAATCATTAAATGCTTTACGGGCCCTGACAATTTACGGCCGCTGTCGTCTCCCCGGCGGGCGCGGGAGCCGTGCGGGGTGTCCAGGCAGCCGCGGTGCGGGGGTTCGGGGTCCGCTGCAGCCCTCACCCTCGTGTGCACCGCGGCTGGTGGAGATTAATGGAGAGATTAGAGAGCAGCCGTCAACAGGCTGATTAGCCATTTACCACCCAACAGGCCTTGGCGGATCGCGAGGCAGCTCTGGGGATGCTAACGCGGTGCCTGAGTGCTCTGCAGCATTGCAGAGGGGCCGGGGAGGCTGCTCGGGCTGCAGAGCCATGCGCTGCTAGTCCCTCTCCAGGCACAGCAGCCCGT
>VWPW01009258.1:0-41802 GCA_013389825.1 Crypturellus undulatus
TTCCCTTCTTGCTCTCTCACCCTTCTTGTCCAGTTCTCATCCTTGCGTTTTGACTCGTAGCTTCTAGCTGTGCTTCTGGCTCCAACTGGAAACAATCGGGCAAAGGATGAACCAGTGATACAGCAAGGAGAGGCCCACGGCCAGGTCAGAAAAGCCGTGGGTTAGATAGGACTAGGCTGAGCTGGGCTGTGTCACCCGCAGAAATGATGTCACCCGTCAGGATGGCACTAAGCAGGGATGCTGCTGCTCAGTCTCAATGTGATATTTACTGAGGTCGATATGTCATTAATGCATAAACACAGAGGAACTGAATTCTTTATAGCCTCTCTATGTATAATCCATAAAAGCTGTGTATCTCATCTATCAAAGTGTCCTGAAAGTGCCACTACAACCATTACCATACAGCAGAAAGGGCGACTTCTTCCACACTGAGGGGAAAAGGATGGACTGGTAGATGCTTCCTCCTTCTCATACTGGTAGATACTTCCTCCTTCTCATAGCTTCGGCCACCTTCTCTCCTGATGCCAATCTAAGGGATGGGGCACAGAGAAATGCCCCTAAGGCTAATGCATGTGGTCGTGGTCCAACAGACAGCTCCCCATACCTGGAGGTTGTCATCCTCTCCATCCATCTTTTGATCCAGAGACCAATTATGCAGATAGACCAACTGTCATTAGAGTGATGAGGCCGCTCGACAAACAAAGTTTCAGGAACGAAGCAGCCCGCTTTTCACATGCCAGGCTCAAGGCTTCCTGCTACTTTGACCAACGCACAGAAATACCTTGTATTTTCCCACTGCTCTTTCAGCAGCACCCACAGGGTTGGTCGTCAGTCCCACCACTGCGAGAAGCAGCACGGAGCTCCTTTAGCCTGGCAGCTGCCTCAGAGGATACCCAGGACTGAAATAGCAAGGGACAGACGTCAGGAGCCAGAGACACAGGCGGCAGAGGAAGAAGAAGGGGAGTTGTGCTGGCCCCTGCCTACATTGTGTCCGGCTCATTCCAGGGCTGTTCATCTCCCGCTCACTACAGTATTAAATTTACTCAGAGAATCACAGCTAAGACACTAGCAGTCATAAATCCCAACGGTATGACTCTTCATGAGCTGCTTACCTAGGAAAATGCGTAATTATTGTAAATGCACTGATTTATTAATACACCCGAGATGGCTCCAGCCATTAGTTCGTACCCAAGGGAGCTCAGTGTGGAGCTCAGCATCTTGACTCACAGTATTGGGACTGATATACGGCTGGCTCTGATCAGATGGCATATCTAAAAATACAGAGCCTGCGGTTTATTTTTCTTGGAAAATGGAAAGACACCCAAAGAAGCATAGCCCAGTTTAGTAACTGCAGCAGACAGGATTTTTGCTTTAAAGAAGCCAGCAAGATTTGACCAAAAGAAGGTGCCCCTTAGGTTGTGTTACAGCAATGGGATTAACCTGCAGCCCCAGTGCTCTGAGGTGAGCCAAGTTGTCCAAGTTGGCCACCCTGTACGAGCAGCTGTTAATTGCATTTTCCTGTCCCAGGAGACATGAGGTCCTCTCTGACCAGAAGGAGAACCCTGGAACCCCAGGGGTTGGGTTGGTCATTTAGGCTACACCTGTACTAACGAACTGAGAAGAACTAGGGCATAGACTGAAGCCCTGTGTGCAAAGTGTCCTTGTCACGGTGCAGATGAGGAGGCCAGAGGCATCTCATCAAACACACCCACTTGGCTTGAGGGAGCTGGAGGTGACTCTCAGATGTCCAAAGTCAGCTGGGATGAACTCATCTTGGGTCACTCCAAGAAGAGCTGCCCCAGACCTCTCCAGAGCCAGTTATCAGGTCTGCCTTCAGTTATCGCCTCTCTAGACTAAACAACCCCCGTTCTGTCCATCTCTTCTAGTGGGACGTGTCTGCTGGACTTCAGGTCATTCCCACTGCTTTGGGCCTTTTCCAAGACAGAGACACATGCCCCTTTCATTATCCCATCTAACAGTATTACAGCTGGAAGTGCTTTTCTGGAAGAAAAAACCCTCCAGAGGATGCAAAAAAACCCACAGTGCAAATAGGTAACACCCAACCCCTTACAAGTTAGAGAAGGGTCTCCGTTTTCCCCACATCCCCCCATCCATGGCCCATATCTCAGAGAGTTCAAGGTCTCCTTGATAGAGGAGCAATTTCTGCCTAAAACTTTGTCACAGACAGGGAAAGAATCCCCAGGAATTTCTGAACAGTTGCACTTCCACCTGTCTCAGCTCTGCAGCAAGTTCCCTGTGCACAGCCAGCAAACCAGAAAAGCCAAGTGGGGGTAGGAACAGGAATCCCACAGTTGATACTGAACATAGAGTTACTGCAGATTAACAAGCTAAAATGTGAGGATTAACAAGTTAAAATGTGGTTGATTTCAAATGGCTGAGAAATTGTGTGAGGGATCCTCGTGTCTGGCACAAATGGATGTGGAATTCTGCAGGGAAAAGAAAAGGCATCAGCATCAAAAATAGTACTATACTTTCCTGCCCACTATTTGCCTTTGTAAGAAAAATTATTCTGACATTGCAATTTCCAGTAAGAAAATTCCTTCAGTTGCACATGTAATTCCCTCCTTCACTTCCTGAAAACTTTTCCTGAAAAGGACATTTCTGCACCTTGTGTTTCTAATGGCCATCTCAACACAAGGGAAACTGAGGCACCTCTGCAGAAGGTGGTTCTTTTGCCCTGTTGAGGCCTCTCATACAGAGCTAGCAGCGGGGCATTGCCTGCAGGGACTTGATCCCTAATTCCAAACAGCTGAAAACACAAAGGAAAACACCCCCTCCAAAACAACAGGCAAAAAAGCCAGCAATTGTACCAGCTTCTTCCAGAGGCAGCAGCTTTAGAAACCACTGATAACTAGGCAGAAGCAGGAGGATTTGTTTGATTTCCCAAATGGGGCCCTTTCTTCTCTTCCTTTTCTTCTTGGGTTTTTCATCACAGTGGAATTTCCTACGATAATCCGCTAGATTTATGCTGCCTGCTGCAGACGGGAGCATCGCAGAGCTCTGTGTGTGTCTGAGACAGTCCTGCCCTGAGCCACTTGCGATCTCTACAGACAGGCAAAGAGGACGACGGAGGGACGATTAGTGTGCCCAGGGTGCAGAGAACAAGCAAGGAGGGATGCGACTTTTTCTAAATCTCTTTGAGGACTGTGGGTCCAAAGATGAGAGTTTCTGAGGTGTTCTCCCTCCTCTAGATGACTCTAGATGGCATTGAGGCTTCTCATAGAGGAATGGACCTTGGCCTGATGAGCAGAGTCCCATAAGCATCCTGCTGCCCTTGGCCAGGTTTGTGCTTACGGATGGATCACAGCAAGTGGAAGTACCAAAGTGATGTCCTAAAGCCTGTGCCAGTTCCCTTCTACAGGTCTGTGAATGATCCTTCTGTCCTCACCAGGCCACCAAGGTGGAGAAACCTCTCCTGCCTGGCCCATGCCCAGGGCAGAAGGGATCCAACACAGGAGTCTGCAGGCAGATGGGCGAGAGGGAAGTCAAACTGCTTGGAGAGGGACCTCAGCCCCAAGCCACACTGCCCTCCTGCCACATGCCCTAGATGTGGAGGAGGCTTTGGGCACAGCTGGACCCTCCTTTGATGCCTTTCAGGCTGCAGCTCACGCTGAGCTCCAGATTTCCCTGCTCAGCACGGCCAGGCTGTGCTTCCCACCTCCCCAAACTCAAGAGCATTGGAGAGCTGCCTCGTGGCTCTCTGGACAACCCTCAAGCCACATCCCCACACAGCCAGGCCAAGCGTCCTGCTGGCTCCTGCTTCACTGCCCTCCAGCTTGAGCCGGGCAAGAGCCGCTGCGCGGGGCCCAGCTCTGACCTCCTCCGGGTACATGTGCCCGAGCGATGCCAGAGCCCTGTGCCCAGCGACAAACAAATCCAGCAGGAAATACTTTGCTGGGAATGGAGAGAGCGTCTCAGTGAGGTTGTGACACTGGACATTGTGTTCTTGGCAATTAGCTCCTGAGACTTAAAAAAAAAAAAAAATAGCGAGAAAAGAAGTGGTTGCTGGCCAGAGCTGTTGGGGGGATGAAAAAAGTTGGAGTGAGATCCTATGTGCGAGCCCAATAGGGGCTGGATCACAAGGGGTAGTGGAGACACAATAGGCCACTTTGGGTGCCCAAAGGGTGTCTCCAGATCACTTTGTTGGTGTGTTGACCAAGGAAACATGTTAGAAACATCACTGGTTTAAGAGTGGTGGTGATGTAGGCAGACTAGACAGCAGAGAAGGATTCAAACTCATCCCCACAGAGTACATTTATAAGAGAACAGGGCATGTCCAGCCTTACACTCCTGATCATGCAAGAACTGGATAGAGCCAGGATCAAGTGCACTTCAAACCAGTTATCCAACAAAGATCCTAGGGTGGCTTAGAGGATCACGCTCTTTCTGCTCCGCAGACATCTTCATCTTTTTGAACTCAGTAGATCCACCAGCAAAAACGCCATGGTCTGGGGAGAGAAATGCATGGGAAGGTAATGGGAGCAGCTTCCCAAAAACCTGGCTGGCAGCAGATAAGAAGGAAATTGGCTCTCATACGCTTTCTCCCTCGTGCCTGACTCACCCAACGGGAGCCATGACTGTCATTTGGGAACTACTTGTCTTTCACTGTCCCTCATTAACCAGACGAACCACGGCTGGATCGCATCAGCAGAAGCCCCCATATGGCAACTGTCTGAACTCTCTCGTTGTGTAAACACACAAACAGGGAGCTTGTTCAGAGGCAGGGCCATGCGCTAATGGTCCCTCTGGCCTTTGCAGTCCTTTGAGGATGGTGACTGGCAGCCCAGCAGGCTCTGGGAACTGACTGTGATTCCAGAGAAGTGTCTTTATAGAGAAAGCCAACTGCTCTCTGCTGAGCCAGTTATGTTAGGTAGATAGAGCTGCCTTTGAGTGCTCCTGAGTTGGGATTACAGAGGCAGCTGGATCATTTTTTTATGGTAGGAAACTGCCTCTGCTGCCCATGTTGAGAGCCAGACAATTGGCCCTAGAGATGCTGAATATGACCACGAGAGAGTGATCCAAGTCCTCATCACCTGGGCAAAAGATGCTCATGTTCCCTTGCCCTTTTTCTGTTTCTGCTCCAGCATCACATCCTGCCATTAGTTCTGGGGGACAAAGATTGTCTCTTCCCCACAGGTTTTGCCTACAGCTCAGTAAAAATGTCTCTGGTCCTTCCCTACAGCCCCTCAAACTTAGAAATAGCCACCTTAGAAACAGCCTTCAGGAATAATAGTGCTTCAGGGTTCACATCCCAAAGGATTACAAAGATCTTCTTTTCCTGGCTGGCCCAATGTGGCAAATCTGGATCATCATGGTAGAGAGCAGCAGAGAAGGACCTTTCCACAGCTCAGCAACTAAAGCGACATCTCTCTCTGCTTGGATCCAAAGGAGCAAACGCCATAAGCAGAGCAGGGATGCAAAATATCGGCTGGAGCGCACTGCATAGCAAGTGCCAGCACATCTGGCAGGATCCATTTCCCAGAGATAGCTGCAGAGCAGGGCACATCCCGATCTCAGTGCCGTGGCCGGTGGTTCCCATGCAGGCGATGTGACTGAGCAGAAAGAGACACCAGCACCAGCTCGTTATGAGTCAGGACCTGCCAAAGGGGAATGTGATTTCTCTTCATGCACCAGCAATAGAGACTGAGTGACGTGAATGCTACCAAGGAGCAACCACAAGTCCAGATCCTCTGCGAGCTACTTTTTTCCTGCACGTCCTGCTGTGTCCACCCCGGCATCTCTCTCATGGACACTGTGTGCTGCACTTGTCTCAGTGCTGGCATCTCTCCAGGCTCCAACTTTGACTTTGCTAGAGTAAATAGAGCTCACTGGGGTGAATCCATCCCTCGAGCTGTCTGTCATCACTGTCCCAAAGGCCTCACTAGCCAGGAGAGCACCCAGAGCACGAGCAGAGTCAGGGCTGGATGTAGGATGAGGAGCCAAGGGTTCTCCCTGGCTTTTTTTTTCTTTTTTTCAGCTCCACTAACTCAGAATATCTGCAAGTGTCTTCAGTCAAATATCTGCTTCTCTCCTATTGCTGGAGTGGGGAAAATTAAGGCAGGTGCTTTAGTGCATCAGGCAGGATTTTGGTGCTTGATTCAGAGCATCCAACGATGGCCCTGGATGCTGGAGAGAATCAAAAATTAGGTATCATGTGTAGGGCATGTCAGAGACATATACAAGCACTTACCAGGGTTTATGAACACTACGGAGGTCTAGGGATCATCCAGGGCAGCTCTAGTGCAGGAAAGGAGGAGTTTGGGTGAGCAAAATGGATATTAGTTCTCCCCCGTGCCATTTAGTCTCTGTGCCGTGCAGGGAGCAGAGAATATCCACTCTCTTTTGATGATTTGGGTCCTTACAAAGCTGGACAACAGGGATGTCCTGAAAACTGATAAGACCATGTGTCTTGAGCCCACATTGACAGTGTTCACGCTGCTGGGGCAATCTCCATCACCTGTTTTCCCACCTTCTCCAGAATTACCCACCTTCTTGCTTTGCTGCTCTGCAACACTTAACCAGAGTCCAGTTCCACTCTGATTTTACATGAAGCGGTTAAGGGACTGCTAGGAGACAGAACCTTCTTCCATCTACAGCCTCAAGATATCCACTGCAATATTAAATATTTTAGAATATGCAACAGGCTTGAGAATTTTCCACTTACTAAAGCTTCCCTTTTTTTCCCTCCCCATCTTTCTGTCTGAAATCAAAAGACAATAGAAGCGCTTCATTCATCGGCTCCAGTTGCAACTCCTCCTGAAGTCAACTGTGGGAACAGGGTGTGGGACAAAGCATGTCCCAGAGCCCGGATGTGCCTTCTCCATCTGCTTCCCAATATGGCAAGCTCTGCACTATCTCAGGCACAACTTGAAACTTTGCAGCTGTTGCCACTAAATTCGGCAAGGAGGGAGAGGCTGGGATAGCGGGGGAGTGCAAAGCACTCATTATCCCATGCACGAGGGAAGAGAACAAAGGTGCCATGCACCACGCAAAAGCACAAAAACAAGCCATTGCGAGGGCCAGAAGTTCAGGTCAGTGTAGGTACCAATATCTCATTCTGGAAAAAAAAGTCTCTTCCTTTTCCAGTCTTGCATTTGTAACTCCAGAGACTTCCTCCATGAATATTTATTTCATAAATATAAAAGTTTTGGTGACAGCTTGCGGGGAACTCAAGTGTTTGCTTCCATAAGCAACATGAAAGACAGTGTTTAAGTCCAGTCTCCTGACCCAGCACTGGATGCTAAGTTGGTTTCTTCTTTTTTGTTCTTCGTCCCATTTAACTCCCAGCATGGAAGGAAGTGTAGGTAACCTTATTAGCCAGAGATGACTCAGGGAGGCCTTTCAATCATACCTGCTTTCCAAGTTGTAAGGAAGTGAGAAGTATATGAGAGCCCAGCCACGTGCCTGAGCTGTGTCGGTTGTGAAAGTCTGGATCGGGAGCGTGTGAAGTCAAGGAGGATGTTCCTGAAATCGGGGGAAGAATCTGCCCCTCATTGTGATGAAACTCAAAATAGAAAATCAATAAAATAACACGACAGAAAAGATCAGCTCAGCCTTCCTGGGAAAGATCCAAGGGTGAAAAGCTAATTCCAGAAAATGAGGTCAACCTTCTCTCATATCCATAGCTACTGTTTGTGCTCTGGTGAGACACGCATATGTGGAGTTTACCTCTCCTCTATTTATGGATTTGGCCCCTTGACCTGGAATTCAATGCCTCTCAGTTGATCCTGTGATGTTGTGACGAGCCATATCCTGCATGATTATTGCACTGGCACCGGTGTTGTCTTTATCTAAAGGATGTGGGAAAAGAGCAGTCCAAGACTGACGCTGAAATCTACTATCCATCTTCGCTATCCTTCTAAATAACAATATTTGATGAAGCTTCTCAATTTTTTTTCTGCTCATTTTCCCCAAAGGGACTTCTACAGCTCCTATATTCCCACATGGAGATAACACCTGTGCATGTCCTTTTTTTCCCCACACTCCACAAAAGATGACATGTGTTGCTACCAATTTAGATCAGGGAATCTTCAAATCATGAGCTGGGAGTTTGCAGGATTACCTGTCCGCTCACCAGCTTTGACATGATCCTGATACCCACAATGATGGTACCCCCAGTAGATAAGGGCTGTGTGAGAATGGATAAATGTGACATGTTGTTGGGGGGCTCCTTGGTGGAACTTCAGACTCCCATTTCCACTCTCATCTCATATACACTCAGCCACTTAAGGCCAGGGCTTAAATAGATCTTATCCCTGCAGAGACACAGGGAAGTTGACACGAGGAGGGGATGAAAGGGGTCACCAACATGGGTTTCAGCTTGCTAACAATGTTCAGGCATTAGCACCGTGAGGAAAGCTGGATCGCCAACACTTCATAAATTTCGGAGAGACTTAGGGCAAGGAGCCAGATGTTTGGGGAGAAATTCTGAACACTGAAGACAAGTGGAAATTTTTTTTTTTTTTTTTGCTTGTGTGTATTTTTTCCCATTAGTTGCAAGGCTATATTTAGAAGAGAGGGGGAGAGAGAGGGAGAGAGGGAGGGAGAGATTAGGCATTTCTGCATATTCTGTAGTCACTCCAGTTGTTCTGCTTGTAGGAACAGATGTCTCTTTCCTGGGGCGATAACATTCAGGTCCATGAGGAAATTTTCTTAACGGCAGCTCCTCTTGCATAGAAGGCAGCTCAGGCCAGAGGTAAGTCAATCCGCTGGGAAGGGCTATGCTGCAGCCAACGCTTGGGGTTATGGGTTAGAGAGAAAGGGGTGGACATGGCATCGGAAAGATGGGAACAGGGGCCAGGAGGGAACCATCGGAGACCAAACTCAACATCTGGCTATCGTGGCCAGGAGTCTATGGGGCTGTGAGGGTCTACAAGTGAGGTGGAGAGGGCCCTGCATGCAACACGTGGAAGACGACCTTAGCAAGCCCCAACTCTGCCCTCGCAGCAGATGTAGGAGCTCATCAGGAGCGACCTGTCCCCAGAGACCCAGGCTGTCACTCCAGGCTGCAAGGGGGCTTTCCCAGCACGAGCTTCTCTGCACTTAGTTTCTGGTCAATGCTGTTATATCTGCCTATTTTCAGAGGAAATGAGGGAGGGGGGAAGGTATAAGAAACAGTTTTGAAAAGGACTGCGTCAGCTTGTGTGATGTATGATGTCTTATTTGTATCAGGGTACTCTCAGGTGTAACAAAATCTTGGGGAAACGATTCAGGCAGGTTTTGGAAGTCAGGAGAGAAAATAGAGCACTGTCCCCTCAGAGTGTGGGACGATATTTTCTTTCTCTGAATCAGTTTGCTAGGTCAGCCCAAAGAGAAACAGATTCTTTCCAAGATCCTTAAGCGGCGCTTGTTTTATTCCCTTCAGAAACACTCACCGTTTTCTTGGCACTGCATCAAACAGCTCGACTTTTCTCCAGGTTCACCCGGTCTACCCAAACCTTGCAAACCCCTGAAGGGACTAGCAGGGTGGTCTCTGCACAGCAGAGAGTGTCACACACACCCAGTAAAGTAATAGCAGAAACCAGTCTGCTAAAGATCTGTCGATGCGTCTTGGGAGCACCTTGAAACCAACCCAGGGGAGAATAGAGGCTGCCCTCAGGGTGCAGGGATTTGGTTTAGGAGATAGGAAATGTCCGGTGCTTGAGGATGTCTCCCACCTTGCTGATCCAATGCACGGTTCCAGGACCCCATTTCTCCTGCAGCACAACTTGAACATGCAGTGTGCTGAGGAGAATTGTGTCCCTGGGAAGCGGGAGGGCACCTGCCTCTTCTTGCTTTGCCTCTCCCCTCTATCTTCTCCCTACCTGCATGCTGACGGCTCCCTTTTCCTTGTGATCCTTGCAACGAGAGGCTCCTCTCTTCTGTCCTGCATCCTTGGGTTATTCAGGACCCAAGTCCTTAGATGCAAACCTCCAACCCAAAGTATTCCCCAAATGCAAAACTCTAACCCAAAGCAATGCCTCAAATGCAAACCTCCAACCCAAAGCATGCCCCAAACGCAAACCTCCCCTGTTGTTCTTCTCCCACTGTCCTGCTCCAAGCTGTCATCAAGGGATAAAGCAAACAGGCAGCTGAAGGCAGAAAGCGGGAAAATTGCTCAAAGATTTGCAATTAAAAACTTCCCCTTTCAGAAGCCAGCAGCACTGCATCAGCCAGATGTCAGTCAGTTAAATCCCTCACAATGTTTATTTTGGTCTGTGAAGTTCCTATATGTGCCTATATGGCAATTCTCACTGCGGGGATCTCCTTATTGTACACAGTCCTGATAAGTTTTCATCCAAACTGACGTTTCCAGCACTGTGCCCTAGGTACCCTAGGGCTGTTAGATGGATTAGTGTAATTCCAGTACAATTAAATTCATTTCTCTTGTAATGTTTCTACCTCCCAAGAAGACAGACATAACTCCATGTCTACTGACTATACTTATACAACTACAAATCCATGAGCCTAAAAATAATTTTAAAATCTGTTGAAAATGATTTTTTTTCATCCCAAACAGGCGCTTTCCCCTCACATTCTACGAGTCCACAAAGAACAGAGAGGAAAGTCATGCTCTGATTTCTTTTTCAGAGTAAGAAAGAGTATTTGTTGCAGAGTTGTCATTCCATGTGTCTTCATGACAGATGGTACTTGGTACTAGCCCTGGCAGGCTATGAGATGTTGGACATTAAAACGCTAACAGCATGATTTATGGAGCATTCACCACGGCACTTAATATTTCTGTCATTCCAAGGCCAAGATCTGGTAACATAGGGAAAAGAGATATGAAAAATGCAGTGGTATCAATAAGGTGTTTTAGAAGTCTAAACATTTCAAGAGGGACTTTTTCTATAAAACGTGCTATAAACAAGTGTGTGGAAGCAATTATTGGTACTTATAAGAGGACCTGCATAATCATGCCTTATCACACACCTGTAAAAGGTCCATGGTTCCCCTGCACGTCCATGAGCCTGGAGAGGCTGCAGCTTGTGTACAGAAATCTGCTTCTTTATTCACTTAAACCAGTGCACACAGCTGGGCTCCTTCTTTTGAGGGCTGAAGCATTACTGTCAAAATGAGCAGAGAGAAAGTATAAACCCTTAAGAGATTTGCCAGCAAATGAATTTCCTTCTCTGTGTGTCTTTGGGTGCTTCTTTCCATATTTTCCGTGCATGCTCAGGACAGGGCCGGGGATGGACCACGCAGGTCTTTTTGGATGTTAAATAGCATGTCTGGGACTGGTGATGCCTTGGCTGGTGTCAACCAGTATGTTCAAACCTAAACACTGGGCAAGGTTGTGTTGTCTCGCTCACATTTGGGTCATTTTGCTCCATAAATGCAGTTCACAGAGCTGTGTACACAGCTTCTGGCCATGCCAGGGACTAGACATCCAAGTTTTTTCCTCTGGTCAGACAAGATTCTCAATTCTCAAGCGCAACATTAGAGCTGCAGAAGTCAGTAGGAGGTTCTTCACCTCTCTTGGTGTCATGCAAAGGGAATTCAGACCTTCTCAGCTCCAACCAAAAGCTCTCTGTCTGTAATTCACTACATGGCTACTCAAATGTGAGACCAGGGTAGGAGCTGCTGTCCATCACACTCTCCATTGCATGTAGAGAAGCAAGTCATAGATGAACAGTGCAGACATCAGGCAGTCAGTTAATATCTGTCCTTAGGCTGGTTCTGCCTTAAGGAAAATATGTTTTGTGTAAATCTGAAATTATTTCAGTGCAGTCAAATAAAAAGAAAGGAGGAGGCAGCGAATGTTTTTTTCCTGCAAAGAAACTACTGAGCCCTGTTTACAGTGTTTTACTGCCAAAGCCATTGAGGGTTTGCAGGGATAAAAACCTAAATCAGAGGATATGTGGTGGAAAGTGCTAGTAAACTTCCTGTGATTTTGTATTTGAGGAAACAAGGATTATCTGGTTATGTTTAGTGCATGTTTGCATATTTGTCAGCTCTGCTTTCTTCTGACTTCCTAATGTTTTTCAACATACTGGCTAATTTCACCCAAAGTTTGGCAAAGGGGAAAGATCATCTCAGCTTTCAAGAAAACAGGCAGTAAAGACAGGAGAGAGTCTAACAAGTGCCTAAGCCAAGGGAAGAGCTGGAATGTGAGTTCTCATTAAGGCACCAGAGAGTCTACATAGGAAAAAGTAGATTAGGTGAGGAAAAAGAAGGGTAGGTTGGGTTTAGCTGAGGCACCTACAGATGCAAAATAGGGTTGTTTGGGATTTTGCAGAGGGATAAGGCTCCCAGCACAGAGATCAGCGGGAATTCAGTGCTTGTGACAAGCCCACAGGGCATCCCTCTGCAGCCAAGACCCTAAAATCCCTGCAGAAAAATGGGTGCTAAATTCAAGGGTACCCTTTGCCCATTAACAAGGTACTTTCCACCTCGGTGTGAGACCCTTCTCAGTGGGATATTAACTCCTTTCTCAAGCCTGAGGGCTAGATGGAAACCAGCTCTCCCCCGTCAGCAGCTGGATTCACTCCCTTTCTCTCCCTTTCTCCCTCAATTCCCTGCCAGCAAACCCACTCTCCCCATCAGCGTGTGAAGTGCTCAGAACGAACACTACCACGTATAGGGCAAAGCCCTCGACATGCACAAAAGCACCATATTTGGCCTGTTTGAGCCAGAGTTAAGTGAGAGCTTGCCAGCAGGAGAATCATACAATTTAAACCGAAAGAGAGTAAGTTTAACCCTTCGTTTATAAATACTATGATAAATCACCCAGGGAATTTTAAACACGGAGAGGAGGGAAAACTAAACACATGCTGCTGCCATCACCAGCGGCAGAGTAATGTCAGGAGGCTGGAGACTAGGTGAGAGGGAAAGGGGGAATAATAGAGGGGACGGTTGGCCAGGTCAGAAGTTGATACAGGGAGATGGTGCAAAGAGAAAAGCTGAAGCTGCTTATACAAAATAACACTTGCTCTTGCCTTTTAACGTGCTTTTCATCTTTCCCAGCACAGGGCACCTCTCTCTGGTTCTCCCTCTCTCTGTCTGCTTGCAAAGATCCTATCTGCACACATCGATAAATAACCTTTGCGGAGGGCGGTTAGTTGCCTGACTCGTCTTTTGTGTCCCGTTACTTGAATTGCTGAGCCAGATCCAAAAATCCCTCAGGCCAAGGAAGCAACTCACATTGACTTCTGCAAGTGGAGGATGAGGTTTAGGGCTGACATTGAACTAAAACTTGGGTGGAAAGAAATAGAGGATGGTCAAGGAAATCATCCTGGGACAGATGTAGCCCTGAGCTGCCCATTTTAAATTGCGAAGCAGTTAGTGAGTGAAAGAAGAGGAGGGAGGACCTGGTTTCAGCACAGCATCCATCTGTTTCCTATTTGGCCCAAGAACGATGGAATTGGTTGCATCACATAAAAAGAGAAAGTGTTTCACAGCAAGTCCCTGTCTCCCGATGCTGAACAGGGACCTTTAACAGAACGAGGGAAGCCAGGTCAACCTCACATCTGTCCCTCCTCTTATCCCTTTTTTATCATATACCTGCTGTACTTTTAAGGAAATTCTACCCCTACTCCCAGGCCAGGCAGACAAAATCCAGCCTGTGAGATATAATATAAAAGTGTCACCTTCAGACAGCACTCGGAAGAGGGGCATCTTTACCCATCTTGGGCTTTGCAGACTACTAGTTCTACAAAATAGGGATAGTTTGGAAATCTGGGGAGCTGAGGGCTGAACTAAGCATGAGGAAGGGCCAGCTCCAAACTCTTAGGAGAATTTAGGGAGAGGGGCTGCTTGGAGGCGTTCCATAGAATTACACAGAATCACAGAATGGTTGAGGTTGGAAGGGACCTCCAGAGATCATCTAGTCCAACTCCCCTGCTCCAGCAGGGACACCCAGAGCACGGGGCACAGGGTGGCATCCAGGCGGGTTTGAAGATCTCCAGAGAAGGAGACACCACCACCTCTCTCGGCAATGGGTTCCAGTGCTCTGTCACCCTCATAGTAAAGTTTTTCCTTATATTCAAAACCAGACCCTTTTGTGCTTCACTTTGCTGTGGCCATTGCCTCTTGTACCACTGGCCACTACTGAAAAGAGCCTGGCCCCAACCTCTTGACTCCTTCCCTTTAGATATTTGCATACACTGGTAAGATCCCCTCTCAGTCCTCTCCATGATAAACAGGCCTAGCTCTCTCAGCCTCTCCTGATGGAGAGATGCTCCAGCCTCTCCATCATCTTCGCTGGACTCAATCCAGTAGCTTCAAGTCCCTCTTATACTGGGGAACCCACAACTGGACGCAGTGCTCCAGATATGGCCCCGCCAAGGCTGAGCAGAGGAGAAGGATCATGTCCTTGACCTTCTGGCAACACTCCTTCTAATGCATCGTGGGAGTCCACTGGCCTTGGACACAGGAGCACATTGCTGGCTCGTGGTAAACTTGTCCACCAGGACCCCCCAGGTCCTTCNGTTGCTGGCTCATGGTAAACTTGTCCACCAGGACCCCCAGGTCCTTCTCCATAGAGCTGCTTTCCATCAGGTCAACCCCCAACCTGTCCTGGTGCATGGGCTATTTTTCCTTAGCTGAAGGACCCTGCACTTGCATTTGTGGAACTTCATGAGGTTCCTCTCTGCCTCATTTTCTAGCCTCACTTCCTCTGCCTAATCATGTGGCACAGGGCGGCATGTAGTAAAAACTCACAACACTGTCACCTATATTAGCCTTTAATCCTTACCCATAAGCTCTCAACTCACACTTCATCTGCCCTAGGCAGAACTCAATACATTCCACTTGCTCTCTCATATGAAGAGCAACTCCACCGTCCCACCTTCCTAACCTCTTTCCTAAAAAGCATGTAGTCATCCGTGATGATAGCATTCCAGACATGCGAGCTATCCCATCACCTCTCTGTATTTGCAATGAGATCACAGCCCTGCAAATACACACAGATCTTAATTCTTGTTTAGTCCCTATTTCAGAGAGGTACTCAAGCACGCGCATTTCCCAGGAGGTGTCCAAGAGGATCCTCCAAAGCCATGTCCCATATGCACATCCCTGATCACACGCACCTGCTGGAGGAATCCCAACTTGAGCCACATTTTGCTGGCTATCCTGCCTCCCCTTTCTCCATCTTTCCTAATTTAAAGCCCTCCATACCAAGCTGGTTGACCTGTTGGCCCACTTCTCCCCATCAGTTGTCTATTGTCAGACAGGGTCCCATGTAGAAACCAAAACCCTGTTGTCAACACCAGTGATATTCGTTCTGTAAGCAAATATGACAGTGGTTGCTGTAGCTCTGCATCAGCTCATGCTATAGCTGCAAGCTGGAGCCGTAACAAGAAGTGAGCTCATAACAAAACAGAGGTCTCCAGGGCTGCAAATCTTCCCAGGTGTTTCACCATGATCCACACTGACCGCTCTGTGTCACCTCTCCATGGTTGTGGGTGGCTGAACTGACCCCCTTAACACCAGCACAAGTATTTTTGATCATGGAGAGAGACCTGGCTGTGTGATTTTTCGGACTCATAAACGGGAGAGGTTGTAATTGAAAACCTGTGGAAATGTTTGCTTTTTCCTTGGACACGAGGTCACGCTGCCTTTCTGTGCCTTGCTGTAAAATGGGGCAAAGTACCTTTGTCAAGTGCTTGGAGACCCACAATGGAAAAATACTTCGTAGCTGTTAACCAGGGGTTTGGTCCAGCTCCATCTCATTAAGAGTACTCGGAAGAATGCTATTAGATTGCTAGTCCGGTCCTCCATCCTTTCTGATTGTGAACCATGGGATGAGAGCAGTGCCAAAAAGAAAGCAAAAAAGGCCATTCACCACAAATCCATCAGCAACAATTTGATTAAAAGAAGTCTTTTTGCACTGCTGACTAAGAGACAGCTCATAGCCCGTTGGTGAGGAATCATCAGAATTGCTTGATTTTGTTAAGGTTTCTTGCATGTAACTGCTTGGCTACCATGGGATAGAAAGAGATACCAGCTCTTACACAACTTCAGCACTGCATATTCAATCTGGCAAAGAGCTACCTGATGCTCTGTAGCAGTGTAAAACACCTAGGATTTATTTCACTGTAAATGAGACTCAGTGGGAGAGGTGAATATGTAAGCAGCACACTCCATTTGTTGATGATTTTTATTTCTGTGTATGGGCAATACTCATAGGAGATCATATGCTATTAGTTTGTAAAGTGGCCTGCACACCTCAGCAGCAATTTGAGCACGAGGCACATCTGAATGCATTTCAAATCACTAATTTTGCTGATGCGGAAAATGAAAAATGCAAGAAGAATATCAGGTAGGCCTGATAAGAAGGTATCTAAGACTGAAGAAAAATCTCCCAGAGGAGGCAAGCTGCTAACAATCTGTAAAATCAAAGTGAACAGTCAATATCTTGGAAATACAACAGGAAAGCAGACAAATGCACACTCAGAGCAATCCCCTTAAGTGTCTGCTAAAAGGTGGGATAGATGATTTTGTCTTCTCCACTTGCTCCCCCATCCATATAAGCACATCTACACAAGCTCGTGCTGCATTCAAGAAGCAACAACGTCTTTATTTCACAGTTTGTATGGGTGCAGGAGCTTCCACGTTGTTCCCCTTGACAGCATCTGTGAAGGGCAATCTGGGAGCAGATCCAGGCATCTGCTCATTTGTTTTTGTTATTGGGTAATTAAAGTGCTAAACAAACAAACAGAGAGGGTGAAATGTTGAAAAATCATTAGAAAGTCATTAGAAAATGGGGCCACGCTCTGCATCCTCCCCATGCATCATCCTCAGGTACCAGATGTTCCAACTCTCCTACCTTCAGCCAGTCCCGGGTCTAACTTTTCCTGTTATTCACTGACAGCATGCTTGGCACAAAATATAGAGAGACCAGACTGTCCCCCAGGGGTTTGCAGGCTCCATCAGACCCAGACAAAATAATGTGCACATGTGCGCTACTTTGGCTGCCACTGGAGTTCAGTGCAGTGAGGTAATCCAGTCATTCCTGAAATACAAGATGTTCCAGCATCCGATTTCTCCTAGAGATGTCCTAAGAAGTACAAAAGTGGTTGTGGGTTAGGATCGCTCCTGTTTGATGAGCAGTTCTTTAGGACATTGCAGGTGCTCTGATCCCAGCCTTCAGCATTTCAATCTCATCCCCTAACCCAACAGTGGGTTTGGTCTGAGGAGGGGTTTATGGAAGAGCCCCAGTCATGCCAATGATCAATCCAAGTACATGGAATTCAGTAGCTCCATGAAAAAGTGCAAATTAACTCCATTAATTCAGCAGTAGTGAGGTGTCCAGCTTATGACTTCTCCACTCAAGAGCATGATGAAAAACAGGAGATGGTCCAGCAGAGAGGCATCAGGACACAGCTTGGAGCATATCCTACTAGGAAAGGTGGGAAGCTGGGGTTGTTTAGTTTGACTAAGAGGGAAAAATGTAATCTCAGCCCATTCTGGACTGAGAAGAATAAGAAAGACATGGACAGACTGGAGGAGTCCAGCAAGGGGCCACAGAGATGACTAAGGGCTGGAGCATCTCTTATCTGAGGAGATCTAGGACTGTTCATTCCAGAGATGATTTGTGAGATATTTTATCAATGTATAACAACCCCTGATGGGAGGGAGTAAATAAAACAGAGAGAGACTCTCCTCAGTAGTGCCTTTGACAGGACAAGAGTCAATGAGCACAAAGTGAAATGCAGCAAATTCCCTCTGAACATAAGAAAAAAAACTTTTTTTAGTGTGAGGATGGTCCAGTCCTGGAAAGGCTGACCAGACATGTCATGGAGTGTCCATCCTTGGAGGTATTCAAAATCTGACTAGATACTGTTCTGAGGAACTTGCTCCAGCTAAGTGTGCTTGAGCAGGAGGTTGGACTAGATGATCACTAGAGGACTCTGCCAGCCTCAGTTATTTCAGTGATTCTGTGAAATTGCAGTTTGAGAAGCTCTGCTTGCACATTACAAAAAAGTTCTTGACTAGGAGGGAATTGCAGGGAAGTAGGACTAGACCCAGGGATCCCTTTCAGCCAGTGCTACTATAATCCTATAATTCTGTTCCCATAATGACAAAGGACCGTGTGACAGGAACACAGGCCTTCAACCCAAATGCTACTGGAAAACTCATAGCCCTCTCCTGCCCAAAAGAAGAAAAGTAAAATAAAACTCATCTTCTGCAGGCATTTCAGAGACATGCTCCATCAATAGGCTGTGATTGCACTTATAAAACTCTTTCTTTCCCTGGATTACTACTGTAATTCTAAATCAAGCTAAAGGACACCTCTGGTCAGCATTTTTCAGAGGGTTTTAAAACCTTATAGTCATTAAGGCTACAGTTCTGCTAGCATTTGGTCTTGTTCAAGATCAGTGGAGACCCTGCCTGGATCTACTAGGGAAATCCTCACAGAACATTTGCTTTTGGCCCGCAGAAACTCTCATGTGGAGCCACTTTTCGCTGGCCTCTTCCTCTGCCCCCATCAACCTGAAGCATCTCGCAGTCCCCAGGACACCATCATTCCACCCTCACTATCCCCAGAAGCAGCAAAGAGACTAGTCCAGGCAGAGAGTCTGCTGCCAAAGGACACAGGGAAGCTGGATATCCAGATGCCTTTAGCAATTCAACTTTCCCCATCCAGACACGCACCCCAGGACACCACGTTTTCTGTGAGCACTGGAAGATGTTCCTGCAGCTCGTCGTCTCCTAGCCCTTCCGCACTTGGCTCCTTGGTAGCCGGCATTTCAAGCCCTCATAACTCAAGCCTTTCAACATCATTCTCTGCTGATTCAAGCTGATTTTTTTAACCTCACAGTCCTGCTCAGCCACTTTGAGATATTCCAGACATTTTTCAACCATTTATTTTTATTGAAACCAGCCAAGTCTCTGTATATGTTGAGCTTTTTTATTATCTTTCTAATATACAAATCAGTTTAAAATAGTGTATAAGTCAGGAATGATTTGCAAATTAAACTGTCAAACCCTGGCAGGAGCAGCAGCTGACGCCCTTGGTTTGAAATCTCCCGGCTGCTGTTGCTGTGATTGCAAATCTCTAGAAGATGCCACACAACCTGCTCACGATTCCTTAGAAAATTCAGCCATCCTTTGCCCTTAGGCAAGCCTCACAGGTCCTAAAAATGCTGCTGCACATGACTCTTGTGCCATCACCCGGCTAGAGGAAAGATGGGATGTTTTAGGAGTGATGATGGGGCCACGGTTGTGCCATGAAGTCAAGAAAATGTCTTCTGGTTGCCAGCACTACCCTGCTGCCATGGCAGGGCAGAGAGAGCTCAGCTAGGAAAAGGCCACTCTAGTGATAGTCAAAAGAGCAAGGGCCATGTTCAGAAAACAAAACTTGTTAGGAGCCCCTATGAGTCTGATCGTCCCTGCAGGACAGGAGTCATGCGGTGCCCTCCATGAGCAGCAAAGCACCTTGCTTGCCCTTGGCAACCCCATTTACATCCCTGGGCCATTTGCCACATGGCTGGAAACAGCCAGCTGGAAGCACTGGAAGATGCTATAAAGCCAGGTATTTTGTAAGCAATTATTGGTAAACTCAGTCTGCCACTTAATATATTGGCAGATGAAAGGCTCAGAAACTACAGCAATATAGATCGTCACTGAGGATGTGCAAATACACTGGTCAAAATGCTCTTAGGGGTGAATGTTTTGAGTCTAAAGGAATGCTGACATACACATCACTGTCTCTGTTTCTTTTCTTGCAGATTTCTGGAAAATCAGCGACCATGCCAACCTCCTCTACCCACCTGTCAGTCCCTGACTCTATCAACTCTACGCAAGGAACCAACTCCAGCCTCCAGTTGTTCTCCAAGTTCATCCATCCTGACACAGAACTGTACAAAGAATTTTACAACATGTGGATTGCCCTGATGGTGGTCAATGCCATCATCTTCCTGGTGGGTGTTGTGCTGAACAGCTTGGCTCTGTACGTCTTCTGCTTCCGTACCAAGACAAAAACCACCTCTGTTATCTACACCATCAACTTGATAGTTACTGATCTCTTGGTGGGCTTCTCCTTGCCTGTGCGGCTCATCATGTTCTACAGTGCAGGGGACTGCCTGCACTGCTCCTTGGTCCACATCTTTGGCTACTTTGTCAATATGTACTGCAGCATCCTCTTCCTGACGTGCATCTGCGTTGACCGCTATCTTGCGATCGTGCAGGTGGAGGCTTCACGCAAGTGGAGAAACCCCGCATGTGCCAAGGGCATCTGTGTCTTCATCTGGATCTTTGCAACCGTGGTGACTTTCTCCATCCTGAGCATGGCAATACAGTTTGCCCAGTGCTGCCTCTCCAAGATCTTGGCCCTGATGGTCTGCGAGTACTTCTTCCCCCTCATCATAATCATCTTCTTCACCACCAGGATTATGTGTGCTCTGTCCAAGCCCAGCCTCATGCACCAGAGTCGGGAGAGGAGGATGAGGGCTGTGCAGCTCCTTATCACTGTCCTCATCATCTTCATGATCTGCTTCACTCCCTTCCACGTGCGACAGGTCGCCATCTCCATCAACCCCGACATGCCCCACGACATTAGCCTCATCGTCTACCACGTGACAGTGACTCTGAGCAGCCTCAACAGCTGCATGGACCCCATCGTCTACTGCTTTGTCACCAACAGCTTTCAGTCCACCATGAAAAACATCTTCAGGAAAACCGAGCCAGAACAAACCAGCATGGACATCCTGGGCATGAACAAGAGCACCAAGGGCTCCAACGCAATCATCGCCTTCTCAAACACGATAGGAAGCCCTCTGAGCTTGCCGTCAGCGAGCAGTGCCCAGATCTAACCTCCTTCTGATGGGACACGTTGCAGTAAGCCAGTGTAATGATGCTGGAATATTGCCAGGTTCTGTGGCACTATTGTCTTTGATCTCTTTTTTTTTTTTAAGCTCATGTTCAAAATGACAATGGTGGAATTTAATCCTCAAGAGTATTATGGTCTATCTGGAAAGAAGAACTTGCAGTGTTGTTAGTACCAATACAAAAGAGAGTCTTTTGATTACTGTTCCCAATAGGAATGTTTTCTTTGTATTTTAATACAGACGTTTTGTTAGCAACAAATTCCTTACCGTGGTTTTCTTTTCCTGTTTGACACTGTAATGTGACGCTCATCCTAGGATGATTTAGAAAGCAGTAAATCCCTTTGTTTTCTATGAAAGCTGTCGTGCCTTGGGCATGCACTTAAGAGTAAAGAATAACAGAGATGTTTCCAGAGATTTTCAATACAAAGACTTTACACGCCAGCAGAGTGGGACACAACATTCTCTAACCTGCCTATAATATGCAGCTATTCAGTTGTTTTCAAACTTTCTCAGGGAAAAAATGATCACATTAAGCCATAATGTCTCCTTACTACTTTAACTATATGAAAAAATACATATGGGTATATATTTTTCTGCCTACTGTCTAGGCTTGGGGAGGAGTTAGGGATGTGTTCTGCCTTCCTTTGGATCCCTAAATCCCCTAAACTGCAGGTGAAAATAGAAAAAAAGCTGTGAAAATGGACGTGCTTTCCAGCACTCTCTTGTTCTGTACTCATACTCTCTTCTTGAAAAGCATCCAAGATGAAAAGCAGAACCAGACCGTGATCCTGCACTACCTTTGCCCGAGTTCCCTTCCTGGCACATTGTGAAGTGAGGCCTTGCCATCCTAATTCTCACTATCAATACACCCCCTCAATCGCTTAAATACTGATGCTTCATAGGAAAACAAAAGAATCTAGGTCAAAATTCATCCCAGTGTAATGTCCCTTGGATGATTTAAGACCGCTATTTAAGAGTTACATGAGGTTAAGGAGGTTGGGCGTATTATTCTCTCCGCAACGCTGGGTAAATATTCTAGTCTACACTGTACCACGGATTAGGGTCCAACTTCTCAGCCAGGTTCACCACATTTCTACCCTCATTTTCCACCAGCCCTGACTTTGGGGCAATATGTTACACCCTGAAGCTCGTACCCAGTGTCCTGCACACACTCACAGTTATTTCCACATCACATAAAGCACGTATAATGCAGACAAACTTCCCAGCACAAGGCCGTTAGCAGTACTGACTTTTTGCCAAACCTATGTAGGAGAAACAGGAACAAAAGTGCAGGCTAAGTGCATAGCTTATTTCAGTTTCCTCATCTCAACAGGTTACAGTTTCACACCTCCCTTTCTTTTATAGTCAACAATATTTTGCCTTATACAGCAATGCCTTAGCATCTTTCTCAGTGCAGTTGTTCATCGGAGGACAGCATAAAACCTCCATGATATTTTGCTTAGATTTTTAAGTGTCTGAACAGGCTCTTAGTTGAAGCTCTCTCTTTCTGCTGTAAGAATAGACTGAATTATAAAATAGACTGGGTATTATTCACTCCCTATAACTCCCTATAACACCTATAACTGGGATAGGACAATCCTCTTCACTTTATAATAACTGCTGCCTTCCATTGCAGTTCCAGCAGTTCCTCTTCATTTTCCCCCAGCTCCAAACCAGGAGCTCATCCCTTATCAAGGACAGTCTCCAAAAAAATGGCAAGAGGCTAAAGCAGGCCCCAGCCAGCCTATTTTTTAGCAACTTTTCACACAGTCTCCCTGCTTAGTCCCTATTACTAACAAACACATCTCCTTTTTCCTCAGAGGGCAACATTTGCTCCATTTCTGACCTCCTGCCACATTTATATCCTCCTATTTAAAATGAGACATTTCTGCTCATATTAATGGGCATGCTGTTGAAAATCAGTTCCCAAACCTCAGCTGCCATCAGAAACAATGTCCACATGGTACCATTCTGGTGGGCCCCTGTCNCCTATTTTTCAGCAACTTTTCACACTGTCTACCTGCTTAGTCCCTGTTACTAACACATCCCCTTTTTCCTCAGAGGGCAACATTTGCTCCATTTCTGTCCTCCTNATAAAATAGACTGGGTATTATTCACTCCCTATAATTCCCTATAACGCCTATAACTGGGATAGGACAATTATCTTCACTTTATAATATCTGCTGCCTTATGCAGAGCTTCCAGCAGTTCCTCTTCATTTTCCCCCAGCTCCAAACCAGGAGCTCATCCCTTATCAAGGACAGTCTCCAAAAAAATGGCAAGAGGCTAAAGCAGGCCCCAGCCAGCCTATTTTTCAGCAACTTTTCACACTGTCTACCTGCTTAGTCCCTGTTACTAACACATCCCCTTTTTCCTCAGAGGGCAACATTTGCTCCATTTCTGTCCTCCTGCCACATTTATATCCTCCTATTTAAAATGAGACATTTCTGCTCATATTAATGGGCATGCTGTTGAAAATCAGTTCCCAAACCTCAGCTGCCATCAGAAACAATGTCCAAATGGTACCATTCTGGTGGGCCCCTGTCAGTTCCCAGTGATTCCAAAGCTGCCCTCAGTTCTCCACGTTTCTGGAGAATGGAGCCACATCTCTGGCCTCTACCTGCTCCCTCCATCTGTTCTGGGTATTTTCTTGCCTTTCGGTGATCACTGATGGAGACTGCAGTAATCCTGGTCCTACCCCACCTGCCCTTTCTCTGATGAGAACGGCACAACCAAAGCCCTCGTGAGACAGCAGGAAAGTCCCCACAGGTGACCTGAGTAATTCCACATACCATTAAACACACGCAGAGACAGCAGAGCAGGGAAGCTCTGGCCTTCTTCCTTCCAGCACAATTCAGTCCCTCATGGTATTTCTCTGCATACCCATTCCTGCTAACCCAGCTGCAAGGCTTGTAGTCCCACCACGAAACCAGACGGGGCCCTGCACATCTCCTTTGGCAGGGCAGGCTTTTATGCGGGGCATTAAAGATTTAAATGCCAAACCCCCAGTGTTTTCAAAGGAAATCAGGCACTTAACAGCCTTTGAGGATCTGGGTCATTAGCCGAGGACTGAAATAGTAATAGGGATGGATGGGCATCGCATATCTTACCATCACAGCCAAGTCTGCGGTAGACAGAATACAGCGTTCCCTAAAGAGCTTAGCAGCAATAAAGAGCTCTGTAAAAAGCTCCAACCTTTCAAGGGAATTACAGCATTCATTCCTCTTTGATGTGCTCTGCTTCAACTTGTGCATCTAAAATCCTATAAAGAGAATTAGAAATATCCTCTTCTACCAGCTGCCCAGGGGCTAGCAATAAGGACCATGCAAAATCTCACATGTTGTTTCTTGGGATCGCAGCCATTCCTGTGACAAGAGATCTCTAGCAACCCTGAGCTGGGCTGCAGAGTCACGAGACACAGGTGTCTATAAGATTTTGGCTCCCTGATGCCAGTCCAGAAATAAAGTGTAGCCTCCTCCTGTCGCTGCTGCATGTCTCACCTGCAGTGCGTCCAACACAGCTCTATTTTTGCATTTTTTTCCCCTTAGAGGGCACATTTGAGCCCAGAAACCTGCAGTGAGGCAGAGGTGCAGAATACCTGGCCCTCAGCTACACTGCAAACATAGTTCTGCCCAGCAAATCAGAAAATCTTCAGTTTTGTGGCAGGTCAGGGCCCCCTGACTCCACATGCGGGATTACCTGCCAGGTATCTATCTGCCTCTTGGGCTCCAAGCAAACCTTGCCCAGCGGCACTTATTAAATGCAACACTCAAAGGCTATTTCTTCCTTCCCGTTGGTGCTCTGGGTTCTGCTGCCCCTCAGATGCGTGTGGAGGAGTCTCATTATCCAAGCTAATCAGCACTAACAAGGTGGGACTCACCTGCATCACGGTCCTCAGCCATGTGTGTTGGCATCAAGAGATGCTGGGCAGCCTCCCTGTCTGTTCTGCACCCGCCTGCTGCCTTCTGCAAGGTGTAAGGGCAGGAGTGGGTCTGGGGAAGGATTTGGGAGGACAGGGCAGGATAGGGATGATCCCAACGGCTGCCCCTGGGGTAGGAGAAGATGAGGAAGATGCTGCAAAGGGACCAGAGGCCCTGACAGAGCAGTGAGAGAGGAAGGAAAGAAGTGGGAGGCAACGAGTTAAACAAGCACAGCTCAACGGAGGGGAGGGCTGGTGAGGACAAGGACGATGAAGCTAATACAGGGGAAAGCAGCCAGCGAACACAGGCAGCTGATATCTAGCAAAAGATGACACAGGAATACTAGGGAGGACTTGGCTTGCTTTTTTTCCCCCATCTGGGTGTCATTAGTCCCAAAACAGGAGCTCTCAGCAGGATTACAGTGCTTGGATCGGAGCTGGAAGACTCCCATTTTAGGAAGAAAGAAGAGAGCGTTGTATCCCCTTCCCCAGCTGGGGCCCAGAAAAGGGACAAAAGTGACCTCCTCACGGTCATGGTCTTGGGGTGGAAGATGGGAAGGTCTCCTGTGTGCTGGAAAGGACGGAGAGGGTGGTTGTGCCCTCAGTCCCAGGAAGGCTGTGCCAAAGTGGGCACTGGGTGTTGTGCACACGCGTGGGGCTGTATTAGTGTCCGTTTTGTAAGCAATGAGCAGGATCGTCACAGGAAGGGAGGAGCGGCTTTGACATTGGATGATGCCACCAGAGATGTCACAGCACAGCACGTGTCCCCTGCCCCGCACAGGCATCCCAAGCAAAGGCAGCCTGGGAGGCAGCAGCGCAAACCCCAGGGAAACGATGGGAGCTACACACTGCTCATCTCAGTGCTTGGAGGTGGCTTCTGTTGGGCTTCTGGGGTCAGATGTGGATGCAGGGGGGACATCTCCTGCAAAATCAATTCATCTCCCGTCTCCTTGATGCCATTTTTCCCTCTCCACACACCCCCAGTCCTCGCCATCCCATTCCCTTTGCTGCAAGACCCTGTTTATGCACATCCCCAGGTCTCCAGCCNCACAGCACGTGTCCCCTGCCCCGCACAGGCCTCCCAAGCAAAGGCAGTCTGGGAGGCAGCAGCGTGAACCCCAGGGAAACAACGGGAGCTACAACACTGCTCATCTCAGTGCTTGAAGGTGGCTTCTGTTGGGCTTCTGGGGTCAGATGTGGATGCAGGGGGGACATCTCCTGCAAAATCAATTCATCTCCCGTCTCCTTGATGCCATTTTTCCCTCTCCACACACCCCCAGTCCTCGCCATCCCATTCCCTTTGCTGCAAGACCCTGTCCATGCACATCCCCAGGTCTCCAGCCATCTTCTGAAGAGGTGGCCCCCATCCTGCACAGGGGTGAGGGGCAGCAGCCACGGGCCAGCCTTTTTCTTCATCGTGCAGACTGCTGTCCTCCTCTGCTGGTTGTCCATATAATCATTAACACAAGGCCCAAGCCAAACAGAGGACCAGAGGCTGGACCAGCAGAGTCCTTACAGCACGTGATGCCACAGGAAAATTGCGGCTTTGCGGGACATGTGCAGGCTGCAGGTTGCTCTGGCCTGGCTCACTCCCTCCTGTACACCCAGCACACTCTAAAAATGACCAAAACCTCCCTGGCAGCAACATGAGATTCCCTAAATCGTTTTATAATCTGCCAGTGCTGGCAGGATATCAAGGTCTTTAATTCATGAAACTCTTCTTCTTCAGGATGCTTGACTGCAGCATCCCAACTTGGATTAGTTTAGGTACGGTTTGACTTTTATCACAAGAGGGATGTGGCTTTTCCTTCAGAGCTGCATGTAAAGCCCACAGCCCAGCACGGGGCTGAGCTCCGTCTGCCCCAGCTTCCAAGAGAGATTCCCTCAGATGAAATAAAACTGAGGTTAAATGTACAAGAAAATCCTTGCTCACCTTACTGCAATCTCAACAAAAACCCACACAGAGGCATTCCTGCTGCACCAGAAGGTAAGTAGCCCTCTCCCAGCTCCAATCCCCTTTTTGCTTTTCCCATAATAAACCCAAATAGTCACGCAGGGCAGAGTGCTGTCCATCACCTGTCAGCACCAGGCCACAGAAACACAATGATAAATATTTGCCGTTGGTGTTTAGATTAAAATCCATTAATGGTGAGAAATTAAACAACTGGCAGCCTTTGCTGTTCTGTTTTCTTCGCTGTCTTGACAATATAAGGCCATATTGGCAATAGCCCAGCTAAAAAAGAATGAGACACATTTGGGACCTCAAGGAGAGATGAAAAAAAGGATAAGATGGAGAAGCATTTTCCACATCATTCTCGGTGCTATGGCCCTTTGATTCATTTTGAGATGGACAAAAGTCTCCTAGTACAGTCCATGTCAGTGTGGAGAAGCACCCGCGCCCTGGGACGGAGCCCAGGACTTAGCTCATCCTTCCTTTGATCCCGCAGACACAGCGGCTCTCCAACAAGAGAAGAACCCCTATAAATTAATTTGTGACGCTCGTTAGACAGGCGCCTAGACCAAGGCAGTGTATCCAGCGCCTTGAAGTTCTTCAAGCTTGGAGAATTCCCTGAATCCAGGCTCCTCCAGGCAGACCTCTTCTGATGTATATTATTTAGAGTTGGAAATGCCACCCTGCCAGCACGGCTTGGAAAATACCGCAGCGCACAAGGCGCCCATTCAAACAGCCCTCTCTGCACGGCTGCCCGTTTGCAGCGCATGTGGTGGGAATCTGTTGATAGGTCCTTGACAGAAGTTATGGCTTGTTTATCTGGTAACTTTACTCTGTGCCTCTTACCCAACCCGGAAACCCTTCCTCTTCTAACCTCTTGGCCCACTATTTTATACAGACTAGTCTGCATGATAATTTTGGTAACCATGCTTCATCCTCTGACAAACACTGCGCACAGCAAACAAATTGATATTGTCATAATTAAAGCAAACTGTTGGGTAGCTTCTCTCTGCAGCCCTAACAGTCCTGCTACTGCTTACGCTTTATCTGGTCTGCAGAGGTTTCAGCAAGCCACTGTAATATATTAACCCGTAAGATATCAAAACCAGGCACAACCCTGCCGCATCCCAACACTGGCAGCACTTGGAAGACTCCAGAACTTCTTTCTAATGTTACTACATGCAAAACAGAGACAAAATAACCTCACCCACTCCTCCCGGCATCAGCCTGCTTAAACTGGAGCCCCTTTCCTCAGAAAAAGCCTCCAGTTTTGCCCGGAGAAGTCACTGCAATGTCTCCTCGAGGTTTAGAAAAGATAAGTGTTTTCTTTGCCTTTGCAGCGTCGTGTTCCAGGCCACAGGTATTTGTTCTCTCTTTGTCTAACAGATTACTTCACACCCCAGCGCCAGATTTTCTCTCTCCCAGCAAAGGTATTTGTAAACCACACTCAACCCCTGCACTCTGAAAAACTAAATGGCTCTGGCTCTTCCTGTGAGGCAGGTTTCCACGCTCAGGCTTCCTCGGGGCTCTTTTCCGAGCCTTCTTCAGTCACTTCAGGGACACTAGAAAAAGGCACCATCCTCTCCCAAGCAGGATTCATGGGCAACACTGCTTCCCTTCTCCCCTTCTCACCATTAATGTCCCCAGTGCTTGATGCACCAGGAGACCTCAGGCAGCTCTGGGTGGATTACCACCCATATCCCTCCTTTCCAGGTTTGGCTACGCACCCAAGTGTCCTCCCATCCTGCAGGGGATATTTTGCTCTATATATGTTTATGCCCTGCCATTCTAGCCCTTACGCACCGGAGGTGGAAGTCAGTCTCTACCTATCTCCATTGCAGCACAGAACTGCAGGGGGTTGCTCATTACACCCCATCTCTCCAGCTGCCGTGGTGAAATCCAGCAGCAGCTGCTGCCAGGAGGGACGACAGGGACGTGCCATTTGCAGCTCCGTGTTTACGATCGATAGAGCAGCTGTTTGTCCTGCAAGCTCCCGAGGGCGAGGAAAATCAATCGGTTCTGCCAAAGAGGATCCTGCAGGGCTGTTTGTCAGCGTGGGGGAGCAGCGGGAGAGCCTGAAGGGTGAGCGGGGCAGGACACCTGCACGGAGCTCTAGGTGCACAGGGCCACGTGGGCGACTGCAATCACATGTTGGAAAAACAGGGCACGGAGCCCAGTGTGGGCAGCTCTGGGCAGGGAACTCGTCTCATTGGTGTCAGGAGCCTGCGGGTTGTTGAACGCATCAGCCTCATGAGGCGAATTCCTGCTAGGTGATCGTGTCCTGATCCAGCACCCACTGAGAGCTGGAGAGGACTGCAGTGGTTTGGGGTCTTTACTGGGCTATTCCTGGAAGTCCTCCCTGCCTCCAGCTTCAACGATGGCATCCCCATGACTCAAAGTTCTCCCGGGTCCCTTGGGGTCTCAATGAGCCCAGCACCAGCTGAACATCCAAGGCCCAGACCCTCGGAAGCAGAGGAAACAAATGCACCCTAAACCCGAAAGCAACAGCCTGTTCACACGGGTGTTCAAGCGTGGACAGTGACCAGGTGCTCAAGGACNGATGGCATCAATGATGACATTCCCATGACTCAAAGTTCTCCTGGGTCCCTTGGGGTCTCAATAAGCCCAGCACCAGCTGAACATCCAAGGCCACAGACCCTCGGAAGCAGAGGAAACAAATGCACCCTAAACCCGAAAGCAACAGCCTGTTCACACGGGTGTTCAAGCGTGGACAGTGACCAAGTGCTCAAGGACCGGGCCCAGATGTGGAGGAGAAAGCAAGCCGTGCCACCCCGACCTGAAAAGGATTTGTGCATCCAGCCAGGACAGTGAAGGAGGACTCCTAGGCTGGATAGTCACATCAACAAGCCCAGGGCTATTCCCAGGGAAAACATGCATGCCAGCACTCAGCAGCATGCCTTGGGGCTGCACCAACACTTGTGCATGCATTAAAACCACAGCCTCTTTTCCTGGGCACTGCCTCTCCCTCTGCACCCTGCATGGGGAGAGGGGTCTGTGGCATCTCTCACCTCCCCCATAATCAGCGAAAAAATCTTCATGGCTTAAATGTGCTTTAATAGCTCTCCAGGGAAGCCTCTCTGCCCACTTAGTGGTGCATAAAATCACACGAAACAACCTGCCTGAGGCCCTTCCAGCACCTGGAGAGAAGATAAAGCTGCTGGGAAGCAGGAGTAAATATCCTACAGGCTCTTTGTACACTCGAGGCTTTCCTAGGAAGTGGTTCATCACTTTTGCCCGCGGTGGGAACAGAGGACACGTAGCACCAAGCAGGATCTGCTCATGGTGGGATGCAGTGCACCCAGCAGCAAAATGGAATCCCATCTCTCCCTGTATGGAGATGGGATGCAAAGGGGGACTCTCCTGGCAACACCAAGGCTGCTCCATAACGATGAGTTCAGCATCACACCACCAGCCCCCTATGGAGTAACCGGCTGAGGATCCCTATCCTTGGCCTGTTTCCCATAGTAGCATCCAACACACCAGCAGCCAAGGCGGGAGCATCCCAACAGGGCCTCTCCCCTGGCATGCCCTTCCCAGGCTTTCTGGAGCAGCTCAGAGCAGACCCACAGCAACTTTCCTGAGGTTAAGTCATTTTCCCAAGACTGCCTAGGGCTTGCTGTTGACTCCAGGTGGCTGGTATCCTTCTTCTGCATGATTTTTTTCCATTTTCCCGCATCTCTTCCCTTCCCACGGGAACAGGATGCCCGGGTGATGGGACGCCCTGTGGTACTCTTCACCCTCATGAGCAGCAGTGGTTACATATACTGTTTAGGAAAGCTTTATAAACACAGATAGCAGGTTGTGGTTGGGGAGGAGTGTATTTCAATTAAACACTTGCAGATCACGAAATGTCAGGCTTCTTAAATAGCAGCAGCAAATCATCAGACCAGGTCAATCGCCACATTTAACCCAGGTCAAGGAATCATAATTTGTTCCTTTGGGCTTTTTTTAATGTATTTTTTAATTCTGTGGAACAGCGGAGGGTGGAGTGAGGAAGAACTGCTGAATTTCCACAAGAGGTTTCACTGATCCACGATCCAGCGCCGCTCTGCACCGCACCAGGATCTGCTTTCTACTTTCTGCACTGACTCTTCCCACAGCTTTTGCGGATACTCTGCAGAATAGAGGGATTTAAGCAAATAAATAGCTCTGTTTTACAGCACAGTTCTAAGGCTCCCAAACTACGGCATCGGCTGAGGAGGTTTGAAGCAGGCGGCCAAGTAGTGACCAAACCAACCACTGCCCTCTGCTGAACAGAGTCTGCAATCCCCAGCAGAGCTCCCAAGCGGCCGTCTAGCCAGAAAATTAAGACTAAAATCCTATTTTGCTGTGAGGAAGGAGAAACTTAGCTCCTCATCTTAAATTCTCAATCTGCCTTTCAGGTCCCAGGTCCCACGGCTGCCGAAGTCCTGTATTTTGTGATTCAAGTCACACTCCTGCTTGAGTCTCTACAATACATATATGGGCTTGTTTCTACCTAAGACTACTCAAAGTGCTGTTTTCTGTTAGCAATAATGCATGTTTTTGATTTGCTGTCCTGGTTAAGGGTTTTGGCTAATGCACATGAACAAGAAAAAGGTTTCTCATGAGGGCTGCTGCAAAAGCAGATCCAAACGGGCTCCATCGACTATGGAAAGGACCAAACCAAGGAAGAGAAGTCACCCACTGATCTCTGAGGGACCTTGTGCTCTCCACCATGAGAAACCTTCCCGAGGGACACATGGAAGCTCACAGCGGGGCAGTGGCTGTTCAGATGGAGACCTCAAGAAGATGGGGCCAGGCAAGAAGATGGGGCCGGGCAAGAAGATGGGGTTTGCTGGCAGGAGGACAAGAGGCAACGGGGACAAACTGAAACACTGGAAGCTCCTTCTGAATATGGGGACAAACCTCTTGGCTGCAGGAGTGACACTGGGTTAGGGGCTGTGGGGGTGACGCTGGCACAGGCTGCCCGGAGCGGTGGTGGCGCCTCCATCGCCACAGAAATGGCGGGAAGGGGGAGCCCGGCCCCGCTATGGCAGGAGGCCGCGAGCCGGGAGCCGGTGGGGCCGGGCAGACCCCGGCAGCCCCGGGAGGGGACGGGCGGGCTCGGCGAGCGGTGCCACCCGCCATGGCCTCCCGGTGGCCTCGCGCCGTCACGAGATGGCGCTGCGGGAAAGCGCGAGCGCCGCCATGTCGCGGCGGCGCTTGGGGACGGCGGGACGGGACCCCCCGTCCTCCTGGCGACACCTCCCGTGTGCCCTGGGTGGCAGCGCTCGATCCTCATCCCTAGGTGACAGGACCCCTGTCCCTCAATGACAGGACTTGGACCCCGTCCCTAGGTGACAGGACCCCCCATTCCTTCGGTGACAGGACTGAGACCCCATCCCACAGTAGTAGGTCACCACCCACCTTGGTGACATGGAGTCCATCCATGGGATTGCACCAAGGACCCCATGTCTCCCTCAGTCCCAAGGGTGAGGAAAGGGGTCTCCTTCACCCACCTCAGCATTAAGGTAGCTCGGGTTGGACTCCACGCGTTCGGCCTCTGCGTTTTTCCCTGCTCCCGAAGCCAGCAGGCACGCGGCAAGGTGGCAAAACTTGTTCCCAGTTGGAAACCATCTTCAGGGAACGCTGCACATTCCTCCGTATAGCCACGTGGAAGGGATATGGCCCTGCAACAAGCCCTGCGTGTCTCTGGACAATCCCGACAGCCGTGTAGGAAGGGTCTGTGCCTTCTTGCCTTGGAATACTGTTGCATGGATGACCCTGGGACAGCCTGTCCCGCTATGAGTCACTCTGCCCACGCTGTGGCCCTGATTCAATCTAAATGACCCCTTTCCCTCTGAAAAACCATAATATATCGTTGTCTGTGCGTTGACCTAACTTATACCCATCCCAGGTTGACTCTTATCCATCCCAGGTCTCCAAATGAAACACTATCCACATGTGGCCTGGGTGATTTCTGGAGTCGGAACCTGGAAATGCTTGGAAATGCCTGGAAATGGCCAGTAATAGCAAAGAGAACGTGTATGGGAACTTGGCAGTTCCAGAAAAAAAAACCATACAGTTACACACTGGGTCAGATTATAACAGTTTCCTGTCTGAAATCATGGTTTATTTGTCATCTTCCAGGGCTGCTAGAAAAAAATGAGGAAAGAATAGGTATGACTTGTCCCTTCCATGCTCAAACACATGGTGCTCTTGGTTAGGCAATGGCTTCATCTGGAATTTCCTTTGGTCGCCAACTCACTAGGGAAGGAAAAGGCCCTGACAGAAATACGTCACCACAGATCAGTCCTGTGAATTGGTTACTTTGGAACCCTCAAAAAAGTCTATTCGGAGTCCTGGTCTACCACCCCCCTGTATGTGCACCACAAATCACAAATATCAAAAAAAAAAAAAAAGGCATCAAAGCAGCCCATGGTTAATGTAAAATTTTTAATACAAAAGATCAAATGCCATGTACCATTGCAAAAAAAAAAAATAGAGTATTGCCAAGGTTTTGGGTCCCTGTCAGATGATATCACCCTTACGCTAGAGAAGGAAGGACCCAGCCCAGTTCCTTTCTGACACCAAATCTGACTGTGGGAAAAAAAAAATGGATGCATAAGCAGCAAGGAGGGCACCTAAACCGTTTCTCTTCCTCACTAAGAGCCCAAAGGGAGTGCAAGTCCTCTCTGCAACTGCCTGTCTTCACTGAGACCAGTCCACCGCTTCTAGAGAACAGGAGAAAAGACCCCCCAAAACAAGCCCAAAGCCAACTTTTGCATTGAGGAGGAAAGGTTTCCTTCCTCCTGGCAGAAACTCTGGAATATGGGAATAATGCAAAGCTGTGGGAATAGCGTGGAGCCAACTAGAACCAACAATAATGGGCACTTCTTCCAGTACCTCGTTAGGGTATCAGGCAAATCATGAAGCCAATTTTCATCACTTTCACAACTGGGCAGTCCTTTTCTCAACTTTATCCACTCCACACTGAAACAAATTTGGTGCTTTTCATTGGAAAGCTTTCCTATGATGACCTGAGGCTTAGGAATATTCTCCTTCTCAGCCCCAAAGTGCCCATGTCCAGTTTATTCTCATTTGATCTTCCATTAAATGCCTTTTATGCCTCCATGTACTTACAAAGAGCCACTGGAGCATCTTTCAGCCTTGGTTGTCTAAGTGATCCATAAGCTCTGCTTACAAAACTGATCTCTTTTCCCTGATCATCCAAGGACAATCTGAATTATTTGAGACTATGTGCAATATTCCCAAAGATGGACTGTAACTCCAANGGTTGTCTGAGTGATCCATAAGCTCCTCTCACAAAACTGATCTCTTTTCCCTCGTCATCCAAGGACGGTCTGAATTCTTTGAGGCTATGTACAGTATTCCCAAAGATGGACTGTAACTCCAAGTACTTGGTTTCATTTAGACATGGGAGAGAAAACTGCATGGCTCAGAATGCAGCAAGGGAGCAGATATCTCCCTGTTCTATCCCTGATTGCACATACCCCTCTCCATGACACATAGCTTGCTGCAAGGCCATGAAGCATCCATATGCTGGGAACATTTTCTGACGTTCCTTTCCTAATCCATTTGAACCCTAACAATTTGACAGGTCAGGCAGACCTAACAGGTTTTGCTACCAGCTGGCAGAGGACAACACAGCAGCTCATCCCCCTTCCACTAGGACTCAGAGGGCTAGAAGGCCATACCAGCCTCCAGCCCCGTGAAATGCACAATTCGGTGGGTCTTTCAGAGAGACAATTGACAGTAATCCCGGAGCCTTCCCTCTAATTCCCACTCACGTGGACAGGACGTGTAACCTGCCCGTGATTCATCCCGCTGCCGGGCAAAGTGCCACAAAGGAAGAATATTGAGAATGTCCCGTGATGACTCCTTGCAGCTTCACTCCAACTAAAACAAGAGAAGGTGCAGCAGCTGCGGAGCCTATTTCAAAACACGGAGGCACAGGGCAACAGTGACACAGCAATTCGCACCAGCCCAAAACGGAGCAAACCTCTGACAGAAGCAGCCTCTGTTACAACCCAGCCTATAGAGGCAGGGCGCTCGCTTGGTTGGTGATTTGATTTGTTTCTGAGTGACAAATCAATGCAGAAAAAACAAACAAACATAGTGATATCATGGTCAGAAGTGGCTGCATAGAGCAGTGAGGCAGCTCCAGAAATCGCCCTCTTTCCCCTTTTCCCTTTTACCGCAGTATTGTGGAGGCTCCTGGAGCCTCCTGGAGGCTCCTGCTATTTCACGGAGAAGAAGCCCCCGGCCTCGCAAAAGAAATCCAGCCTGCACAGAGACTGGGTAGTGAATGACTACGTCTGACTAAATAACTTTATGGGAAAATGATGCAGCTTTGGCAGTGCTGTCCACCAGGGCCCTGGGGCTATTTGTATCCTCCACGCTAAAACATTGTCCTGCCCTTATAGATTTTGTGCTTTGCTCTGCATGGGGACACATTCTACAACAATACACCACTGTGTTAACACTCTGAGTAATAATTAAAGCAACTTTATTCCTATGTAGCTTCACTCACTGTGACCCAGTTTAATAAGCCCACTTTAAATTCACCCCTTTAGTTAGTCCAGTTTAACTTGCAAAAGTGGCTCTGCACAGATGAGCTCCTCCATAATGGCTCTATTCTGGCTCTTTATTCCACACCACAGTTTTTTCTGATCTTTAATTTGTTTTGGAACGTGATTAAACTAATCCACGAAAAAAAATTCCTCATGCAAAAGCCACTGGGCTAAGAGTTGGAGCGGGGCGGTCAGGGGTCCAGAACTACCACCCAGTTTCTTATGCTATTGGTTTCCTCAATAGAGATGTCCCAACTTGGGAAAGAGCTCTGAAAACCCCAGTGGGAAGGATTAACCTGGCAATTAGGGTAGATAGCACCTAATTGTAGGGTGCTATCTACATCCTGGGTGGAGATGATTTCAACATGAACCTGGCATCCACTTCGACTCTATCTACTCTCTCCCATATTTGCTAACATGGGATTTACCTAATCCTTTCACCAGCTATCTGGTGAGCTGAGCCTAACCCTTAGGTCTGAGCTGGTACCAGAGGCAAAGTTGCAGATGGCTTTTGGTGAGGAGACCCAGCCATGTCCCAGGTAATTTGCTTGCTGACTGTATCAGAGCCAGCAAAGCATCACTGTGCACATGTAAACAATTTCCAAAACAGAGGACATGGTGGATGTCTCCAGGAGGACTATCAAGCGTGCGAATGGGAACTTGAAGGGAGATGCTAACTGCTAATATAATTTTCTTCAGCATTAGTTGTGCCTCTGCTTCCCATGGGTTGGAAACGATATTCTCAGGAACTGCCAAGCTCATCTCTATCTCTGTAAAAGCCTTGTCGTCATCAGAAACTCTCATTTCCTTAAATGAAACCAACTTCTCATAACTTGAAGGAAGCCTTTGTGCAATTGTCTTAAAACTCCAACTTACTTGTGTAAGTCCCACCAGCTAGAGTATTTTGCTCAGTGAGTTCACTCTTCTGCTGCAGCACAGGCTGCCAATGTGTTTCAGCCGAAATTCTGGCTCTGGGAGAGGGTTCAAGTGCGCCCAAGGTTACAACCCATCAGTGAAATTAGCAGTGGCTTCATCTCAGTTAACCTCAAATTGCCTGTGTCTACACAGATGCGCCTTGAAGCAATTGAACCGGAGTTTTCCCCTGGCACCGGATCAAGCACCGTGAATTTGCATTTGAGTTTCAGCTCACGCTGCATGGAAAGTTTACGCAGATGACAGGCGTACAGAAGCATTTGTGATCTGCTTCCCTTCCATCTTTCTGTTTCCACAGCAGGTTGCTGAGGGAGCGCTCTTGACTGCCTTGTCAAGTGGTCTAGGGCTTTCGTCGCCTGAGGAAATGGTAGAAATACAAAGTAGAGTCTGCCGCTCTGCTGCAAAGTTCATATTTGGCCTGTGTGAAATCATGCTATTTGCAAGCACCTCTATATGCAGCACAAGATCTTGTGTGAGAGAGGGAACATATATGTAATAGGTGGCGAATATAGAATGGAGTTACAATATTTGCAATTGTCATGTTCATCCACACCATTCCCAGCAGTTCAGGACCTGGAGGTCACCAGGGCTATATTTCTGGATCTAGTCTTGATTATTGTCACCATTTGCACTGGGAGAAACAAGCAGATGGAAAAACCCATGGCACTCTGGAGAGCCTGGGAGTTTGCCTTATTGCAGCGGCAGGGGAACCACCCAGGTCAGCGGCTGGTGGTGCAGTCTGTGTATATAAACTTTGCTCCTGGGATTGCCCCATCTTGCATCATGATGTTCAGGTCAACCTGACAACCCATATGGACCTGTAGGACTCTAGTCTGGAGCCCAGATCTCACTGCTGAAGTTTCCAAAGACCTCAAATTTACGTAGATTAACACAAGGCATTTGAAGGTATTTTTTGATACTTGGGAGTGAGTTAGGCTCTTTATACCATTGCATTAGGAGATACATCAGGAGTTCCCTTTTTCAGGAGGGATAGGGAAGGAAATAAGAACACATCCAACAGATCATTCATCCTCTTACTCATCACCAACTAAGATGAGGATCTCCGTGTTTCTCAGGTCACAAACCATCCTGATGGCACTAGCCATGAAGCAGTTCGATCCAGCAAAGTTGTAGCAGCAACACAAACAAAGCCCAGAAGGTGTTACTGGAAATGGGTGCGTGGGGAATGCCCGATCACATGAAGAAATGAATTAATGGTTAACATGCAGCTTTTTGTGCAAATAGCAATGTCAACAACTCCATATTCTTGCAAAATAGAGCCATCAGTGGTGTGTCATGGGCAAACCTGAGCTGTAGCAGAGGTCTGCTCGGATACCTGCCTGCACTCCTCTTGTCCCTCTCCTTACAAAACCAGTGCTCAAATCCACCTCAAAACCTTGTGATGTTGTGAAATGCAGTAGGGCCTTGGCAAAAGGCACAGGGAAGGACCTGGAGGTACCTTCTCCAGTGAGAGGACTCACCTGGTCCACACTTTTAGTGGTTGGACTGCATTTCTCTGGTTAAAATGAGCCGCAAGATTCTTTCATAGCACATGAGGCTTTAAGTCCCCAGTTCCCTTTGTTATTTCTTTCTTTAGTGTTTTGGAAAAAACTTCCTCCTTGCTGGTTCTCATATTCACCTAAAACTCTTCAGTCTTGGGTCCAGATGCTGTGATGTGAATCAGGTAGTGTCAAGGGGGGGAAAAAACTGTCCTTTTAGAATGACAATGAATCCTTTACTTAAAAAATAGTATTGGCACATTGGCCCTTTGGCACTTTGACAGTAATGGTATCAATGTATGCTGGTCCAAACCCCCTGTTATCAGTCACTTTGCCCAGCACTTCTGGACCGACAGACCCTTGCAGATTGTCATGCTTCTTTTCCATCTTTTGATAAATCCATACATGGACACAGACACAAATGAAACAAAAGGATCTGCTCACACAACTTCCAGAGCCTCCCTTCCTCCTCTGACAGCTTCCCAGATCACAGCCCTGTCTATTAAGACCTGCATAAGGGGCAAGCAGAGGGACCTGGAGGGTATCTGTGTCTCCAAGCTGCTCAGCAGCCCTCTGCAAAACCTCTGCCTGGTCGGGATCTCCAGCACATCCCCAGCTGGGAGGACGGCACTGACCTTCTGGTTCTCCAGCAGGCATCAACCACATGTTGCTGAGCACCAGATCTATTTTCCCTTCTCCCATTTATAGCAAAGGAGGCCGGTTAGTCCTTGCTCGTTTGACTGGGTTACTCAACACAGAGAAGACACTGGTTTTGTGCAGTTACTCACAGAGGCTGCGGCTTTTTCCCTTGCAAGCCAAGAACCTCATGGAAACTCTGGGATGGAGTGTGAGCTTGGTGGGGCTGAGTGTAGCACCACCAAGGTTGTTGGTAAATTGGGAAGGATCTGGATCCTTTGCCTCTTGGTGCATCCCTGCCTTGCATCATGACTTACCAAACACCAGCTAATAAAAACACTGAGTTTCCCAGCCTCTGTGCTGTTCAGAATATCAATGCATTTCACCAGGAGCACAATAACATGACTTTCTCTATCCTTCATAATCATAAAAATGTCCTCTCCTCCCACATCCAGGGAAACGGTGGAGTCATTTATCCCCTAAATTATCCTGAAGTCAACAGAAGTGGTGGAGTCCTTGTTTTACCTGATGTTCCACTTAAAAAAGGAGCAATGAGAGAGCCTCTGTCATGGTAACTGATGGCCCTAGCAGACGGGCTGTCTCCAAGCCTCTCCGATTACATCTTTGCCGTTATAATTCACATCCTGCACCTATTAATGATAAGGTCAATAGGAGCAAATACAATGGGAGCTGCTGAAAACTCTGCTGTTGTTGCACATGCTCTCAGCTGCGGTCAGCGAGCTACAGAGACCAAAAATAACTTCCTGGTCTCCCAGAATGTCATGGAAAATATTTCCCTGTGTTTTGGGGGTTACAGATAACTTCCTCTCTTTAGGTTTATGGTGGCATCTATTCCCGACAAGGGCTCCTCCTCCCGCAGAGCTGAGCACAGATGTAACTTGGAGGCAAGTACCATTTTCCCCTACACTCTGCAAAAGTGCTCTCACCCCAGAGACCTCCCTGCCCTCCTTACAAGCACAGGAAATTACTCTCCCTCACTCTCCCTGTCTCCTATGCAGTTTTAATTCAATAATTCTCCCTTCCTTTCCTTTTTTTTTTCCAACATCCTCAGCTTAATCTTCTTATTACAGGTCTTGTAATGTTTGCACAAGGGTGTGAGCTCTCGGCGCATGCCCTTGGCAGAGCAGAAATGTTGCTTGTGCCCTCCGTTGCTCCTCTAAGCTAAATAAAGGTAACCCCTGCGAGTCCCAGAGGCTCTTTCCGGCAAGAGAAAATGCTGCAGGAGCTCTGGTTCTTCCCTAAGAGCAGTCACATTCGTACTTGTTAAACAGTGCTACAGCAATAGGCAAGAAAAATCAATATGTGACCCGTGTTTCAGCAAGGAATGGTTCCTCCTAGAGCAAATTGAGGCTTTGCTGCCTAGACTTGGTGTTTCAACACGAATTCTTCCATTGCAGCAGCTGAAGNATGTTGCTTGTGCCCTCCGTTGCTCCTCTAAATAAAGGTAACCGCTGTGAGTCCCAGAGAAAGCAAGAGAAAATGCTGCAGGAGCTCTGGTTCTTCCCTAAGAGCAGTCACATTCGTACTTGTTAAACAGTGCTACAGCAATAGGCAAGAAAAATCAATATGTGACCCGTGTTTCAGCAAGGAATGGTTCCTCCTAGAGCAAATTGAGGCTTTGCTGCCTAGACTTGGTGTTTCAACACGAATTCTTCCATTGCAGCAGCTGAAGTTGAGTTAACCACAGCTCAGCGAGGCAGGATCTTCCTCCCCTTCCTCAAACACAGGGCTAGGAGGACTTCCACCACCGGAGACACCTTGTCTGTGCCTGACAGCCCCACAGCCCCTCCACAGCACGTGGCTCTGGAGCAACCTCAGGAAGACCCTGAGACACCAGAAGGTCCTGTCCTTTGCCCCAGAGCAGGGTGTCCCAGATGGACTGGATCTCCTCAGTGTCAATGGAGGGACCAGACATCTCTTTATGTCTCTCTTGAACACCAAGCAAGACATTCCTTGCCCTTACCGTCTGTCATGTAAAAAATATTAGAAAAAAGGTTATTTCTGCTCAATTCTGCTTCCCTGGAAGACTCATCTGTCTTGTCTGTCAAATGGTAAGTTCCTGCCACAAGTATGATAACCAGGCATAGCATCCCGCTCTTGGGCAGGAGAAGAAGGGATTCAAAGACTCCTCACTATAAATTCATTACTGTTTTGGATACAGAGAGGGATCCCTTTGCTGGGACTGATAGATCTAGCTGTCCCCAGGCTCCCATGAGGCACAGGAGTGTCTGTGTTTCCTGGGATGCTAAAGGCTTTGATTTTCCTGATTCGGCTGCAAAAAGCACCAGCTTTCTTGACAGCTGCAACTATGGCAATGACTCACTGCCAGAACAAACATCTGTGTCTCATCTAACATACAGTGCAGCACAAAAAGGCACCAAGTTATTCTGCAAAGAAACCAACAATGATCTTGGCTGGGCCAAGAGGAGGCAGGTTGGAAACTGGTTTGCATTGCTTTGTGGTCTCCGGAGCATCCTTGGCATCCACAGGGTGGAACCGGGATCTTGTGCCCTTTTCTCTCCTTGTGTGTTGCCCCAGATTTCGAGATGTCAAGCATCAACCCCGTGAGCAGCCAGCTGCTCAGGGAAGCAGGCCAGGATTTATGAGGGGTCAAATCCTGCAGAGCAGGGATAAGATCTCAGCTGCAACAGGAAAATGAATTTCCCAGGGATCACTACACCAAGCCTGACCAAGAGGAGTCCAGGAGTCCAAGCAGCTCAGCACACCAATTCCGCCAGTAAGAAGGACTTCTGAGCGGTCCCCAGCATTCCTCTCCATCAGCCCAGCTGGCTCTTCCTTGTTGAACACAGGGCCTGCACAGCCTCAGGACTGGAGCCCGTAACACCTGCACCCAGACCGAGAAGACTGACGTGACCCTGTATTTATGGGGCAAGGCTCTAGAGACATCAAAGATGCACGAGGCTAAAAGAGGCCGTCGTCGTGCTCACTGCCCCTGTTCATTGCCAATGAAACTGGTTCTCAGGAAACTGCCTGGTGTTTGCTTCCGCAGCACTAACAAGGTCCAAATTGTGTGGGGAGTTCCAGGTGGGAGACTGGAAAGCTCCCCAGACTGTTTGGCATATTAGAGACCATCTGGTGGCTGGGTCTGGTTTGGGAACGAGAATCATGGTCCAGAGGAGCCCAGGGACTTCTGAAAATCCATCAGAACCCTTCAGCCTTGGCTTCCAGCTGCAGNGGAATGCTGGGGACCGCTCAGAAGTCCTTCTTACTGGCGGAATTGGTGTGCTGAGCTGCTTGGACTCCTGGACTCCTCTTGGTCTGGCTTGGTGTAGTGATCCCTGGGAAATTCATTTTCCTGTTGCAGTTGAGATCTTATCCCTGCTCTGCAGGATTTGACCCCTCATAAATCCTGGCCTGCTTCCCTGAGCAGCTGGCTGCTCACGGGGTTGATGCTTGACATCTCGAAATCTGGGGCAACACACAAGGAGAGAAAAGGGCACAAGATCCCGGTTCCACCCTGTGGATGCCAAGGATG
>VWPW01009261.1:787-22936 GCA_013389825.1 Crypturellus undulatus
CTGAGCTCCGAGCCCCCGCCCCGGGGCGGGCCCGGCGACGGACCGGGGGGCTGCGGGGTCCCCCCTTCCAGGCCTTGAGTGGCCCCTGCGGCCTGAGCGGGCGCTTTGGGGGGGCGCCCTTCGTGGCTTCGCGGGTCTCCCGGCCTGTGCACGTGGGTTTAGGTGGGGATCTTCCTGCTTTGGGGGCTCTCTGTGGCCTCTGTGAATGGTTTGGGGTGGGTCCTTCCCGGTTTGGGGCATCCCCCTGGCGTGCACCGGCGGTTGAGGGGTTGTTCTTCCTGCCTCGGGGCATCCCCTCGGCCTGCGGGACTGTTTTGGGAGGGTTTCCTGGCCTTAGGAGGGTTCTTCCTGTTTTGAGGGGTGCTTCCTGCTTAGGGGGGGTTTCCTGCTCCCTCTGGCACAACGGGCTGGATTGAGAAGGTCCTTCGTGGGCCAGGGAGCTCCCTGCTGGCTTGCGGGGCAGGTTTGGAGGGTCCTTTCTGCTTCGGGAGGTTCTCTCTGGCTTGGGGGCCTGGTTTGGGGCGTCCTTCGTGGCCTAGGAGGTTCCCTTTAGCACGAGGGGCTGCTTTGGGGAGGCATTTCTGCTCCTGGAGTTTTGCCCTGGCCTGTGGGACTGGCTTGGTTGATCCTTCCTGGCCCAGGCGAGTTCCCCTGGCTCGTGGGACTGGTTTGGGGTGATGCAGGAGCGGTTCGTGCTTGTGTCTGAGAGGGGATGGCGGGGGATTTGGAAAGGGTTATTTGAGGAGGAGGAAAAGGAGGAGGTCCTTCATCCTTCTCTCCTGTGTGAACTGAGGAGAGTCTCTTTACCCTAGAGATGCAGGAACTCGCGTAGGAGAGCATGAAGATTGCAGGTGTGTTTGGGGAAAGGGCTCACTTATGCTTAGCCCAGGGGATGTCCATAAAAGAGAGATATTTCAGGAGCCTGGGCTGGAAGGTGGGGAGAGGAAGCGGTGTTATGGGGCTGGAGAGGAAGGGTGTCCAGGATGTGGTGGTTTTCCTGGGGTTTGCGTGGAGGCAGGCCTGTGAGGAGGCCGGTTGGTGTCCGTACAAGGCTGCCCCGCGGGATTTGAAGATGCCGCCTTGGAAGCGGGGAGTTCAGGAAGTCTGGCCAGAGCAGGAGCGGAGGAGAGCACTGGTGTTGCTGAAGGAAGTAGCGTAAGAGTGACTGAACGAAGGCTTGAGATGGGCCCTGGTGGGGAGCTGCGTCTTCACTGGATGGGGCTGGGGGTTGCCTGGAAAGGGGAAACTTTTTGGGGGAGACTTGGTTATTGAGAGCTGGAGGTTCTGGCTATGAGGCGCAGCAAAGGGAGCAGACTGGGAGCTGTTGCTGCATGGGGATTGTCAGAGAAGTGGCCTCCGCTCTGCTCAGGCGATGATGATTCCTCGTGGTTCCTTGGTGTGATTAGTCACGATCTCCTTTTTCTCTCAGGGTGCTGTGTCCTTTCAGTATGAGAGGAGTAAGGCAGAAAGTTGACTTTTAAAGGCTACTGTATAAATGGAAACGAGCTTCAAAACCCCCAGAATGAAACAGCCAGGTTCTGACTCAGAACTGCAGCTAGTATTTAAAGAAGAAAAAAGATAAACCCACCACCGGCAACAGCCAGAAAACTCTCTCCTTATGACTCAACATATATAAATGCTTAACTTTAATGAACTCAACTGCTGGAAAGAAGTGATGTGTCAGTTTGTGAGTTAAGGTAGGAGTAAATATCCGTGTATGTACTGATGCACAGCCAGGAATGTAGGTGGCTCTTGTTACAGATGTATGCAGAAACATTGCAAAAACAAGAGAGGATTGATTTCAGAATTGATTACCTGTAAATGCCCATCTTTGACACGGTACTGCTTGAATGTTCTTCCTGTATCAGAGCAGAGGTGACCTGTGAACGCGGTGTGTTTCGTCGCTCTCACGTTGTACTTTGCCCTGTTCTGGAATGTTGTCACTGTTGTGAGGCCTCCGAGGGCGACGGAGCGATGCGCAGGCCCGGCGAGGACTGCGCCACGTGTTGTTCGTGTAAAGGCACATTTCTGCTCTTGGTTTAGCTAAGACCATCCATAGCTGAAAGCACAGCTCTTCGGATACTGTAGTGCTGTCAGAAAACTTCTGTAAATGTTACAGGTTGTGTAATTTTGCTAGTACCTTTAGAAGAGAAAATGTCATGAAACACCGCTGATGAAGGGAGAGAGAGGAGCTATCCTTGCTAGGTATTGTCTGTTGTAATGGATTAATTTGAAAGTTTATTTGCTTGTGAAAGAGAGTTGAAGGTTTATAATTGCTCCATCTAAACCTTGAAAAATAGACCTAATGGCTTGAGAATTTAGGGTAGAAGTTTCTCTCTTTGACACAAGTGAATTACAGCGCTAGATCAGGCTGGCATCTATTTAGGCCAGGAGCTGACTGATGTATATCATAAGAGTATAAAATCTCTTTATAGTGGCTGTTAGCCGCAGTATTACGTTACGCCTCTTTGAACTAATTGTGAGGGGACACAGGAGTCTTAAATCTCTTGATCCCTTTGTGTGTTACAACACTTGAGACATTGGATTGCGGTCTCTATTCAGGTCACTCTCATGTGCACCTTTGTTTTGTGACCCCTTGTTTCTCTCTTCTCTGTAATAAAAAAGTAATGTTTTTTCCCTGTCTCCTACACTGCAAATCTAGCTATTCTTGAAACAGTTGTTCGTGAATTTAACAATTGCGACTTTGTGGAAATGCGGTGAAATTTATCAGTCGGCTTAAGTTTCAGCGATGAGACTGACTTTAACTGCCCCAGGAACGTGGAAAAGAAGCCAACTCTCCACTAAGTCATTTTTCCAGCAGAGCTACATGGCAAATTCAAAGAGCTGAGGATGAGTAAGATGAAAGTAATTCAACTCTAACTTAATTGAATATCATCCCTGTTGCTATGTGATTTGAAATTGCCTTTAAGTCCTGCTTGACTTGTTAATGATTTTTTTCATCTTCATCTTAAATGTGAGAAGAATATTTAGTCTGAGTTGTCAGGGAATATGATTATCCAGATTACATTTTCAAAAGCCAGCAGTTGATACAATTTAGACAGCTCGACATTCTGATTTTTAGGAATGAGTTGTTATCATCACTCAATCATAAAATGTTTTCTGAAGAAACTTCTCTAACTTTCTTTTAATTACATGTGTTTAAAGTCAGATGTAATTCTGTGACTTAATAACAGCGGGGTAATAAGCTTTAAATTCCTGTTTCTTAGAAGGCCTCTTGTTTTTTTTACTGTTTAAGCAGTTATAGTTTTAAGAACTTTTTTTTTTTGGGCTGTGGTATGTAAATGACATTCAAATATGTCTTCCTTCTAAAGGTTTTTAATTTTTTTAACCTAAATGGTGGCTGAGTAAAGTGTTTGATAAACATCTAATCAGCATTTTAAGTTGCAAAGTGGTTCTTTCTCACAGAAAAGTCTGTAGCATGAAACACATACCTATCAAAAATTTTTGAAAGAGTTGGTGGAGTATCTAATAGCTTTCCCCCAGTGAACTTGCCAGGATGATGTTCTCTGTGCATTGATGCCCATGTTGATTATTTAATGGCTCGACCTCACCCAAAGGAAGGCAGATAACTTTTGAAGTACTCAAAGGAGTTTTGATGCACGATTGCTCTCTTGCAGAGTATTCTCACGAGGTCTCTTTGACAGTTCTTTATTCTTTCCTGATGTTTCACTTTTAAATTGAGATTTAAAAGAAAAATAAATAAATGAACCTCTTCCTGAGGCAGGTTTGTATCCGCTGCTGCTGACTTTAAGGCCTAGGCCAGAGTGACTAGGTTAGTGAAAAGGAAACGAATGAGTCACCACAGAACTTGTCAGCAAACTGGGAGGGAGCTGGGAGGCGGGGTGGACAGGGTGGAACAGCAGAATTTTTGACCTCACCCCTCTCTGGTCCCGTGTCACTCTGAACAAGCTTCTTTCAGAGATTGAACAGGATTTTTTTGATTTTTCCCAAAAATGTTAGTCACAGAATTTGTTCTCTGTATACAGAGAAAATACATTTTGGCCTTGGTTGTTAATAATGCTGTGTTTCCGATGTGTTCAAGTTGACTAATTTTGGAGGTCTTGATAGATTCTTTCACTTGCAGAGTGCCTTTGTTCCTGAAGCAGCAGCTCCTCAAGACCTTTTCAACAGTATTGATGGAACAGAGCTCCTTTAGCAGGATAATGCAGGAAAAGGAAGTGGAATGTAATGTACTCAAAATGTCAGGAAGAGTCTAGCTGGGCTGCAGGGCAAAACTGGAATTCTAACTTTTATAAGGATCAGTTTTGAAACTGTTCCATGCACTGTCACACTATTTTTTTTTTTGTGTATAAATACAAAGCAGAAGAAGGAGGTTTTATAGAAAAGGAAAAGGAGAAAAACTCAGCAACTCATTAAGTAGCTTCATTCACATATCACGTCTAGATTTCCAGTTACACGAATAAAATTAGTTGAGGCAGTTTGAAAATACTGTTCTTAAAGCACTGAAGTATTCTTTTAATATTGACTGACAAATTAGCAGGCTTTGCTTTGCATCCTGTGCACTGGCTTATTTTGAAAGGTGATCCAAGTGCCCTTTGCAAAGGTATCTCAGTTTTGCAATCTTTGGAAGCTGCAGCTGTTGCAGGCTGTTGGACTGTCTTGCTGTAGCAAAGGAAGCACTTGGAAATGTGTGTTTTGAAGGAGATGGAGCTAGCAATACCGTACAATGTTGCTTATTTCTTAAGAGCACTGTTTCCCTAACTTGTACAGGATCAATACAGAAGAGCAAATGGTTTGCCTAATTTAAGCGTTGTATTTAGAAGTTAATCCAGTGCTAGGCTAGGTGGGTGTTATAGGTGTTCTGCTTTTATATTTAAGGCAATGGCAAACGAAGCTTCTGACAAGTCAGGAGTTCATTTAACTGCTTTCTCTAAGTAGCACAAACAAACAAATGGCGTAATTGATAGACGGCTTGTCCCTTGCTTACATTTTAAGGGCATTCCTGCACATTCCTGGTATTTGGAATGACATTCCTNGGCAATGGCTAACAAAGCTTCTGACAAGTCAAGAATTCATTTAACTGTTTTCTCTAAGTAGCACAAACAAATGGCGTAATTGATAGAAGGCTTGTCCCTTGCTTACATTTTAAGGGCATTCCTGCACATTCCTGGTATTTGGAATGACATTCCTCTGAGATTGGCCTCCTTGGGCTTCATCAAGTAAGTGTGAAGGCTGGGGAGGCAGGGCAGGCTGGCCCTAGGGCTCACGCTGCTGCCTGGTTTCAATAGTCTTCCCCATAGGTGCAGGGACTGTCACAGTTCACCAGGTCTGAATGAGCAGATAGGCATCTTGATTGGTGATTAATTCCTGCTGATTAAGTTAAACAATGTCAGAAACCAATTCTCAAGCATATCTCGTTCTTTTCTAATGCAAGGATTGTTATTGCTTGACTTGTTTGTGCTGCTGTCTCTGTTTTTCCTCCTCCTCTGGTTTCTAATGAAGTAATTGCACCTCCTTGGTAGGGCTGATGTGTTAGATACTTGTGCTGCCTTGCTGAGGCCAACCAAATAAGCCATGTAGTAATTTTTTGGTTTCTCTCCATGTTCTATCTCACTTTCTAAGTTAAAAAAAAAAAAAAAAAAGCTGATTAATTGGCTGAAAAAATATTTCTTGTTTCATATTATGCATACACATAATTACTGTTTATCATAATCGGTCCTAACAAGTGCTCTATTTTCTCGGGATTTTTAAAAACAAATTTACATTGCTAATCCTAATGGGGAGGAAGAAATTTGGAATATTTGCTTGGGGAGATCAGAAGCTATAAATGACCAAGTTTTTATTGTTTTTCACTTTCATAATTTAAAACGTGATTTTTCCTATTTAACTTCATGGTGTATAGCAGCTGAAGGTCATTGGAGTAAGGAATACATGTGTCATTAACCAAATTGTTTTTAAAATAGAATTATGTGCTACATAAACTTCTAAGAGTTTTATCCTTCGAGAAATCTTCCCTTTTTTATGCTTGAATTCAGTGTTTTACAATTTTTAATCACTTCTGAGCTATTAGCTAATTAAACACTCCTGTAATGTTCCCAAAGGGAAGGGAAGGTGGTGTCATTCCTGTTCCGCAGACACACGGAGCTGCCGAAGGGACTTGGCCAAGGCTGCTCCCTGCGCAGTCACCAAAGGGTGGCCGGTGCTTCCAGGGCCATTCTTGGTTTACTGGAACACACTATCTGCCTGTGTCCTTTATTCATGACCTGGTGAATTTACAAAACAGCTTAAAAATAATTAAATAGAAAGTAATCCTTTAGCTTGAGAGAAGTGCAGCCTTAATGGCCATGTTTGGTGCAGCTCACAGGGTAGATGGTGCTCGATGAGGCTCCCTCAATCAAATGATCAGCGCTGAAAGCGAAAACAGTTAAACAAGTTGTTCAAATATAACAGAATTGTTCTTCCCCCTTGAGACTGTGAGCTTTGGCAGTGCTGTGAAGCTCTGGTGCTCTGGATCCAAGTTTGAATCTGCTGTGCCAAGATCTCTTGCCCACTAATTTTGTTTTAAATGGCTTGCTTAAGCTCTGTGCTTTTGAGAACCTGGTCTTTCGCCTCTTCCTTTGGAACGAAAGTCTTTGCAGTGACTGAGTGTTCCTTTCAATGGGAGGTGGGAAAGGAAACTGTTTGTCTGAAAGCTGGTTTTCTTGCATAAAGATTCACAGGTCCCAGGCACATGTGGATGCTGTAACTGGATTTTTTCTGTTCTTGGTGCAACATAGCTACAACAGACTGTAATGCATTTTAACAAATCCTTTCCTTTGAGCTACTCTAGAATGTATGAGAAGAAGTTGACAAATGTGTAAGAATTGACAAATGTAGGGGTTTGAATCCACGCGTTTGGATGGAACTCTTCCATCTGGGGTGAGACTTAATCCTGTAATCATTAAACTGATAAAATATTCTGAATTTCATTTTTGAAACTTATATTTCAGTCACTCTGAAAAAGAACTGTGTTAAGGTCAGGAGAAGTTTTTGAAAACCTTTGTTCTTGCCTCTGGCAACCTAATTAATGTATTTTTTGGCATTGAAAGATGTTCTTTAAGGAAATAATTGCTGTTCTTTGGGTGATTTTTTTTTTTCCACTTTGTGTCTGTGGAAAAGATAATTTTGTAGTACTTAATTTGACTATTTTAAAATGAGGATCTCATTAAAATGTTGAGAGCACCAAAAGTTTGGGGAGTGAACTTCAAGGCATGTGGTTTTTTCCCCCCTTGTATTTCTTTGAGGGTGCGACACTGACTTTTTCATCCAAGTTATGAGTGTGATTTCTAAGTGCAAGCTTGGATTTCATTCAAGTATATTTTTAAAATTATATATGCATTTTTGTTATAATACATATTTTGTAATGATTTTTTTTCTCAGGCTTTTTACATACCTTAACATTTCTTTCAGTTTCAGCATCTGTTCTGCTAATAAATTACTCCAAAGCAGATAGTATCATTCTGGTTAAATTCATTTCTTTCAGACAACATGAAAGTCCTGTTTATTCTAGTATTTCATTCAGTATAACGTATGACAGTTTTACTCTTATAAAAGGGTCCCTGCTCGTATGGCTTTTTTCTTCCCCTCCAGAAAACTAAGCTGTACCAGTGATATTTTTCTGCCTATGGGCTTAGGCCCAGGAGGTTAACAGGTATGACTGCACCAACAAACACTTTCAAGTATGTACTTGGCTTCGTGCTATTTTCTCCTCTTCTGTGGCACCTGACTAAGAGGGAGGAGCAGCAAAAAGTGTGTAAAAAGGTTTCCTTGTTCTCTGTTCTGGGGTCCGAGTGCCAGGAACAGCAGTTACAAGAAGTCCCGCGGTGCTGGGCTGGATAATGCTCAATGCAGAGGGAATATTCAGGGTAATAACTTTAAACTAGCCAGTGAACATTGTATGTATGTGTGCATATACATATTTTTATACATACATATATATATATNGAACTAGCCAGTGAACATTGTATGTGCATATACATATTTATATATATATATAAACGTAGTCATATCGGGCCTAATTTGAGCAACCTTGAGAAAAGNTCGTCATATCTGGCCTAATTTGAGCAACCTTGAGAAAAGCAGACGAAGCTGTATCCCTCCCAAAAGCTGACTAAAAAGAAAGTCTCAAAAGAAATTTTAGTCCTTACCAGTACAAACAGTTGAAGCTTTCAGGAGAGTTGGTGTTGGGGGTTTCTGGAATGAGAAACAATTCCTCTTACATGCTTTTTTTTCTTCTCTTTAGGTGTTCTGTTGGAATATCCGTCGCACATTTATGGCGATTCTGAGAGTGAGGGCAGACTTCTGCCAGGCCCAGCACAGCACCCTGGCTGACAAGTGAGCTGGGTGCAGGGGGTTTACGTGCCATAATCACTTTGCCTTGAAGACTCCAGACACAGCGAACACTCTCAAATATATGGGATATCTTTTGCATATTGGAAGCATATTCCTTTTACTGACTCTAGCAAAACTAAGCAACAAGAAAACAAAGTGGAGAGAAAACCTGCCCTTATTTTTTTGCCTCACCAGTGCCTAAATGTAGAACAGGCTGCCTAGTCTTGCATGTAGTCAGAAGTTTTGGAGTCTGAAGGATACCACCTGCAGTAATCGAGGCCTAAGTTGAAGGCAAGCGGATTTTAAAGCAAAACCGCTTTTCTAGAAGCGAAGTCTTTAAGGAACAAACACGGCAAAGCAAGCTCTGATCAATCCCAGGCATTCTAGTGGTCTTTTAAATGTTTTCTGCTGTGAAACCTTTCAGAAGTTACTGATTTTTTTTTCGCCCCTTACACATTTTTTTTGCCATTATGAACCGTCCAGCCCCAGTGGAAATTACCTATGAGAACATGCGTTTCCTGATCACTCACAACCCAACCAATGCAACCCTCAACAAGTTCACAGAGGTAAGGCAGTCAAATGAAGTATCATCCTTCTTTTCTTACATACTGAAACTTTCTGCAGTGATACTGAACACTCATTCTTCACACCTGTTGTTCACAGAGCTTTGAGTATATTTTACATGTTACTTGGAGTACTTTTAGTAGATTGTTTGCATTCTCCTGATGCTATGGGAGGAGAATTCACCTCTTTCAAATCCTACATTTCTTCAACTGAGGTAGAGGTTCTGTTTTAGGATATAAGGGCACCCTTTGCCATCTTCCTTATCCAGGTTTCTGAAGGACTGCATGTTCTGACCCTAACTGGTTTCTGGTCTTTCTTGGCTTTTAGAGTAGGATTAACTGGAACGCTCAAAAGCTGTTGTTGAACTCATGGAGAAATTTTCTCAAATTGTCCTCCCACCCCCAGCATAGTCAGATACTGGGTGCTAAATTTTTTCCATTAAAAATAACACCCCCTGGGTCTGAGTATGGGCAGAGAGCCAACGACAATGGGCTGTGCATCATACTGACACTAGGAGGTCTTAAATGCTGGAAAAATTTTAATATTCGGTTTTCTGAAAAAGTAACAGATGGTATCATCACAGAAATACTAGTACAGCTTGCTTCTGCATTCTACTTTGTTCCACATCTGCTGTATCTTTGTGTCTTAGTCTCAGTGTCCTTAGTCTATCCAGAGGACTTTTATCTTGCATGTGTAGGTCTTTTCATTCTGATAAGAGTCTGTCATCTGATCCTGATGTCTGTCTGCAGCTGCTGCAATTTCCATCATTTAGCAACATGCTCTTCACCATGAGTCCACTCCGATATGAATGGTTAATTTTGTTGGCAACTCACATTCTTTTGGTCTCTTTATTTTTTTCCGTGTTATTATGGATTATCTCTCTCAAGACTCTTAAGAGTCTTGAGTCTGGAAGAGGTATTACTGCTAACTGTTAGAAGTCAAGTGATTCAGTCCAAACAGGAGAGGAAATTCTGTTTGCTGTATGAACCTTCAAAGTGAACCGGAGCAGCTTTTGTTTGATCGCCTGATTATTTATCACGCACAATGTGCTACTTATAGTGCATTACAAGGAAGCTGGAGTATGGTGGTGTGTGTGTTCTGTTCCTCCCTACTTCAAAATGTCAACACTGGCTGAAGCAAGCAGTTCCATGCTTCTATTTAAAGAGAAGAAGAAGCTGCATGGAGAGTATGTGCAGCTATTTTCATTTTACTCTTTCATATATGCAGTTTTTTTCCCCACTCTGGCCTTTCCCTAGAGAAGAATATTTCAGAGTTATTTCACATTTATTCTCACCACTTGTAACCCTTCTCCTAATGTAGGTCACAAACACTCTGTTCTGATTTGGCCCTTGCTCCTTCACTGTCTAGTCTCCGTGGAACTGTGGGATGATTGCAATACTGCTGACTCAGGATAGTGTGTTAAGTTTTGTAGCAATTGAAAAAAAATCTTTAATTTCTCCCTCTGTCGGTGTGCTCACATGTTTTCCTTGTTCTTAAAGGAGCTGAAGAAGTACGGAGTGACAACCTTGGTGCGAGTTTGTGATGCCACTTATGATCAAGCTCCTATTGAAAAAGAAGGAATCCAGGTTCTAGTGAGTTACCTTTAAAAACTCTCTAAAACTAGAAGAAAATCACTGGTCTGCAATGATGGAGGTAGCTTAATGTTTTAGGTTCAATAATGCCCTGATTTCTTTCAGATTGGCCAAAAGCTGTGTGATTCCCTGCATCAGATAAGGATGGCTGTGAGAAACTTGGTGTAATTTTGTGAAAAGTACTTTCAGATTCATTACTATGGACCAAGCATTTCATTTAGAATAGAAACTTCTGGTCTTGGACACCTGGATTTGCTCAGATAGTTTGGTTGCCTTTTAGAGAATGTGTTGGTACTAGCCCAGGGTGAATTTGCAGAACTTAAAGCCAGTTCAGCTTCGTGGTCTGTACAACTCGGTTCAGTTTTTCCCTAGGCGCAGCACTTGGCTTTACCACCGACCCTCTTGGTGTGAGGATTAAACTCCCTTCTCTTAGTTCCAAGATGCCTTTTCTCTTTTGATATGTGGATAGGCTGCTTGTTTTGCATAAAACCAAGCTTTTGCTGCCTGTTTGTAGTAGAACAGCAGCAGCTTCCTCACCCCTGGCCTTTAAACACAGTGTAGCTTCTGGCGTCTTCCCTGCTCCGCAGGTGGAATTCCATAACTGCTCCTCACCTCAACGTTACGCAATAGCTGTCCGACTCCATCACCATCCAGTACCGCTCGATGTCTCAGGGGAGGGTTTTTTAATAGGTGTGTGCTCACGTTAAGCTTGCAGGCAGTATTTTTCCAGGCAATACTTCGGAATTATTATAGCGTGTCAGATGTAATCAGTCTGTTTTACTGAGTGACTAATCTCTGTTGCGATGCCAGAAACTGCATCTTGCTGCCTTATTGTAGGTAGTTGGTTCTTCTATAACCTCCTGGTTTTTATGGCCCAGCTGGAGGAACACTTTTATGGTTCCTGTAAGGAGGAACACTTTTACATTGACTTATCTGTGGAGCTTCTACATCCAGATGAGTCGGATTTCCTGGCTCCCCGCCTTGCTAAGCACCTACTCCTGTCGTAGGCAGCCAGGAGTGCCTCAGCATTGTTGGAAAATCCGTCATTCCAAGGCTTCCGGGCTCTTAGAGCTGCTGCTCTGGAATAGCTTTATTTATTCAGTCTAGGAGCTGTTCTGGAACTGGGCATCGTAAGTGTTCCCAGACATGCTGCTGTGGATCTTCTAGCTTTAATAGTCCTAAAATAAGAGTAGGTGAGGGGAGGTTTAAACTTCTGGTGCCTTAAATCTGCAAAAAGTGTGGGGAAGCCCTGGCTTAAGCTGCAACTTAGAGTATTTTTGTGTTTCTGTGGTAGAGCAGAGACTTGAATCCTTTCTAGGAGCCTCAGGCCGGCTTCCCAGGGCTCCACCTCTGCCGCGGCCCGGCCGGGGCCAACTGACCTTGGCATCCCGGCAAGCCGTGAGTGGCACTGGCAGGAATGTCATGGCCTGGTGCCCCGGGCGGGCGGGAGGCTCTGCTGAGAGCAGCCACTTCTGAAACAGACAGGGGATTTTGTTTCTCAAGAACAATTGAAAACTTGGTGGTAATAAGAATTGAACTGAAACCAGGTTTTGAGGAAGCTTTGCAAAGGCTGGAAATGCAAAGCCAGCTCTGCTTGGGACCATTCTGGTGGAGAGCCTTGCACTGAGTGACTTGTGTCTGTGAATGGTTGTCACCACTGATCCCAGTGATTTTATGGCCTTCAAAATACCCTGCAGTGCATTGACATTTTGGTGTTTTAGGTCTACGTAGTAATCAACATGCCCACCCCCTGTGTAGCTTTTCCTTCCTATTAACGCATGCATTTTCCAAAACGGCGTTCTGTTCTCTTCAGAAATGGTATTGAATTACCAGCTGGCTGAGAAAATAACACATCACTATTTAAAGCTAATATTTGCTTGTAAAAATAATGAAGATTAAACACATAGCCTCAGAGAGATCAGTGTCTATTTTAAAACTGCTGAGGTCAAAAGCCTAGTAAAACCCCTGAAACTGAGAGCGTTTTAGCAAAGCCTCCCTTTCACGCCATGATGCAAAATAATATACTGGCAGGGTGGGTAGTGTGGCAGCTAGAGAGTTGTGTTGGCAGATGGCGTAGTGAGAAACCAGAGAATGAGATGTACAGTGTTTGAAGTAGTAGTACTGCATACGCGTGTTTATCAACAGGGATTAAATGAGGGAGGCGGGAGGTGGAGATGGATTTTGTTTCTGTGGGATTTTGCACAGTTCTCACAGTTCAGTTCCTGGGGAAGGTCTTTCTGCGTAGGAATGTTGCCCCAGAAAAGCTGCCGTTGATTTTCCTTGGAACGTTTTTGCTCTGACTGATGAGCAAAGGGCTGCCCTGGGTTTGTTTGCCTTAAGGATCTAAGGCACATTTCACTATTCTACTCATGTCAGCTTTTTGCTTCACGGTTCATACGTGCATCAGGTCTTCCCTCCTGACTTAGGAGCATGGCCACAACTTCACTCATGTGCTTTGGGACATGGAGCTGGGAAAGCTCCACACTGGTGGCAACAGTCTCCTGTGCAGGCTCTGGCCACTGTGCTGGGAGTGTTNCTGACTTAGCAGCATGGCCACAACTTCACCCATGTTGGGTGACCTCGCCGCTCCTGGCACTTGTGCAACCACAGGCTCTGGGACATGGAGGTGGGAAAGCTCCACACTGGTGGCAACAGTCTCCTGTGCAGGCTCTGGCCACTGTGCTGGGAGTGTTTGCCACTGTAGTTGGGTTCCATGTGAGCTCTATGGGGATTTTGAAGGAAAGGATCTTTGTCCCCTTCGTTCTGGTGCTGCTTCTTGCTCATCTCGGTCCTGCATCGCTAATGTGATGGCCGGTGGACAAAGCCAGAGCTCTTCTCTTGAGCAGCGCTGCTATAAGTAAAGTGTAAATAAGAATCATCCTTTCTTGTGTATCGCCCTTCTCAGCTCCTGGAGGGTGGCACAAAGGAGATGCTTTCTGTTTGTACAAGCTCGGTGCATCACTCTGGTTTTTAATGACTGTTTTGCTCTTGGAGCTTAGCAATTTGTTTTCTGTGCTGCCTGACAGGAATTCTGAGGTGCTGTTGACAGAGCTCGTAAGCAGGAGAAAAACTGCAAAACTTTGCTGCAATTACTTCTCTATTCTCCGAATTATTCTGGTATCGCATTCTGGGCAGTATCCTGTACACCGCTGTTTTATCAGCCCTGATTTAATGTCAGTAGTTTATCAGTAATGATAAAGTGATGCTCTTTGGGGAAATAAGGACTGTCACTGATTCCAGCCAGCACAGGAGTTGTGGGGACATGATGGGTAACGCACAAGCTAAAGTGATTCAGTAGCCTTGTGTATGTGGGGGCTGAAGGAAATTGTTGGAATCTAATTTAAACTAAGATGTAGAAGTGATATGCGAGTTCTTTGCAATAGGCAGTGCCTGATCTCTTGACAGTCCATACATCTTTCCCTGACAGTGGAAGACACTGGTACTAAATTAATATAGTTAGCAGTGTAAATCAGATCATTTAATCACGTAAAGACTTACATTAGGAAGCACAAATTTTACCTTACAACCTTGTTTCTATAGCCTTTTATTTTGCTGTTTTGTCTCAAATATTTTCGATTTCCGTTTTCTTTAAAAAAGGTGTTCTCTGTGCCTGATAGGTTCAGACTTTGTGTGCCTGGATCAATCATAAACTTATTTAGTGTTTGAAGCCTTTTGGTTTTGTAGTTTTGTGATGTGGATTTGCACCTGGCAAGATTGCAGCTACTAACACATTCAGAAGATGCATTTTAGCTGAGATCTTTTGTACGAACCTCTCCTTGCTCCACAGGAAGTGTCAAGGTAGCAGTAAATGTATTTCAAAATGGAAAGTCTAGTGTTTTTCTCACCCTCCTTTGGCTTGTTGGGTTTCTGCAGGCTCTTTTAGGCTTCAGAGAATATCACCTCCTATTACCTGTCCCCAAGATGGTAATTGAAAAGCACAGTGCCAGCCAGCAGCAGAGAGGACTCTTCTCAGAGCAGCTTCTTACCATTTGGAGAGGTGGTTGAATAATATGAAAATCCTGGCTATAAATCTCTTTTGTAACATGCACCGCAGTCCACTAATGACAAGTGCTAAATAGCGAGGTATCATTTTTCCCCTTGCATCTAGGAGTGCTCTTTCTGCAGCACTCCCTGTTTCTGAGAAGAGTATGAAACATGTGACATGTTAGACTTGGATATAATTTTAGGACACGTAGTACTCCACTTAGCACACATTCCAGGAGGGAGCTGTGGCCTAGAGAAAATGGGAAGCTCCTCACATGTGATTTTGATTTCCAGCCACGCTGGTGATATTTAGTGCGGCGTAAGTAGTTTAAGTATTGGCAACCCCTTCTATAGGCAGAAACGAAGTAAGAAATTCTATTTGGTTGTTGCCTTTTCCTCCGTAGTGTTCTTTTTTTTTTTTTTTTTTTTTGGGTTTTTGNGATTTCCAGCCACGTTGGTGATATTTAGTGCGGCGTAAGTAGTTTAAGTATTGGCAACCCCTTCTATAGGCAGAAACGAAGTAAGACATTCTGTTTGGTTGTTGCATTTGCCTCTGTAGCATTCTTTTTTTTCCTTTTTTTGGGCTTATGAATGTTTTTAACTGGAAAATACCTTAGTGGCTGTGACCCAACCACAGGCAAAAATTTACAAAATTCCCCTCTCAAGTATTTAATTGAAATGTCTGTTGATTTTTATGTATTTTGAATAAAATGGGATTTCAAAGGCAATTGTTCTTCTAAAAAATCTTCTAAAAAGCCTAATTAACTGGTTTTTAAAAATGCAGTGTCACTGTATGATATTGATGTGCAAACTTCTATATATCTAGTAATCTGTGCACTAAATTTGCTTCTTGGCCGAATGAATATTTTCCTTTTCTTAAATATGATTACCTTGCTGTTGATCATGGATTAAAAACTGTGTGTCAGCATCTGCTTCAGGAAAATTTATACCCTGTATCTTTTTTTCCTCCCAAGGACTGGCCGTTTGATGATGGAGCACCACCCCCAAATCAGATAGTTGATGACTGGCTAAACCTGTTGAAAAGCAAATTTCGTGAAGAGCCTGGATGCTGCATCGCTGTTCACTGCGTGGCAGGGTTGGGAAGGTCAGTATCTGCTTTTTGCTGCTGTTCTCAGGCAAAAGTGGCGGAAAAATACCAATTTTGCTTTAATTTGGAAAACTGTCTAGCTGTAGTAGGCAATTAAACCTCAGCTATAGAAAATAGACACAGCTTTGGAGGGGTGGAAGTGCTTAGTGCTTCTGAAGTTTCAGATTATTTTCTTTGGAAAGCAATTTCTTCTGTTTATGCAGATGCTGCACTGCAGCGATAGTGTGGGTTGTTTCTCCTGATTCCTGACCTGTTTCTGGTTAAGCTATGAGCACAAATTGTCCAAACGTCTTTGCAACTCTGTGCTCAGAGGTGCTGGTGGCAACTGTGGGTGTTTAGTAGAAAGTTCAGTCCAACAGAAAATGATCTCCCGTGATTTCAGCTCACTTGAACTAATTCTTGACACTTACCTGATGTCCAGAATGAGGAGCTCAAAGTAGAAAGCTTTACTTTATTGCCCTGGGAGTTCTGTTTATAGCATGCAGCATGCAGCAAAGAAGTCACCTGTTAAATGCCATATAGACCTACATCATTACTAAATCTATAGTGTTGTAGGAAACAAAATGCATTAAAAAGCTACTATAGACTTTTTTGAGAAAGCAGAAATTTAGGCCATAGAGAAATGAAAAAATACAAAATTCCACAATTACTGTTTCATGCCAGACATTAAGGAGCTGTTGTTTTGGGGGGTTGTAGGCATGTGCTGGAAGCAGAACTGTTGAAAGGGATTCTGCATTAAATACTCAGTGGGCAATTGTTTTCTTATAGATAACGTTTAAAGAGCAGGCACTTAATATTTGTTTATAGATTAATTTTGATGTATTTTGAGAGATTCAATATATTGGTCCTCCAGATCTTGCTTAAATATTGATTTGTCATTTAGGGCTCCTGTTCTGGTTGCACTTGCTCTCATTGAATGTGGAATGAAGTATGAAGATGCAGTTCAGTTCATAAGACAGTAAGTTAAATACAACAATTTACAAGAAATTTCCTGGGTAATATATCAAACCATTGGACACTCCAATTTTTTCTTTCTTAAATGCCTTTTTCTCCTTTTAGGTACTAGGTATTTCTTCTCCTTCTAGGCATAACTTCCATTTGTGCTGAGTTCTTTGAGTTCTCTTTAAAAATATATATATTTTTATTTGACTGTCATAATTTTACTTGGCTAATATGTGAAATAATACATGCATCTTCAAGGAAAGGTTAACCCTGATGTTGCTCAGGGAGTATTGCTGGTTTTGGAAACAAACTCTCCTAATCCAAGAAAATATGCTAAAACTGGGTAGCTGGATTTGGATTTAACATTGGCTCTTAGGTAATGAGCTGCATGGCTGGTCTGGTTTATCCTTCCTCAAACTGGATAAAGAACCAAACCAAAATACCACTATGTGAAAACTTTGAAGCAAAGTAACCAGTCTGCCTTAAGATATAGATCTATACATATGTATATATATAGAGAGAGATAGATAGATAGATATAGATATATATATATGGTGACTGAATCAGTACTTTTGATATTAGCCTTTATTCTGTTTGTTTTAGGAAAAGGAGGGGAGCTTTCAATTCCAAACAGCTGCTTTACCTTGAGAAATACCGACCTAAGATGCGATTACGCTTCAAAGATGCCAACGGTCACTGCTGTGTTCAGTAGAAAGAAATACGAAGCGAAGGCAGAAGTTTATCATGGCTGTTTTCTGGACTCTTGGCACCTGGAAATGTGAATCTGGAATCAAACTACGTCATCAAATGAGTGATGGAGACAGTGCTCCTCAACCTCTGTCCTAATGGTGGTGATGATTTAAAAAAATAAAAAAAAATAAGAGAAACATTTCAGTGAAGGATTATTTTCTCCTCAGGCTGCAGTTGGAACATCTGCAAGGAGAAAATCACTTTCAGAACCTTCTGTATTTTTAACTTTAAAAAAAAAAAGAAATAAAGTAAATTTTATGTCTAAGGAAAACCAGCAGAGCATTGGCTTGTGCAGAAGCTGTTTTCTTGATTTGAGGAAAGCGCCCCACAGTTAGAGCCTGACACGTTAATTCCCATGGGACTCTTTTAAATGACTTTTTTTTTCTTTTTCCTTCCTTTTTGTCCTTTCTTGCTGAGAGCTGGCAGATGGAAATGAGGAGCTTTGTTGCTGTGCGGGGTCTGGCACCTCGAGCCCAACCTGGCCGCTGTCCCAGCGCTTTGGAGGGGTTTGTGCTCCGTGTCCACAGCCTGGCCGGGCTCCACAGGTGTGAGGATCTTCCCAGGGGGATTGGGCAGGAATCCCAGTGTCTCCGCTGAACCTGCTAACGGCCTTTTCTGAGGGTTGGGACGTGGTATTTTAAACTGTGTGTGTGTTTATATGAATGAATGTGTGTGCCTGTGCCTCTGTGTGCGTCCAAGTCATATTTCTCCAAAGAATTTGGCTGCAACGTTAATTGTCTCTCCGTTTTTAGATAGAAAATCTATTCTGGCAGAAGACTGATGTTCGAAGTGTCACAGGTGACCAAGGCGGGGTTCAGGCAAAGACTTAAAATACTGCATCTGTCATAAGGAAAAGAAAAAAGGCTTTTTGCTGCTGTCCACATTCTCTGCCTTACGGAACACAGTAAATCAGGGCTTGGAGGGAGGGTCTCCTCTCTGCCGTGTCCAAGGCTCAGCTGGGCTGCCCACAGGGGTGCTCCGCGAGTACAGATTCCCGACGGGAGCGTCTCCCCAGTTCAGTTTATCCACCGTTTGCCTTGTTTTTTCTTAGGCTTCTCGGGAGGGTGGATCTCTCCTTGCACACCAGCAGGCCTGTGTGCGTGGGCAGGGAGCTCCTAGGGGTAAAAATCCATCGGGTTTCCATGTGCTGGGGGCCGCGTGCGCCGTTCACGGGCCAGCACCGCCTGCGTTGGCAGAGCCACCGCTGTCCCCGCCGGGTTAATCGCGACAAGTCCTTTTAGAGCCTCCAAGAAGCAGCTGGAGCCGGGCTACTTAACCAAACACAGGTTAACTTAGTGCCCTGCCCTGTTAGTGACCTCATGTGCTTGCAATTTGATGATATATCTGTAATACTCGGCACAGGGCTAAGGTCTCGCTGTCCTCTGCTCTTGCACTGCGGAGCCACAGGCTTTTGTCTGCTCCCGTCTCACCGATACCTCCCGGGCTGGCGATGGGAGCTGCCCCCGTGGGACTTGTGCCTCTTCTAGCGCCGCGTTCTTCATTTGTAGCTGCACAAACACTTCCAGAAAACAAGGAATGGGCTTTTGCAATTTTATTCCTAGAAGGGATTTATAATTTTTAGCCCAAAGGTAATGGTACTTGTCAAGCCCCTTGCTTTATGGTTACACCAACAGGCCTGCGTGTAGGTTTGTGGCTAGAAAACCCTGCACCTTGCAAAGCTCGGTCCTGTTCCTCAAGTTTTGTTGTTGTAATGAGTTCCTCCCTTTAAGATGTGTAATATTCCTGATTTCTTTAATAGATAAAGGAAACGCGAAAATGTCTTTGATGTCAATGCCTATATTAGGGAATAACGTATCTGGTAATGTTGGATTCCGCGTGGAAGGTAAATGGTGCTGGAAGCCCCTAATTCTGGCCTTTGCCTTCCCCTCACAAACTAGAAACTAATGTTCTAACTGTTTCTGCACATAAAAATCGTTGATGTTTTTAATAAAATGATATACTGGTAGTTAAAGCAGCTTTGACAAATGACAGCTGTTGGGTTGGAGGGGTAGGTGTTGAGCTGGATCAAAAACCAAAACCCAAGCCCTTTTGAGAACAATAAAAGATATTTTACATGCTATATGTATAATTTTTGCCTTTTTCCCCCTAGTTTTACTCTGATTTATAACGTATTCGTTACCATATATGTCCTTGGCAATCGTAACAGAGATAAAAAATAACGGGAGGCCCCTTGATTGGGACTGCGGTTCGTCGCAGGCGCAAACGGGAGCTTCCTTATGAGCCCCGTCCGATATCCCAATGGACACAATATTGAGCATTTGGACACGGTGCAGTAAAGGCCTTGCAGAAAAATGTCTCTTCCCTCTGGCTCTTGATGGATTTATTGCCGTTCATTAATATAAAGTGCTGCTCTTTGATCTCAAAAGGCTTTTGGACAATTCTCTTCGTGCCCCGTGTGTTACTAATCACCGTTTGCTGTGCGTGGCTTGGATTGCTGGTGGCTTCCTAGCCATTGGGAAAAGGGGATCTGTCTTTAGAGAAGAGCAAGCAACGCTGCTTTCTTCTGATCAAATTCTCTGTTAATACCAGTAAATATGTGTAAAACAAACAAAAAGGCCCCGGCAACTTTCCCGAGGCGCGGAAGGGATCCGTTGCAAAACTTGCTGTTGTGCCCTGGACAAGACCGGACCCTGTGCCACCTGGCAGGGCTTGAATGGGGCTTTTGTTTGGGGACAACAATGAGGGACTTTCTGCAGTCCTGGATCCCAATCCCTTCCCCGCTGTGTGCAGGGCAATGCCGTGGAATAGATATGTATAACTTATTTAAGTAATACCCCAGGGGTATTTTCCAGGCTTAATTGCGAATGAGATGTTCTTGTATGATAGGAGCTTCCTGTCCCTTGTTAATTTTCTTTTTTTTTTCCCCACTTCCATCTCAGNGCAGGGCAACGCCGTGGAATAGATATGTATAACTTAAGTAATACCCCAGGGGTATTTTCCAGGCTTAATTGCGAATGAGATGTTCTTGTATGATAGGAGCTTCCTGTCCCTTGTTAATTTTCTTTTTTTTTTCCCCACTTCCATCTCAGATATTTCTTATTTCAGCTGCTGAGGCTTCCTTTAACTAGAGATATCACTTTTCCCGTGCATGTTTATGTCACCCAAGATGCTGTTTTTGGAGTAATTAAGAATGATGCAAAGTGGAAGGATTGCATGGATACAGAGACTGCAGGAGTCATGGATTGCCCTGCTGCAACAGGGTATGTCCTGGTAACCGAGTATTTATAAATCATTTAATTCAGTGCCAACACTTGCAAATTGATCCCAGGGGTGCTCTTAAGGGAGCGCTTTAAGGATGTGTTTCCTGGGGGATGAGGAGAGGAGCCTTTTGTCCCTAAGTGGATTTTGAAGTAAAATGTCAGGGTTTCTATGAAATCTGCTGCCTCTCAGGTTTGTGCAGATGCAAAATGTTCCTTCACGTGCTGCAGGTAGCGATTTATTTTGCTTTTTGCTGCCCGGACGAAGGTGATGGGGCTGCTGGAGCCGGCTGCGGAGCGCATGGATTTTGGAGCGCAGGTTGGAAACTGGGTCTGTGAAGGAGCCCCTGGGCTCTACTATGGAAATGGAAGTGCCAAGGAATCCCTCCTGGAACTGGATTTGCTCCCGTGACGGCCCCAGCAGAGGTGTAACCATGTGGACCCCGTTCCTTTCAGGCTATCCGAGAGCCCCACCGGTACCGCTTTCCTTGGTAGACTTATGTTAAACACTTAAAATTCCATTTTGGAATGAAAACTATGAACAAAGGCATGGAATTAAACCCTAAGCGCTTCCCTCGTTGCAACCCCTTGTCCCTCGAGCGCGTTGTGGCTGCGGATGCCGAGGGCTGTGCTATCCAGGATGGGAATCAGGCATCTCCCGTGTGTCTCCTTTGGACACCGACTGGATCCCTGGATCACGGATGGGGAAGAGCTCCCGTGAGCACCATGTGTGCTGGGTTTGCCTTGTGGAGAAGCCCTTTAGGGGAGGTTTTGAGGCTGCTGGAGAAGCTGCTTTATTCCGGCAGCGGCTGCAGGACAGCTGGGATTTGAGGTGGCTCCGTCTGTGCCGTTTCTTCCAGGGCTTAACTCTAGATGGAGACAAATGAGGCACCCGGAGAGCCGTCGCCGGAGGGAAATCCCTGCTGCAAACCTGTGGATGCATTCCAAGAGCTAAAGGAGGGGGAAAACAGGTAAGAAACCGGTTCTGAGCCCGATTTGGGAAGCTGGGCCGGGACCGGGAGCATCTGTGGATAGCAGGAATGCATCGGGAAGGCCTAGCCAAGGGAATCCTGCGCGTTTCCTTCGGCAAGGCCATGTGGAGCCTGTGACCTTCCTGGACTGCTCATTTGTTTCTGCTTGGGGCTGTCCTTGCTGTGGTTGTCCCCAAGGCTGCCGCCCGGGTGGCGCGGGCTGGACGGGCTGCGTATTCCGATCGATGGGACTCGGTGCTTCGGGGCTCCTCTTGGCGCAGGTAACGCTACGTGCAGCACAGTCCAGCTCCCGCGTTGCTTTATTTCTGATGCAACCCATTTTCAGCAGTCAAAGGGAAGGGGACATCCTTGCACAGAATATAAATGGCTTTAGGGCTGAAATAAGATTATTTTCCTGGAAAAAAAAGGGCAGCGGAGCTCAGCGGGGGGCCCAAATGGGGCTGTGTGTGAAACAGCAGCTTGTTGGTGCCTGCTCCTTGCTGCTGCAAGCCGGGGCCCTGGGTGGAAAAGCGAAGTGCTGGGAATCCAGGGGAAGCCTCCTGCTTTTGGCGGAAAACTGATGGAATCGATGTGTTTGTGGAAAGCTCCAATTTGGGCACTTTAGCATTTAGCAGGAGGGAGCCTCCGTTCTAACAGCGATACCTGCT
>VWPW01009262.1:0-102605 GCA_013389825.1 Crypturellus undulatus
TTAAATAGAGAAACCCTCACACTGATACGTAACTGACTCACCAAAGCACAGTTACATTTCGTGGCTGGGAAGCATTTCCTTGGAAAGACACACGAGCAGACGCACGTGGTTTTCCTTAGGAAGCAGTTTTTTCCGTGGTGTTTGCTCTTTTGCCATTAAATATTTATGTGCTTAAGTTAGCTGCTTCCAAGCTGGTTTGTAGATGTGCAGAAAAGCGTTTCAGAGAATTAACCTGTTCTTGTCATTTTGGGGCTTTCAGCTTTGGAACAACTACTTTCACCTGGCGGTTGCTTTTCTTACGCAAGAGTCTCTACAACTGGAGAATTTTTCAAGTGCTAAAAGAGCAAAAATACTTAACAAGTAAGTCCTATTCATCTTCTAAATCATGGACAAAAGCTTGAGGTCTATTAGCATAATTTTAGTCTAATTTCATAGTTAAACCCATTCAAATTGAGATGCAATCAGGGTATAATGAAAGGTTGGTTTTAAAAATACGAATCAAGTATTGCATGTGTTTCTACCCTCGAATCAAGACCTAAATTACACGATTCATTACTGCTGAAGATAGTGTTTTATACTGCAGGATGTTCCAAAAGTCAAGAATTTTGGAAGTATTAACACATTAACATGTTGGTTCAAAAAACACTGTAGCTTTGGGCTTATTCTAACCTTGCACTAGCTGATTTCTGCTTCCAATTCGGACTTCGGGTTGAATTGAATTTCAATTGGATTCAAACTGGGCAGGCTGTGCCTTCCCTGGCTGTTCAAAGGGAATTTTTAATGCTCGTGTGCTCAGGTGCTTGCTTGGTGGAACGGGAATACTTGCACATTCCAGGGAAAAGCGGGGTGAAGCAGAGCTCAGACTTTGCACTGGGGGTATAAAACTCCTAAATAACATTAAAGTTACACATCTGCAGAGCAAATCAAGCTGTAAAGGGCAAGTAAACGTTATGGCATTAGGTGCAGGATGCGTAGACCAAAATGCCTTTGCGCACGATGGGAGCGACATCCCCTTATGCGACTCAAAACTGGCTGTTGCGGGGCCCTGGCCATACGTTTGTGTGAACTGATTTTCCTCTGGATGGAAAAAAAAAGATTATTTTTATGTAGAACTACACAGTGTTAGAGCAATGCAAGAAATCAGCGGGCATTTCTCACGGATGCTCTAAGCAAATAGGTCATTTGAGGTGGTACTTGATGAAGTTGTCTGAATTGTAAATCTCTGTTATAATAAATTTACAAATTATTCTTTCAGTTTAATCACATTCGGGGGGGCACAGAACGCAACAATAATATTAATAATAATAATAAATGTGCGGTCTTGGAGCACTAACTTTCGTTGGGGTGTGAAACCACTGTCAGTTTTGTGCCAAAGCGATGTAAATATTCAGCTAGTCCCATATCACCCTCACCCTCCTCCTAAAGGTTATATTTCAATTAATGCTTCTAGCATTTAATACTATAAAATGTAATTATTGTAATTTGTAAGTAAGTTTCACTAATCGCTGTGTATATATGTTAGTTAATAGTAGGTGTTTAATGATACAGAAGAATTATTTAATCCATAATAATGTCAGTGGATCTCACAAGTATCCCCCAACAATCCACCAAGCGGCCAGATATTTCCAATTTACTAATTTTATCATTGAAGTAATGATTTTAAAATATAAATCTTTTGCCTAGCATGCCTATATTCTTGGAGGTCATTAAGGTCCCGATCTGGTTATGGAAACAAATTTGCTCTGCAGTTTAGGGAGCTCCCAGGAGTTTGCACTGGTGGCATCAATGCGCCAGGTGTCCCAGGGTGCTTCTCCTTCTATTTTCTAGCACAACGCCTTGCTCAGGGTGGGTAAAAATAAAATGTGTCGGGGGTCTTAATGCTGCTGCAACTGGAAAAGCAGCAAACGCTGCCAATGAAACCCTGGAATTGCTGCTTTATCTGTCTGCAACACAAACCGCCTTTGAGCATCAACCTGCACTGGGGAGTTGGCTCTGCAGGGTGCAATGTTTGGGAGAGAAAAGATTTTTTTCCTAATATTTGATTAATCACTCCGTTTTGTTTTGTTTTCTTGTAAGATACGGTGACATGAGGAGGCAGATCGGCTTCGAGATCAGGGACATGTGGTACAATCTGGGTAAGTGACCTCAGTGCTTGATGCTCAACGCTGTTTCAGCGTGGAGGTAAAAAACATTATAGAGGAATCAAATGTTTTTATCTCTGGAAACACAGTGAGATTCCAAAAGGTGTTTAAACACAGATCATTTAAGAAAATGATCAAAAAGATCATTTAAGAAAAAACACCTCCCATGTAAGCTTATTTCCATACCTGGGCCTGACCACTTTTCAGCATCTTCTTTTTCCAGTTTTGTTTGTTCATATCAGAAAGGCAGGGGAAGATCAGGGAGGAACGGATACGGGGATGTGCCTAAGTTCCTAGATAAGTTCTGTGCATCTACCGTGGCTGTAATTTAGCTGTACGTGGATAGGATTTCATGAGAAAAACTGAGTATTTACTGTGACCTCAATGTACTCACCTGCCAGATTTCATTTTCCTGAGCTTAACAGTGGAGACACTTAAGCTGTTCGGAGTTTTATCAAAATTTCCTTAAATTATCAGGAATAAGTGCATTTTTCCAACTTCATTTATAGCTCTAGCTGAACTGTTGTTGCTGAAACTCATAAAAATTCAGCCTATGGAGAAGAAGGGAATGCAAGGTCCTTGCTTATTTGATATGCCAGAGTTTGCATCTACTCTGCTGTAATGATGAAAAAAAGCCTTCTGAGAGCAGCTGAATTCACTTTTTATTAGAAGTTTCTTTTGTGAGTAAGTGTCAGGAGAACAGATTAAAGCAGAGCACACAGCAATATAGGGCTTGACGGACAGATAATAAATTCAGCATCGTGCCTGACGCTGGGTCAGCAGGCTCCAGCCCTGGCATCCCCTTCCTTAGTGATCAGCTAATCCTCTCGCTGCTCTAAGCTTGCAGTTATCTACTTAGGTGTCATTTTACTAATTTCTCTGGCAACCTCTTCTGCTTTTCCAAGGATTTGCTGAATCCAATCTGGAAATGGTTTTTGATAGCTAGCTGTTGCTACAGGAGATTATTTTCCTCAGCCTGATGACCGTGGAGTCATCAAGATTGTTGCTACTGTCACTGGCTGCTGTTGAACAACTTAATTAATTGCTTTACATGGAGATAACAATGATTTTCGCTGGGGTTTTGTGCGGGCTTGAATTGATTGGTATGGAAGGGGGTTTTATGCCTTCACGACAGCATCTCTGTTTGATGGGGTTGATCAGACAGGTTCTTTGCTCCGAGCAGCAGGTCTTGCAAGCCAAGGTTAGCCAGGTGGGCGACTCCTTCACCTCCTCCAGCTCTGATGCCTGCAGCAGACACAGGTTGTTATCAAATTGCTGCTTTCCCAGCAAAAAGTGGAAGAAAAGGGGAACAAGGGAAGGATCCCATCTGAATAAAGCCCTTCTGCTTTCCATAAAGCAAAGCTTAAGTCCACGCTGGTCGGGTTGTCCTCCTGGCTCCTCCTCGGTCTCCCGTTGTGTCCCAGCATCCAGCAAGGAAGGATCCCGACCTCCCGGCTCCGCTCTGCCTGACGCCTTTTATCTCCGGAGTTTCATTCCATCACTCAAACCATTAACGTATACGCTCAGAAACACAATCACAAGTGAAAAGCTATAATTCTTGCATGCGCCTGAGCATATAATTTTTTGGCTGTCTGTCACTGTGCACAAAATATGATGAAGCCAACTAACTCTGACTTTTGATTTATGTGCTAAAGGGTATGGATAAGCCTGAAAAAATATTGTTTTATCTCATTAGTTTTTGCTCCCAAATACCATGATTAACATATAATTTTTGGCTAGTTTAAGCTGTCCTGTCTGGAACAAGACAGGGCTGCCACTTATCATTGAAAGAAGGCAATACATGATAGTTTTTGTTGGCTTTTTTCCTGCCATATCACAACTAGAACTTTAGTGTATGATCCAGCTTCATTTATAACTCCAGCTGAACTGTTGCTGCTGGAACTTATAAAAATACCAGTTTGGCACTGGTCCACGCAGAGCAGTTAGCAATGGCTAAAACAGTTAAAAGGCTGAAGAAATCATAATTGCATCAAAAGTAATATCCTTGATAATGGAGAGAGGGAGAAAAAAATAGTGCTTTTCCTCTTGACAGCCGAACCAGCGGGAAGGTAAAATTCCTCAAGGTAATTAAAATTGTTGCTGCTGTCGTGCAAGGAAGCTGCCACGGGCCCAGCAGTTCACTCCAAGTGTTGACATCAGGAAAGGGGCCTGCACAGAGATGTTAATCAGGGTGTAGGGAAAGCCAGGATTTAAAATAGACCTAAAATTTAAGCGTAATATAAATAGAAATCATTGCAGGTAACATGCACTGAGTTAGTCCTGCATGCTTAGAGCTGGCCCAAGCGAGACGTGAAGTCACTAGCAAATTGTTCAGTGGGTGCCCCTAGCCCCTCTCAGCATCCTTGCTCTGGTCCCACCAGGCCTGCAGCTCTCTCTTCAAGGCACAATTTTGTCATTGCATGAGATGTCCAGTCATTTCCTTCCTCAACGAGGCCTATAATGTCCAATTTAAAAGTTTAAATTCGCTTGCTTTCCACGGCTAAACCTCCAAAGGGATTATTTACTTTTCCGTGGGAATCCCTGTGCTGGAAGCGATGAAAAACCCATTGTGGCACCCGGGGAACTTTATGACATTGAATTTGTGGCCGACGAATATCTTTTGTCACTATCATTTGTTTTCTGAAATATTGGCTCTGACACTTCTCAGGCATAATACAAGAAAACTGTCACCTAAGAGGCCTGCTGTAATAATACGTAGAGGAAAGGCAGCAGCACTGCAGGTCCCTGCAGTTTTTAGCTGAGTCCTAATTCACATCCCCAACACGCTAGTAGGTTCCTGATGTCTGCTAAATCAAGCAACTTAAATTATGTGAATTTCTTCATATGATAATATGAATCAAATGATAGGAATTTCTTCTTGATTACGTTTTTTTCAGGTGTATGTTATTTCTGGTCAAAATGAATTGCTAATTGAATACTTGCATGTGCCTTAGTACATGCAAGTCTTGCTAGTCTAGGGGGTTATGGATGAGCTAAAATACATTTTTTCTGTCATATGGCACTGGGANCAAAATGAACTGCTAATTGAATACTTGCATGGTTTGTGCCTTAGTAGTCTTGCTAGTCTAGGGGGTTATGGATGAGCTAAAATACATTTTTTCTGTCATATGGCACTGGGAAACAAGAGTCTGTTAATAGAGGAAGCTGAGGGCTTCTTAAGTGAGCCCAGCTCTGAAGAAGTTTGATCTGAACCCCAGCAATGCGACATTAACTTACTTCTTGCTGCACTTTCTTATAAATATCTGTTTGCAATTGCCTGGGTGAGAAGCTTCACCGCTTGTGTGTGTTAAAACTCAATACAGGCTCCTTCAAATTTATGTTCAGTTTTTCATTGCAAAAATCAGATGACATCCGCAGCGTTGCAGAGTTAGTTTAATTGTAACACATTGCACTTCTGTATAATCTTCCTTGTGCAAATCTCCCTGCATTTCACAGAGCTTAAAGGAGTAATCTGAGTTCTCTACACTTCCAGCCAATAATAAGAAGAGTAACTAGGTGCTTTTAAAATATATATGAAGCTTCATGTTCCCGTTAAGATTTAATTTTTGTTCCACGTGGAAGAACGTAGTGGGGAGAGTAAAGTAGCCCATCTAGAAGCTCTATGGAGAAGAAAATCCTGTGGAACTATATGAATAGGGGTGGTTTATGGAAAATATAGCAAGTTCCACTTTGATTTTTTTTTTGATTGAACAACTCTTTATTAATTCAGGTTTATATATGTCCTTTAGTTCCTCTCCAAGTCATAAATCATACTGTGTATTTCAGTGGCATCAAATCTGGAAAAACTCCATGTTATATTTGAGCTATACGAGGATTTATTGATACAGCTTTTAAAGCAATTATCTTCTTCCAAAGTCAGTGGCTGTTCATTAACTCCGAAATGCATTTTTCCCCTTAAAGGTCAGCATAAAATCAAGTTCATCCCAGAAATGGTGGGCCCGATATTAGAAATGACGCTCATCCCCGAAACGGAGCTTCGCAAAGCTACAATCCCAATCTTCTTTGATATGATGCAGTGTGAATTCCACTCGACTCGCAGCTTCCAGATGGTAAGCAGGCGGTACAAATATTTGAAGTTTGTGAGAAAGATTAGCCGTTCTGTGAAGACATGTAAGAATTTTGGATATTTCTTGTTTTGCTCACCCAAAATATAATTATGGGTTTGCTTATTTTCTATAAGTCTGAGTGGCTACAGAGCTTTCATCTGAGGGTTTTAAATCCTTATGGAGGCAAAAATTTGCATGAAGGAGATGAAACCTTTCTTTACGATACAAAAGGAGAGCCAAGGCAGATGTCTTAAATTTTCACTGGGGCTCAGGAGAGGAGTCTGCGTCAGAGTTCAATTAGACTTAAAGAAATCCTGATAATGGAGCGAAAGAAACTGTAACCTGTAAGGATTTATCACCTCTGGTGTCTTATAATTTTGATATTCTTTATATTTTTATGAATTTTGAAGAGGGAGAGAAAGGCTATCCAACCAGCAACCGTGTTTCTTCATGCTATACAGGCACTTTGAAATGTAAAGTACTAATGCAGCATTTTTATTCTATTTTATTTTTAAAAGCTAAAAGAAATCCATGAATAAACATGCACAATCCTATCCTGAGAGCTCCAACTTGTGCGAGACAAGAGTAGTGAGAGTTTCTCCACACTGTTCATTTTACTTTCTTTCCCTTGCAATTTTACCTCGTGGGTTGAGTTTAAGCGTGCACATTCACAGCAAGGTTCTCATAGGATTTTTCTTTATTTCCTTTTTTTTCATTTGAGAAAATACAAGGATTAGCAGTGCTCTGAAGACAGACTGCACAAACTTTGAGTCCTGTGAGTCGGGTAGTCTCATGGTATAAATCATGGTAGCTCCATTGCACTACGAAAATTAGTCAGTCCAGGATGTGACCTTGTGAATTTTACAATAAAGTTGGACGTATTTTCATTACTTTTGCTCATTTACAAAACTCATGGATTTGTTTCTTGCATGAGAAATCTTAACCTTTTCCATACTTCCTTGCAGACTATTATTCATAATCAGCCCATAGTAAATTTGGAGCCAGAATAAACGAATATCTCTGCGGGGTGACTGAAACATGTAAAGTGGCATCAGTTTTATTACTTTGATTTGTTCTGTGCTGGATGCTGGATGCAAAGGTTCTGACCTGTATTTTGGCTCCATCCAGTTACTGCCTAATCATTCTTTCTTATGTTTGATGATACTGAGGAGATTGCAGTGCTCACTTTGATGCCATTTAAACATTTCCCTGTCAGATACTCTCCTTTGTTACTTGTCGTTTTTTATTTGCACAATTATATGGATCATGAAAAATCCCAGGGTAACTTTATAGCTAAATTTATGACCCTATATTTTCATGACAGAAGAAAACCAGTTTTATGTGGAATAGTTGGACGATTTTAATAAATGAATGTCTTAAAATATTTTAAGACTAACTTTTTGTCTTTTGAGAAGAAAAATACCTTAAATCAGAGATGTCTTGGATTGCAGATAGTCAACATATATTCCCTATCTCACCATAACCTTTTTCTTTATGGATATAACATTGATATGACAGATAGAGAGGTAGTAAACCCTTGGCCGGGATATTTGGTACGCCTCGTTATGTCGAACAGGAAAAATCAATCTATCCATTTGTGCAGGTAAAGTAGTTTTGCAGTGTGCTGGCAATTTTAAATCTTTGGCTTGAGTGATGAGGATCATCGTTTGTAAACAGCAGAGAATCCCAGAGTGATAGAAGGACTAGATTGAGTGGGAGTTTTGGAAATCCCTGGATAATCCAGAGCCCTCTGACCCAGGTCTTGAATGTTATCCGTGCATTTTGTATTCCATCTTCTGAGTCCATTTCTTCTCAGCTTGTCTACAAGTATGTCAAGAAACAGTGTCACGGGAGAGTGTTTCAAACACCTTGCCAAAATCCACAGCTCTTCCCTCACCCACTGAGCAAATTGTCTTATCAAAGAAGGCAGACAGGTTGGTTAAATGGGATTCACCTCTCATAAATCCACGCTGTTTTTTCCCAGTCTCCTCCTTAGCTCCTGTGGGAACCTGTTCCATAGTTTTCTCAGGAACCAGGAGGCTTCCCATCAGGTTCCAACAAGCCGTACATGTCCAGTTTCCGTATGGTGGCTGTGTCATCCCTCGCGCTGTCACTGATGTGCCATTTGCTTCATCACTTGCCTTAGAGGCTTGAGCAGTGACCTTCCCTGCAAAGACTGATGTCCCCCAGCCACTTCGGTGTCATTTGACCACAACCTGTTTCTTGATTGCAGTGTTTGCTGTCTTCTAAGTGACAGAAATGCGTAAACCCCTCGATGTGTGGGGCAGGAATTTAAATTTTCTTGCAGACCTTTAATGCTCTGATGGTCTCTGTTATGGACAGCTTTCCCCTTTAATGGACAGCTTTAATTTCAGTTTGAATTGGTTTGACTGCTAAAACCAGTAAGAGACCAAATATNGTGTTATGGACAGCTTTCCCCATCACTGTTTTAATTTCAGTTTGAATTGGTTTGCCTGCTAAAACCAGTAAGAGACCAAATATTTTTCATTTTTTTTCTTCCAATATAGGTAACCCCAAGGGGAAAAAAAGATGAATAAATTCCTGTTTTTNTCTTCCAATATATGTAGCCCCAAGGGAAAAAAAAAAAAAAAGATGAATAAATTCCTGTTTTTTACTGAAGTGAATTAAAGACCTGATGAATTAAAATCTGGAGTTACCCAGTTTTGTCCTCTCCTGCTTGAGGTGCTTTGAAGCCTTATGTAGGCTTCAAAGTAGCCTGTACCTCAAAGCATGGAGCTGATGCCAAAGTCTGTGTGGGACCAAAGCTTCCCTATAGAGAAACACCTCCTTCCCTGCTCTCTTTTTGCCTGTTTTACGAGCAAACCCTCTAGATCAAAGGGAATATGTCAGAGCTGCAGAAGGGATGAAAGAGAATTGGTTTGGTTGTTCCAAGGCTGGTCAGGACGGTGGTGGATCCCACGGCGCCTGCAGGAGGGAAACTCCATCCTGAGATGGTCACTGAGCTCAAATGTGGAATTCAGCCGTGAGCTCCTACGTCATCCATCTGTTGCTTCCTCTAGGTCCATTCCTCCTGAATATTCTTACTTGATTGCCTAGAAACTTTTCTTTTCTCTGCTTTACTCATTGCTCATTTGATTTTCTGCTTGTTTGGAGCTGAACCTACCCACAGAGACAACCATCAGTGCCAGAACTTGTCCAAAATGACCTGTGGAGAAAGCAGGGACAAGGAGGGAGAGCGAGACAAGAGTGAGATGCTGGACACGTCTTCCCTTTCTCATGATTTTGCACCATAAGATTGCTTTCAATTGCTTTTAATGCTACTAATTACAATTAGTAATTAGTAGCATTAGCTTATTTTAAGAGGCAAAATCTATTAACAAAATAAGATGAAGAGGGAGGTGAGAAGGAATTCCCTTTCTTCCACAATGTTATTACATTTCTTGTTGAATAATGCACCTGGAAAAAATGAAATCTGAGAGGTAGAGCCCCCCATCCACTCTGTATTAATGATTATGAAGAAATGATCCCTGCGTGAAGCTTGAGGGCTGCTCAGCGCTCGTGGCCATAGCCATGGCCAAAAAGACAGCAAAAATCATGCAGGAATATGTAATAAATGAGTGCATAATATATATGATTACTAAAATAAAAGTGTGGATACAGCTAAAGTACCTCTAGCTAGTCGTCTGCTATGAGGAGAAGTAATTGAGTAAAGACCAGAAAAAATGAGAGGAGACAGTTTTAATTCAATTCTAACAGATAGCAATAAATCCGGGCGTCATCGAGGCAGTAATACCAGCATTTTTATTTGCAATATCATTTCTTGTTGGTTATCAATGAGTTTCAGATTAATATAATTCTCTTTAACAAGTAGGAGCTAATTTATCTGAGTATCTCTCAACTTTTACAACCTATAATTCATTATTAAATCTTCTTACCGCTGCTGAGCCATGTCTTAGCATCCGTATCCCCGCATTACGGATTGGCAGGCAGAACAGAAGTTAATGACTTCTCCAAGGTTTTGTGAGGCTGCATATTCCCCTCTGTAATCCTGCTGAACATGCAAATTAAATTAATTTCAATAAATAAGCTTTTTAGGCTATTCACTAAGGCTGCCGTGTAAATGTTTAAGTGTTTCTTGTTTTCTGGCCTTTTGGAGAGTGTCTTTCTCCCTCAATCTACCTGAAACACAAGCAAGAAAGGGTAGGAAGGCCAGTGGTCTCCAAGCTCATCTGATATTAAGTGGCTGCTTAATCTATTTGCTAGCTAGAAAGCTGTGAGGAAATAATAAACGGAGCAGATGAAACTGTTGGGAATTATCACTAAGTTTCATAGCAACCTTTGAACAATTTTTAACAGTATTGCTGTATTGGAACTAATTTCTAGAGCTGTTATCTGGCACTTTGTTTTATGGCAGATTCAGTGTTGCCCCATATCTAACCATATTTATAGCACATTGGAGGACTGAAACCATCTATAGGTGTGATTAAATTGTCCATCAGTGCTGCAAATGCAGCCTAAATATACCTGAAACCAAAACTGACCGGCTGAGCTGAGCCTCGATGAAGCTGGATAACCTGCATGGATTGTAATCCATGTTCTCCAAGCGGGAGATCCCAGCGGATGGACATAGTCCTTGCCAATGTCCAAACCCTCACCTGAAGAGCAGCTGAGATCTGGATCAGCTGCAAGGAGGAGCTGATAACTCTTATTTCCAATAATAATTATTTCCAGTAATCTTCCTCTCATCACCCTCAGGCTGTCACTGCGGATGGAAGGATGGGAATCGAACGCGTAGGTTGTGCCGGATAATTCCCCGGCCTCCCGAAAGAAGCCTCAGCAAGGATCATTGGGTCTAACATAAGCACTGAAAATGTGCCTGTTCTTCAGTTAAGAGTAAATTTCATACAATTCTTGCAATAATTGCAAGCCCACTTGGGTGTTTTTACATCTGCTGTAAAGGAAAAGTAAAGGAAAAAGTAAAGGAAAAAGTCTCCATGGAGAATGTAGCAACCAACGCTGGATGCGGTGTCGTGGTCACTGGGTTTTGTGGGCGCTGTTTCTCCTCAAATCACGGAAGACCAGAGCTATATAGACCAAGGCATAAACTGATGCTAACTTCTGGGCAGAGATCAAGTAGAAACTTTAACTATATTGAATAGTATTTAGTTATTTGGCTGATCCAGACGATAACTACCAAGAGCGATTCAAGAGCAAAGCTGTTGGTAAAGGTCCTTTCTCTTAAAACCACAGAAATGCCACAACCCAAGCTCTATTCGAGGGCATTTAGAGAAATGGGCTGAGAAAGGATCTATAGGAATTTGAGTCAAATTGATTCCCAGCAAATGCTCAAGATCCAGGATGACAAATTTAATTGCTGCTCCTGATATGAGCAATCACTTTCTAAAAAACACATCACCCAAAGGGCTGATGCCGGCCGCGAGTGTCATTTTTCACAGTGGTGTCGAAAGACAATTTCTTTCTGTGTCTTATTAGAGAACATGAGTTTTGTGGCTTCTTGCTTTTTATTATTGTACAGCCTTAGTGTTTTACTTGACACGGCCTTGTACTATGGGAAACATATTTCAGTTTGTGCTTGCTTCGTCGAGGGGGTGGCTGCATTCTTCTTCTTTTTCTCATTTTCCTGTCATTTCTTGAACAATGCGCTCATTGTGTTAAGAATCTTATTCCACTTCACTTTTCATTCATTTCTTCCCAAGGAAAGTGCTGCAGCACTGGAGCGGGTTGCCCAGAGAGGCTGTGTCATCATCCACCCGTGGAGGTTTTTGACACTTGGCTAAAAGAAAGTCTCAGTTGGTCTGATATAGAGGGGCAATAATCTTGCTTCAGCCTAAATGATCCTGGAGGTCTTTTCCAGTCAATGTTTCTGTGATTCAGTGTTTCGTGGTGGGGACAGAGAAGAATATTCAAAATTTCTAGAACTCCTGCTTTAGTGTGACTGTGAGGGAGGTCGTTTTTTAAAATCTGGTCAAGCAGAGCAGTAAAAATTGTTTAAAGATGCAATATCTGCTGTTTGGTTACTTAGTTGATTTTGTCGTTGTGCGCACGGTATGATATATAGCTAAGGTTTCCTAGCTCTCTTTCTATAAGTTGCTGTTTTCAGCAATGCAATTTTACCAAACTTCACCAAACTGGGCAATTTTGCAGCCTGGGTGTCTGTCTGGTTGGCTCTTACGTTGCATTTTGGAGGGTTGCACAGAGTCATCCCGAGGCCGCAGTTTTGGTTGCCCTGCCGGCCTGCCCCGTGGCCCGGTGGAAACTGGACCCTTTGGCTTCCAGGCTCAAGCTGGGGTTGCCCGAGGACCATGTGGCACTAAGGAGGCATCGCAGGGAGGAGCAAATTACCCCAAATTTGCAGTAGATGCATAGCTCGTCCTCCCTGAACTTGGGGTTTTTTTGCTGGCTTGTTAAGGTAATTCTGACTGGCTCCAGGTTTATGAACATCTGCCCGGCGGGCAGTGATGCTGGGCTGTGCATCCAGCTGCAGGATGCCCCAGGGGATACATCCCATCAGAAACGGAGCTTTCCGAGCACTTATTGACTTTGTTTTTGTTGCTGTTATCGTTATTGCTGGGATCACAATGTGCCCTGCTCTGTGTCTGCTGCTTTGCTGCTCTCATTCTTGTCCTTTCTCTCCTGATTTAGTTTTTCCTAGTGCAAATATTTAAGCATCATTTAGCAACATATCCAATGATTTCTTCAACAAAAGATCCTTGTGGGGCACTAGATCACAGCAGATAAAGGTCTAATATCAGCATCTGCAAACTCTTAAAGGCAATCAAGCTTTGAAACCTCTCACGGAGATGCCCAACCAATCTCCAGACCGTTTAGACCACAGTTACGATGTGAATCGTTTGCCGCCTGATCATTTACGCTCGCTTTGTTTAATTATAGTTTGAAAATGAGATCATCACCAAACTGGATCACGAAGTGGAAGGAGGCAGAGGAGATGAGCAGTACAAAGTGCTATTCGACAAAATGTAAGTGTTGATCAGCAGCGGGATTTATGTCACCATAAAGCCAGGCGAGAGCGAGCGAGCAATTAGACCACAATGAACTTTGCAGCCCAGAAATAATTAAAATCTGTTAATGAGGCACAATATTTAGACTCGCACCTGAGTCGAGCGCTTTTTCCCTGCGTGGGATTAACAAGGCCTGGGTAATTGTCTCCTAGTCTCCTGGAGCACTGCAGGAAGCACAAATACCTTGCCAAAAGCGGGGAGACTTTCGTGAAACTCGTGGTCCGCCTGATGGAGAGGCTCCTGGACTACCGCACCATCATGCACGACGAGAACAAGGAGAACCGCATGAGCTGCACCGTCAACGTGCTGGTAGGAGACCACAGGGGCCCAATTTTATACCCAATTTTAAATATAGAGATATTTTACTCTTTTGAAGAAGATGAGGTTTTCCTCCTCACAGGATGCACATTTTGCTTTTTCTGTGGAAAAGGTAAAATATAAGATTTTAGTAGTGCAAAATGAACTCTCTCTGAACATGCAATTAAATGGTAAAAAGGAGGCACTTACTTAGAATAAAATAGTTCTGCACTATTATACCTCAGCTCAGAAATCTCTCCTAATAATAATAATAAAACAGAAAAAAAGACCTCACAAATAATAAAAAAAACAGAATGTAGAAGTTTGAGGTGAGTGTGGTCTGCTTTGGTTGGTACGTAGTATTGATCACATTACTGCAGTTCTCTTGGATGGGAACAGTTCTGTATTGGACTTACTCATGTGTTAGTGGCTACCCAGTGGCTATTTCTTGGTTAAATTTATCAGCGAAGAATATTCACTGATATTAAACGTATTCACTGACATTAAATTTATGCAGTGAAGGATATATTTTTGTCCGTTTTGTTTTCTTAGTTGTAGTTTAACTTTACAATGCAAACTTTAAATTAGATTCAGAAAGGCCTTCAATATCTTGGCAAATTTATCATATCCTGCGTTTGGAAAATTCCCAGTGTTAACTAGTTTATCTCAAGACCAGCAGCATTCAGACATGTCTTAAGGGCAGGTGATGATGATGTGTGACATACGAAACCAGATAAATAACATTCATTCTCACTTTCTATTTCCAAAGAAAGATATTAGCATCCAAGAGCAGATTGGGTATTGCTCAAGTAAGGCTTAGAGTTTTAAATCCATAGTACAACAGTTACTTAAAAGTTATGGTTTTGTACGTTACCAAATTCCAATTGGAAGTGGTTAATGATGTGTGACTCCCAAACGCCAGCAGCAATTTCTAGCAACACTCTGCTTGCAAATTCTTAACCTTTGCAATGAAACATAATGTGCTACATCATCACAGCATTAGGTTTTGTAAGTTAAATAACTCGTGTTCTATCACTGGAGGCAAATTTTGTTTTGCAGTTTTGAGGCTGATGTTATGCAATTATGAATTTTTAATTTGGAGCATGTTCTGTATACATTTCTGACTGCAAAATCAAAGGCGTTGTAACAAAATTATTTTGTATTTCAGAATTTCTACAAAGAGATTGAGAGAGAAGAAATGTACATAAGGTTTGTAAACATGACCACTGACTTACTGCAGTCTAATTGGAGAAATTCTGTTTCTATTAAGCAATCATTTGGGGCTGGTGGGGAAGAAGCAATGAAAACCCTACCTGTTTGGGGGTTTATATACCCCGAGTTCACTGAGAACCGTGAGCGGTAGAAATTAGACACTCAAGTTCCTTTTTTTTGCTGTTGTTGTTTTATTTTATATCCCTTTTGCTAATTAATTTTATTACGATGCCTTTATAAAGAAAACAAGTAAAACTAAGAAATAATTTTACCTTCTTGTGAGTTATAAAATGTATGACTGCTGGAGGGCTAAAAAAGGACTATCAATATGATGACGACTGATACTTATTTTAAATTTAAAACTTTTAGGAGCCTTTCAAGTTCTATTTGTCATCTAAAGTAAAAATGGCAACACGTTGTCATGCTTTTTGGAAACCTCAGGGTACCTCGTCCTCTATTTTTACTTTGGCTTAAAATTGACTAGACTGATGTGCTAAAATGATGACGTTTGTGTTTTTACTGCTCTTTTTGATATCTAAAATTATTCATGAATTCCTTCTCAGATGCTTCTTTGGGGAAAGGGAAAAAAAAAACAATTGAGGAGAATCCCCAGCCAGAGGTGTGATAATACTGAAATTAAGGAGCAGGACCTGGTTCTGTCTCCAGATCTGAATAATTAAAAAATAGTAGTTAAAGGGAATCTTCTTTGGATTTGTTGGTCTTTACAAGTCATTTATAAGTATTGAGAATAAATAAATAAACAGTAGTAGTAGTAATAATAATAATAATAATAATAGGAATATAAATGGTCCAACAGGTTTGTCTAAAATACCAAAGTAGGAGCTTTGGTATTTTATTGATATCTGGGTAAAATCCTGGATATTTTAACTATTGGAGCATAGCATTTAACTTTAGTGATGTCCCGAACAGATTATTTTGTTGCATGTTAAGACCCGCTGCTTGCATTACCCGTAGGTATTTGTACAAGCTCTGTGACCTGCACAAGGAATGCGACAACTACACGGAGGCTGCCTACACGCTGCTGCTGCACGCCAAGCTGCTCAAGGTGAGCGCCCTGCACCGTGCGAAGCCGGAGATCACCACGGAGCAGCCGGGATTGCTCCTTCGGTCGTGGGGCTGATTAACTCTCTATGCTGCTTCTCACTGCCACGTTGCAGATTACTGCACGCTTAAAATGCGCCGAGGCAGAAGTCAGCGCGGGTCGCTGGTGTATCCGAGCACGGGTTACTGCTCTTGAGCTAAAATGAGCAGCAGAGCAATCAAGGAGAGACCACAGGTTACATTACAGCGCTAACTGTGATGCAAATTACTTTGAAATGGGACAGTTATGTAATCCTGGAACATCTAAGCGTGTATTGCAGTAAACCCCCTGTCCACCGATTGCTTTTGCAGAGGTGCAAGTGAGCTGAAGATGGCCCTCAGATGCTGTTAGGGAAGTGTAAATTTAGTTTTGATTTGGGTCATATACACGGTACAGGTGAGTAAATTTAGCACTGTGTAGTGCAAACCAGCCATGTCTGATCCTGCAGGAATTTCACCAAAACTTCTTTGGCACATGGAGTTCTGTCAGCGACGCAGCTGGTTCCCAGAATTGGGCTGGCCACGTCCCCTGCACCAAGGAGGGTTTCAGCAGGGCTTAAAGCAGGCGTTTTGGCTTGAAATCTCATCCTCAAGGTAGCGACGTCGCTGCTAATTAGTAGCAAGTTTATGGCTAGGCTTTAAAAAGGCAGTTGAAGGAAAAGTAGAAATCTAAATTTCGTGAGGATTGGTGGTTTTTGAAGCATTTCTTGAGGGCTCCTGCTCAAAGGTGGGCAGGGACCCCCAAACAGAGTCCCCGAGAGCCACATCTTCCCCTCCAGCTGCTTTGGGGCCAGCAACACGTGTCCCATTGCAGAGCCTTTGCTATCAGTTCCCCCTCTCTTCAAGGGAATTTATTCCATTCTGTGCAGCAAATGATTCTTTGCAATCTCTGATTTATTCTAAGCAATCTCAGGAGAAACATTAGCATTAAAAAAATCTATTTTGAAAAGTTGCAGTGGAAGGAGTAGACTGAAATGCTTTTAAAGGATGCGCTGAGAATTGTTTTACTTCAGCACTGCGTAAACCGCATGCAAAATGTAGTAAGACTAAATATGAGGCAGATCCTACCTCTGTTGTTTAAATTAAGATACTTGGAGAGTTATTTAATCTGTTTTAATAATGATTGAGCAAGGGGTCTGTGAGCAGCCTGTGCTTATCCTGGCCTGCACGAGTGCACCTCTGAGACAAGATGAACCTTCCCTTCCATCGGTGCTGCACTTGCTCCAAGATGATGGAACGAGCAGTGCCAGAAAATGTCATTCTGACTTTTACCCGTTGTGCCACGAGTTCTTTAATCGATAGGCTTTATATGCCCTTAAATTAGAGCTTATCTAGTCTTGCTTTCTTACAGTGTGTCTTCAGACACTGCATGAGTACCTTTATTTACTCCTTTTATTTACTGGAAATAAATATCCCAAATAAATCCAGTTTTCTTCTCCTATAATGCAAATCAATAGAAGATGTGAAACATGAGGGTAGCATTTATCCTGGCTTCTCAAAACTCAGGAGAGGATCATGAGTTTATTTGTAAATAAACATATGTTATCATTGGGAAATACTTTATGGTAACTGGATATTGATCTAGCTAAAGTAATATCCTGTCAGTGCCACGAGTTAGCAGCAGACAGGGGAGCTCAGTTTTGCTTCCAAAGTAGCAGCAGGAAACCTGGAGCTTCAGGATCGCCGCGTGGTGCAGCCTGAAGCCATGGAGCATCCCTGGATTTTTCCGTCCTAGCTGGAGGACGGGATTTTCAGTGACACAAGGCTCGCACTTTGGAGCAGAGACTTTAATTTTATTTTTAACCAAGCTATTCCAGATTAAGATGCTGAAAACTAGTGCAGGACATTGGCACTGGGAAAAAAGAAAAATGTCACTGCAGTGTAGGGTCCCGCGGAGTCTGAATTGTCCAGAAACGGGGCTTTGCTGGAGAAAAGAAAGGTCTGTTTTCACAAGAAGAGTGGAGATTTCCGGACAAGAGCTACTTGTGCTCAAATTCTAGCCCGTTTTGCAACATGCAGAAATTTCTTGCAGAAATCAGGCTAGTTTGGGGGGAATAAAGTTCCACTGCAACGTGGCCTGTTGGAACACGGCAGCCACCAAGGCTGCTCTCGTGGTCCAACCCTCTGACAAGGTGGAAAAGGGGGAGCATCCCAGTGCAAGAGGCTTTGGGGTTCAGCTGCCCCTTTCCATGGCTCCCGAGATGCCGGGGAGCTTCCCTCTTTCACGCCTGGATCCGCAGCCTTTTCCACCCCTATTGATGCAGTTTCAGGTATTTTAATTAGCCTAATTTCACTGCCACATTTCATCACTTTTGATTTGCTTTCATTTTTCCCTTCTTTCTCCCTATATTTAGTGGTCGGANAACCCTCTGGCAAGGTGGAAAAGGGGGAGCATCCAAGTGCAAGAGGTTTTGGGACTTCAGCTGCTCTTTTCCCCGAGATGCCGGGGAGCTTCCTTCCCTCACGCCTGGATCTGCAGCCTTTTCCACCCCTATTGATGCAGTTTCAGGTATTTTAATTAGCCTAATTTCAGTGCTACATTTCATCACTTCTGATTTGCTTTCATTTTTCCCTTCTTTCTCCCTATATTTAGTGGTCGGAAGAAGCCTGTGCAGCGCACCTCACCCAGCGGGACGGATACCAGGCAGCTACCCAAGGACAGCTGAAAGACCAGCTCTATCAAGAAATTATCCATTACTTTGACAAGGGCAAGGTAAAAAGGGGGGAATAAAAACACAGATGTGTTTCATGGCTTTTTTTCTTTTGTCTTTCTCAAACAGTAAACACAGCCTGCGTCAAGTCACCTTCAGGGAGCTTTAAACTTCTTCTAAGTTATGATTTGGAGTGTTTAATTTAAACAGCCTGCCCGCCAGCGCTTAGGGATAATAATAACAAAAAAGGAACAGTAAAAAGAGGAGTCAATGGGACATGTATAAGTGTTGTGTTAAGGATAAATATATGTGCATACGATGCTGCAGAGGGGAAAATAAGTAGTGATGCATCTTATTTTGGGGCACATATTTCCTTCAGCAATTGAGTGGCTGGTGCTGTTATATCTGGCTGGTGCTTCACGTATTCTTGTGGACACAAAAAAAATTCCCAGAGGGGATGGACGTGGTTCATCCCGTGGGAGGCAGAGGAGAGAATGATCGGATCAGACTCTTCCTTTGCAGTCTTCTTTGCAGGACGAGGTTGGATTTGACGTTGTGGTGGGAAGGGGTGGGTGTCTGTGTTGCCTGTCCACAGCGATGAGAGTTGGGAACGCAGGAGATGCAGGATTGGAGACGTATCTGTGTTTGGACACTTTGTGCACAAAATGTCTAAATAGAGAGGTGGAAATCTCTGCACCAGAGTACGTCAGAAACAGAAATGCAGGTTTTGATAAGCAATTTTTGTGGCATCAATCCACCTAGTGCAAGTGAAAATGTCATTTTCTGGCAGAACCTGAGTGTTTTCCAGCCACCTCCTATTACCAAGTGAGATTTTAGCTAAGCCATGTTAGTATTTTGATAGAATCCTTGTGTAAAAGGTCGAGTACTATGCGCTGTGTTTAGGAATGGTTATTCCCTGGTGCTAACAAGTTTTAATTCAAGATTGCCATAGAGGGGGGCTAAGAGGGGGGCTACTGTCCTGTGCTGAGTGTCTTTGTGCACGTACATGGAATACTGCTTGTTTCCATGGCACATTTCTGCTTTCCATAAAACTTTTCCTACCCCTCTAACAGCTGTTAAGAAGTAACCTAATTATAATTTGGGTCATATTTGATTTCAGAGTAGATTGATTTCAGTATTACATCCCGCTCTGGAAAGGAGAAGTCAGAAGCTGCATGTCCTTACGTTGTTATTTCACATTTTGATAGGTTTGCGGCTCCTTCTTTCCGGAGCCGGTGCACGCTCGATGGGAATTGCTCTCCGGAATGCCAGGCCGCCGCATTTGAGCTGTAAATTCAAAGCTGTGCTTTCCTTTCATCTGCGCTCGACGCAATCCATCCTAGGGCTGTACGTGCCCATTTCTGCCGGGTACTAATGAGCTGTTTATATAAACAGGAGGCGAAATACCTGCTGCTTCCTTTGCATCCGTGCCACATTTCCCAGCAAGGCCTCCCTGCTCCAGAGCGCTGCTAGACGGAACCAGCATCCGTAATTTCTCTCCTCCAGTTTTGCAGCTACAAGAGAAGGAGCTGTCTGCTTGCCAAATAAATAGTTTGGGTACCCTTTCCCTCGTAGGTAGATAAAAACCCTTCATTATTCTCTTTTTCTTGTGAATTGTGTGAGCAGGGGAACCGCAGGGATCGCCCAGTCCTGTTCCCCTGGCACGACGTAGGCCAGAGGATTCTGCTGCTGCTTTTTCTTCTTTTTTGTAAGCAAACTGTTCAGTTTTAAGACACCCGGATCGTCCTTCAGTGAAAAGGGAAAGAAAATCAATATACGCTGAGAATATGAATATCTTCCCTGGATTTAGAGTTAAAATTAAGATATTTTTCGCAGAGTTCAGATTCCTGGCTTTTCCAGAGGCTCCGTGATTTGCGGGAAGGTCCCGTTCACTGCACACAGAAATATCCTTCTTCTAGAGCAAACACCTGAGCGATTCCCAATAGAAACAGCTTGAGCAGGGACTTCCACCGAATATTGTTTTGCCTGGGAACAGGATACTTGGCCGGGAATATCCTCCTTTTCTAGCCTGAGACGCCTTTGGTGTTCCTCCTTGTGCTCTTTGTTTTTAATAGCTTTTCTCTCAGCAGTCTTGAGTTCTGACCTAGGTTTGACCTTCAGTGCTGAAAACAGTATTTTCTAAAGCCGAATCTCATCCTTAGCCTTTATTAAATTACCACTTACAGATACAGCTTCTGTGTTTTGCCCTCCTACCTTATGGATTCGATTCCCTTTTTGGTAATTCTTTTATTACCCGTCTAAGCTCCTCCTTTCCACAATACCTTGTTTCTCCTGATGAGTTTCCCTCGTGCCTGCAGCCTTTTCCCTCTCCCCCAGCTCGTTTCCCTTCCTCGTGTTGCACTTTTCAGTCTCGTCTTCATCTCCCTGGGCTTTTGCCCTTAAAAGCTTTATCTCCCCATTTATCACTGCAGTCCAAATTTATCCTTTGAAGTGTTTGCTCTTCCAATGTTTTGCTGAAGCCTCATAATTTCCAATAAAGCGCTTAATCCAAGGACTTTGCTGAGAATTGCCAGGCTTGAGCATATCATGATGGGAAGAAAAATAGTGGCAGTAATAAAGGGCCAGGGGTGAATTGCCTTCAAAAGCCTTTTGCAGGTCATGGGATATGGCAAGAAATGCTTTTTTTTTTCCAGTTAACAGAATATTAAGCTTTCCTGATGGTTATCTAATATTATTTGAAGTTTAGACAGTGTTTATAATTCCCCTAATACTTCAAAATGTTGCATGATAATATTCTTATGCTTGAATGTTTCTTTTTATTGGCCATTGACTCAGGAGGAGCTAAAAACTACCCTGAGATCCTCCGTTCCTATTAAAGAACCCAAAATGAAGCGGGACGCTGCAGTTCTCTCTGGACAATGAGCAGGAACTTCAATAATAAATTAAATTGTGATATTTTCCTCCTTCAGCATTCTCAAAGCATTCTTCCCTATAAAAATTTGCAGCCTGTGTCCACCCAATAAAATTCAGGTTGTGCACATTTTTTTCCAGTGTTTTCAGCATAAAAGAAGCGTTTTTCTTCCAATATCACAAACTTTTGCTTGGACCCTCCCAGCTGCTTCCCACAGGCCCCGTGTCCTGGGCAAAGCTGGGAAAAATTCCAGTGCGGGAAATCTGCACGGCAGCAGCTGGGGATCCAGAATTGGAATCCAGATTCCATTGATGAGAATCCTTGGCCATGAGGGCACTGTTCTACCTGGATAAACTGTCTCCGTGCTGGAGTTTTAAGGAATAGCAGCTAAACAGAGGGGTCCTTTGCTCAGATTCTTTGGCTGGAGCAAGTTTAGGCAGGGGCAAAATCGGCAAGGTTTATCCCATAGTTGGGCATTTGTATCACTTATTGGTAGCAGAGCAGCAAAAGAAGGTTTTATCTCTGATTTATGCCTGTGTTTCATTTAAAAATGATGCAACGGCATATCCCTGGTCTAACTTGTAAGGGAGATTTTAGAGAATTCTGTTAAAAGTAATTTCAGCAATTTAAGTCAGAAACAAATCCTGTTTGTAGGATCTTTTTTTTTCTATTCCGTTCCTATTTTTTTCCTATTCAGTTACAGATAAGGAAGGGCTATTAAATGGAAGAATACTAGGGCTGTGTGACTATTGGCTGTGTACTCCAGATAAACTAAATCTATATCATATTTAATTTCTGGCTACATTTTTTAGGCTCTCTGGTCTGTAACCCTTGCAAAAATCAATATTAACATTTATATTCAGCAACATCTACAGCTTCTGCCCGACATCAGGGAGGCTCCTGGTGCTCAGCGCTTCAGACCACACACTCGAGTGTTTACAGCAGAGATAAAAAATCACAAAAAGAGATATAGTTCTGTCAAAGTCGTAGTTTAATCAGTGGCAGAGCCAGGATGGAGCTGAACATGCTGCCTTGTGAGCAAGGGGCGCCTCCGCATCCCGCCTCTGCATCGGGCCTGAATATTTGTCATCTTTAGCATCACTACCCTAAAAAGCCTCACGGAGAGAGCAAAAATGCGTCTGCTCCGGACAGGGACAGGTTAAATTCGGAGCACGCAAAGCGAAAACGGGTGCAATGAAAATTACGGCGGCGCCGTTTGCTTTGAAATGAAAATGTGCAGAAGAAGTTCTGGATGACTGAAGTTAAAAAGGAGGCGGCATTCAAAGTGGGGAAAGGTTAAATGATTTTTAAAAGGGTTCACTTGCTGCCTTATCAAACAACTGTGAATATTCCTTTGCTTTCTATAAAGTGGCAGCATATTGCTCCTCCGAACCAAAATTAACCTAGCCTAAAATGTGAGAATATGCTTATTTTTTCCCCCTAAATATTCCTTTGCTCTTAAAGTCATGTTGATTTTTGTTTAGAGATAAAAAATGTTTCAATATCGTGATTGTGGATTAGGCATATAATATGGGTAAAAACTTGGCAAACTTTCCGTTTTCCCAGTTGCGTTCCCGACTTTGGCTGTGGGCAGGGGGGTTCCTTGGAGCTGGATGTTCCGGGGCCTTTTGGAATCCTCAAAGCTCTTTGGAAACGTTAGGAAACTCCTGCTCCTTCCAGTCCTCTTCCCTAGGAAAATAATACCATGAACTCGGCTGCAGAAATGAGAAAAATCAGGAAAAGAGGTAGCAGATGCAACACCTCCTGGGTCCCCAGCATGGGCAATGTGTGCCATGATACCAAGAAGAGTGCCAGGTGCTGTGGACAGGTTGTTTAAACTTAAGATGAAGAGTAATTGGGAAGGACACTCATTCCAACTCATTCCAGCTGTGATTGATACTTGCTTTTCCCAAGTGAGGTCAGCAGTGCCAGCTGGATATCAACAGCAGAGCCAGACCATCAAGTTTGGCCTTGGATTCATCTCCTGGTGTGCTAATTTAGGCACCTTTTTGGGTTGGAGTGGTGGTTTTACGTTCAGAGCAGGAAAAAAAAAAAGGAAAATATTCTTATTAAAACATTCTTGATGCTCCTCATTAAGACTGTTGGTTTCCAAAGAGCTGACGGATATTGTTAAATTACTTTGGGTCAGTTGAGATGACTGCTGCATTCATGGTTGAAGAACAAGAGAAGAAGAGTACACGGACACAATACACTTTATTATATTCCGATAGATTTTATTCTGATTTTGTTATTTCTAAGGTGCATAATTAAAGGTTTTATTTTCTTTCTTTTTGCATGCTTTTTTTTTTTCCAACAGATGTGGGAAGAGGCCATTGCCTTGGGTAAAGAACTTGCAGAACAGTACGAAAATGAAATGTTTGATTATGAACAACTCAGTGAACTACTGGTAGGTTTTGGAAAATGACTTGGACACTGTAACAGATTTTTTCAGATCTTAATTTTTAAGCTTTTAGAATAATACTGAAAAAAAAAGTCATAATAAAATGCAAAAATACATGGTTAGTTTGGCTTTCTCAGACAACAATTTGTCCACTGACAGCCTCACGGCCCTCAATCCAAAAGACAGTTGATTTTTGAGTCCCTTCTTGTTAATTTTGCACCATCTTTCTGCTTGCAAATGGGAATATGAGAAGCTCTTGTCACTGGGACAACTGCTCTTCATCATATCTAGCCATTCCTCAGAGCCAAAGCTTGAATTTGCACTTCATACATCGTAGAGGATGGCCAAAACCACTAAGTTATGGATTTTTTTTCCTTTCCTTCATGCACTAAATGTGCCATTATTTCCATTAAGTGAAATAATTTCAGAGCATGCAGTGATATATATGCTGAAGGTAGCAGATTTGCCTGGATAAGGAAGCTAATTCTAATCTGGGAAATGTAGAATGGGATTCTAATCCCATTCTAATCTGGGCTCTCAGCTCTCCTACTTGTTGAAAAACAAGTTTACCTGTTTATTTATCAGGAGAAGAGTTTTTGATTCTCCCTATTGCCTCTTTTGTTCCAGATATATTAAATATTAGACCATTCACAACAGACAAAATAGTTTTGCTGCAGGTGAGCTGAGATATCTGTCATATGGGAACGGTAATAAAGCTGCCCCAAAATTGGAATTCCTTCTCCCACGGAACATAATAGGCTAAATATAAGTTAACAAACGGGTCGTTTAAGGCTGTATGTTTGTTATTATTCCATCATTATAGATAAAGGATTCCACTGTGAAAACAGATGGTATCTGATGTGTCTATTTATTCCAAAAGTTACATTTTTCTGTGGTTTTCAACTGCATGCTTTCCATATACAAATAAATAGTTATAAATATGGAATGGAAACACTAGAAAAATATAATGAAATGCAACAGCTGTGAACAGGGAAGTCAGTACCATGGAGATAAATGTTATTTAGCAATAAGCACTTGGCAGCATTTTTGCTCCTAAGGCTCTGAGCACCCTGGATGTCACAGTCCTGCACGGGCCATCAGCATGGGGACATGATGGGGACATCAGCACTGTCACCCCTTGGAGCTGAACCTGCAATTTCTGCAACTTCCTCCAGATCTTGGGATTAAATACTGAGTTTCACCAAGATGAGCATGAGAAGCGTAGATCTGGAATCTAATATTGGGAAATATCAGCTAATATCTGTTAGAAAAGTGAGCAAAAAGGGGCGAGTAAGGGGCATCTGTTACTTGAATTTCAGCTCTATCATCTTAAGTGTCCTGTCTGCTCTGAAGTTTGGGTCATTAAATATGTTTCCTCTGTTTATTTTCCAGAGAAAGCAAGCCCAGTTCTATGAAAACATTGTGAAAGTGATAAGACCTAAACCAGATTATTTTGCTGTTGGATACTATGGCCAGGGATTTCCTACGTTCATAAGGGTAAGTGCTGGCCTTTTCGCACACGTGATAACCAGGCCTCTTGCTTTGCAAATATTACTCCATATGAAGAAATGACCAATACTGGTATGTTACTTCCATCTATCTAACATTCTTTTGCCAATAGCCGTTGTATTTTAGCTCTATAAAACAGACATTAATCTGTTTGTTTGAAATTAGACTTTCTGAAGAGAAGCATTTTCTTCAGACATACCCCCTAGCAAGGAAGATGCTGCCAGGCTATAGAACAAGGTAATAACCAGCAGCATGAGAAATGGTGATGTTTTTCCTGACAGGTAGATGTGTATTTCTGTATCTGATCATGTTGTCATGTAAATCCTTTCCGGCACACTCTACAAAATGCGATTAAACATCACAGCTGCTGCTTTTCTCTACGTGCTATTGGCAAGGTTTTTCTCATGTTAACCGCTTAAAGTTGTTGTTCCACCCCAGAAACATGCACATTAGCTTTAAATGCAGTCTTTTACCATAAATATGCATGAGTCGTGCGTCTGTTTGAAACACAGGTCACTTAGTTGGTGACAGTAATCAGCTGTTTTAGATTTCTTCCACCATTGCTAGGATTGCTGTGGAGTTGAGCTCGTGACTTAAACATCTAAATTCCATCTGTATCATGAGTCTGGGGACTATCTATCTCCTCTATTTGGTGGCCTGTGACATGGAAATAATGCGTAGCTATTTAGCCACTGTGCTGCTCGCATCTACCTTAAAAGCTGAGGATTTTCAGTTTAGGAAGAATCTCTCTCCAAACCCCCGTGGAAGAGTTCCAGTAGATTAAGGCAGTTCAGGAGACAGAAGAATAAAATTACTTTTGCTCCAGAAGACTCGGAGATTCAGTCTCAGGGGCTGCTAGAGGGTTTCCTCCTGGAAATACTTGTTTAAGAGATGAGTTCCTGAATATAAATGAATAATTCCATTTTAACACTCGCATATTATGCCATAATAAATACCAAGGGTAAGCCCAGGCAAATGCTAAAGTCTGTCTGAATGGATAAATCCAGTGCTGATCAGTTCTGATTAAGCTGGTTTTATCGCTTTTTATCACTTGTGGTCAGCTCGTTCCTTTAGATATTTTATGATGTATTAAAAGTGTGAAAAGTAATGGAAAAAAAAATGGAATGATTTCAGAAGAGAGTTGTGTAGAGTGATCCTTCCGCATGGAGATTTTATGATCAGATATTCAGACAGAAACTGAAAACGTTTTCAGAAAAGAAGGAAAAAGCTTGCAAAAAATCCCAGGAAATAAAATATTTACTCCAAGTGCTCAGGAGTTCATTTGTAAAAGGTCTGCAGCTGTTCAGATAAATGCTTGGGACGTTGGAGAGTGTTTTTTTCCCAACCTCAAAAGGGAGAAACCCAGTGGAGGGCACCTGGAGTGGGAGCAGAACTGAATGCACCCCCTGTGCCTTGGTCTGTGCTGTGGTTGGATTTAATCTAGTGCAAATTGAGGATGAAGAGTTTATGGACTGGGTCCCCATTCTGTGTATTTGTAGAGTAACTTCTACAATTTGTGCTAAAAAGTTTGCAGAGGGAGATGAGTAAATGGATCCAGAGGGTAATGCTGACTTGGAAAATCAAAGGTGCAGCCCAAGCATTTATTTAGTGAGCAAAGAAGTGAAGAAAAATTCTGTGTAATCCTGTCAGCAAACAGTGAAGTGCCATCCAAAATCGTGGTCAAAATGGGGAGCAGGGAGGAAATCCAGAGGGAAAACTAAGCAGTGGAATCTTTCATGTCACACACGAGTCCTTTTGCACAAAGATGCCAAAAATCACATGGAAGAAGTTCTTGAACTGCCCCATGACGAGGCAGATGCTTGTGACTTTCCACATGTCGTGGGGTGCTGCATTGCATCCTTGTGCTGTTTGTACATCCCATAAACACAGCGAATCCTAAGGTTTCCTGAGCTGAAAGGAATAAAACTGACCCTGGTCCATTTCTGCAAAGGGAAAACTGTATTTGGGAGCATCCGTTTGCGCAAACGGTTAATAAAAATTCATAGATGAGCTCTGTTTGCTCTCCAAACCATGGCAGGCAACTCTTGCCTAAGAGACAGCGACTCTTCAGGGACGTGTCAGGATGCTGAGCGCCCTAAAGCCCTTGCGGTCAATTCTGCAACTCGGCCGAGCCATATGGCACTGCCAGACGCCCGTGCACGCCGCTGCGCGAGCGGCTGCGCGTTTGAACACAGAGACTGGAGAGATGACGATGCGGAAAGCGAAGGATTGCTGTCACGTTTGGAGTGCACGTCAAATACTGTACCCGGAACGTTCTTTTATCGAGCATCAAGCAGAGCTGTGGTACGTTCAGTGAGAAAAATTTACTAAGAATTCTTTAAAATCTTCATTGCCTCTTAGATTTTACCAGGCAAAATATTTATTATCAGGTAAAAAAAGAGTCATTGTTGAGGTCAACCCACTTGGTTCTCTGAAAAATAATTGCGTTAATATTTTTTCCTGCTCCTAAAGAGAAGGTTTGAAAATGTGCAGGGTACAACCTGCAGTTTTCCTTCTGGAGGTCTGTATTTAACTGCAGAGTCCAAGCAATGCAGTGCAGAATAGTGTTAAACTGCTTTATTAATATCGAATACTTTTTTTTTTTAGTCAAAATTGAATATTTTTTTGTAAGTGCAGAAAAATGTTTTACCAAATGCTTGAGAAATGGTTAGACTATAATAAATGAAGAGAAAAACTCTTAAGATCTGGCTTTTAAGTGCCTTGCTGAATGAGAAAATGCTCGATACAAGTTTTTTTTTTCTCCTATTGTAATTCTCCCTGTGAATTATAATGTACTTCCTAGACATTTGCCCTTCATATCTTTTTTTCAAATAGCGAGTATTGTTTTCATCTATTTTGAGTTGCAATAGACAGCATTGCGGAGCGAGAGCTGATAGGCTAAAGGAAAATTATTTCATCTCTTTTAGCTGATTTCATAACACTTTCTTTCTAACAAATGCTGTATAATTTTCTCACCAAGCGTTCATTCAGAGATGAGTAATGAACTTAAGGTTAGGCATATTCAGAATCGAAACCTGCATTCATGTCCCAACTTACTTTAATATGTTTGATAGGTTTATAAACATGCCGGTCTTCATTAGAATTTAATGTGTTTAGTACATACAGGGACTGTATAAAATTTATCTTGATTTCCTTTATTGTTAGCAGAAATCAATATGTAAAAATACAATAAATGCAATATTTAGTAACCTGACAGTTATGCTCTGTTCAGACCTCAGTACTCTGACAAAACAATAAGAGACTAATATAGTCTATTAATATTGATAGTCTAATATAGTCCATAGTATACAAATCTTTCAAAAAAAGTTGGTATCTTTGGACCAACATACTAAATTTGACTTCATTTCACATCTATAATTCTCTCACTCTTGCTTGTGGCTGTACCCTTTCTAAAAACAGTGTAGAGAGCACCTTGATTTGTTTATTTACTCCCATTCTTACTTTGGAAGATGGATAAGGGGACTTTTTTGGATTTCATGGGCAATATAATTTCTCTTAACACATTCCCAACGGGCCGCTGTGCTATAGATCCCTTCAATCGTGTTCAGATGCTGGTGAGTTCAGCGCCGGAGTGAAGCGTGTGCCCCATGGTTGTGGTGCTGGAGTTATGGAAATACCTCCCTGCTTTACCAAATAGGGTCAAATATTTATAAAAGATGATCCCGTAGTGTCCAGGATGTGCAATATCTCATCGTTCCTTGCTGCGAGTCCCGTAACGGGAGTTTTCCCTGTTTGTCTGCAGAACAAAGTGTTCATCTACCGGGGCAAGGAGTACGAGCGCCGCGAGGACTTCGAGGCCCGGCTCCTCACGCAGTTTCCAAACGCGGAAAAGATGAAAACGACGTCTCCTCCGGGCGAGGACATCAAAACCTCCTCTGGCCAGTGTATCCTCCAGTGCCACGCGTGGGAACCGAGCACGTGCCCGGGTTTGGCTATTCCCAACCTCCGGAGCAGGGGCCGGTGCCCTTCTGCCTTCATCCCATGTGTAGATCTGCTTGTTGCAGGACTTCCATCTGCTTCCCACTTAAATTGTCTCTCTTACATAGTTGAAATGGTCTTTTTTCAGTCCTTAACCTGTGAATTCAGATATTCAGTGCTTTACTGTAAAGCCCAAGCTTGATTTACCACCTAAATTTCACAAGCCAGTGTCGGAACAAATTGTCAGGTGAGTTTTGGTGGTTTTATCGGTCTCCTAACACTTAAATTAGTTCTTTGTATAGCAAATACTACATAAAGTGAGAGTTCTTCCAGTCTGTCCATAAGCAATAAATGAAAATTATGTGTATAAGTGAAAGGAAAACTTGGTGAGGAAGGGTGCGTTGGGACTTGATTCCTTGGCACGGCGTCCCACGTTAGTAGTTGTTATTAGTTAATAAGTAATAAAAACGGTACCTTGGATGGCCCTCAAATGACTTGGGTAAGTGCATGGAGCTGGTTGGTCAATGAGATTGGTCGCTCTGGGAGCTTAAATTAAATTCTTAATTAGATTCTTAAAAAAAAATCTGAAGCTCAATAAGGTTTATTTTCAGATAATTCAGAAAAACTTGTGTTCTTACAGATAGTTGGCTGTTCTGTTGTTTACTTGGCTTGTGTTTGGGGTCGTGTGTCTGGATGTTCCTCTGTACATTTGCAGCCATGAACATAGTGGTTGCACTGATGTTTTGTAGGAGTCTTAAGTAACCCACTGAAAACACTCATCTCACAAATATTTTATATGTTTTATACCTGCATAATATTTTATACTTGCATATTTTTTTTCTAGAAATAGAACTAAGTAACAATTCCTAAACTGGAAATATTTGACACTGATTATGCTTTTCCTGGGACTATTTTTTCCAGTTTCTACAGAGTCAATGAAGTCCAACGGTTTGAGTACTCACGCCCTGTTCGAAAAGGAGAGAAAAACCCAGATAATGAATTTGCGGTAAAAACAAAATAATAATAATCATACTTCGGGGTTTTGTTTATTCCCTTCCATTCTGAGAATCAGAACCATTCTCTGTTTGGTTATTTAAAAGTAAATTCTAGGTGTAAAGTGACTGTATTTGATAGAAGCTCAACGAAAAAGCAATTTGTCATGTTCTGTTTTATGCCAGTGGAAAAATAAATCACACAAATATTTATTTAGTTTGTTAAAAACTATTCTGAGAAAGGAGTTCAAAACTGTTAGGATTTAAAATGTAGACGTCTCCTGCTGAGGCCTCTCTTGCCTTGAAGATTCCAGTTAGGAATCTCCTAAAATGGATATTTTTGCAGCAATCCTCTTTTTTTCTCTCCATATGTTTCATCTAATGGTCAATAAAACTCATTTGAGCACAGGTTGTATTCCTCAAAACGTTTACAACAGGTTGCATAAAACCGATTACCTTTTTTTTATAGACATCATTTTATTCACAGTGCTTCTAGTAGGAGCAGTTAGTAGTAATGTAGTAGTAATTAAAATGCTAAATTCATTCATCATCTCCTAAGCAAAGAACTTAGCTTTCTGTGTAGGAGTGGGGCCTCGTCATCCACGTTGAATAATATTAAATCAGCGTCAATTCTTAAATTAAAAACAGCAAAAGGATGTGAAAATAAAGCCCTCGAGGTTCACAGCACCATGTAACTCGGGTTGGTTAAAGGAGAGCAACATTTCTCTGCTAATAGAGCAGTGTCCAGGTGCCACCTCAGGTGGCCATCAGTGCTGTGCAACTGTCTCCAAACCCAAATTCCTTCTCAGTGCTGCAGCTCCTTCCTCTGATGATGATGATGGTTTAAGTCTGTGCTTAACACAAAAGACATCCATCCATTTACGAGAGGTTTGTGTCGCATTTGCAGAATATGTGGATCGAGAGAACCATCTACGTGACGGCCTACAAGCTGCCCGGGATTCTGAGGTGGTTCGAAGTGAAATCGGTTTTCATGGTAAGATCAATTTTGCTTTCTGAAATGGCACAAAAGAGCGTGGTTTTTGTACAGGTAGCGAGCATTTATACCTCTGCACAACTGTGCTCGAGTGAGAAAGCAATCGATGCAGCTGCGTTTGACACGGGAGCACAAAGTCAGCTTGCCACCTTGTTGCGGGTGCAGGACGGGCTGCGGTGGCTGCAGAAATGCTCCTTCCCTCCCCATGCAAGAAAAGAGTGAGCCCGAGGCTGCCCAAGCTGCAGGGCCGGGTCAGAACGGGCTGCAAATGCTCCTAGAAAGAACTTCTGGCTTATGGCAGCCCTGGCCATAAGCCTGGAATGAAGGACAACCCAAGATATAGGGGGAGACCCTATTAAATTAAAGCCTAAATTAAAGGCAAATTCTCTTTGCATTTTGACAAAGAGAATTTAGATACTTCAATTGCAATGCATGCAAAATATACCAGAGACCTGCCGCTCTCTACGTGTCTGCATTTCTTCCTAAACTTACCGTTCATGATTAAACATTAAACATGTTTATGTTGCTTTTATTCTCCATAGTTAGCTAAAATACACCCTAGCAGCCTATCTCAAAATATGCATTTCTCTGATTGCCCAACTTACACTGTTTAGATAAGACATGTCCATTAAATGTCTTAAAGATTAAATTATTCCTACGCAGCTATAATTTTTAAGTAGCAGTAAAAGCATTGTTACTGCAGTCTTTAAATCTCCCTTGCGAGGCTTATTTTTAAAGGGAAAGAACAATTTGCATATGATTAATTAAAACCTTTCTCATTGCTCCATTGAGGTTATGTTGGACAGTTGTATTTAGACGAACAGAAGTAATGCAGAAAATTACTATGGTATCTATAGTAACAGAATACGAATGCGATATGTGACAGTAATAAGCAACTGTATAAAACACATTGAATTTTTAATGAATTTTGCATTTTCAATATAATCCTGATAGAGAAGATTGTATTTATCTTCCCGATTGCCAAAAGCGTGGCTTGGAAGGGCTGGCAAATCTGATGAAAGTCTCTTTTCCTCCCGAGTTAAGAATAGAGCCTGACAGGCTGCTTTATGCGAGCAATTTGTATACATGCACCTTGAACGCGGGGCTTGTCACAGAAATGGGCATAAATCCTGCGAGAGGGCTTTCTATAAGCGTTCTGTAAGTAAGGATTATATTAGTCACACGGTTGAAAAATGATACCAGAAGGGAACTTAATAATACGTGGGAAGACAGCAAAGGATAACTTTTGACCGAGCTCTGGCGTAGCTGCTGCGAAATTGGTATCGACTTTCCCCAAGATTGCTGTCAGCTGCGATGCTGGAAACGTGAGCACGGAGTCTGCGTCTCTCATCCTAAATTCTGAGTTTGGGTACAAATATCATTGCTATTTTGCTAAACACAGTGAATTAGAATAGCTGCGACCATTTGATATTTTACTGATGAAACTGGAACATCTTTACCTGAAGAGGTGAGGTTGTAGCAAATCAGTGGTAAGAGAGGCTTCATTTAATAAATGCAATATATTATATTACATAAGCAGTAGAAATAGGCATCATTTCCTCAGATATATTTGTTTTTATTTTAATTATTGTAATTATTTCTGAGCAACTTATCTAAACTTATTCAGCTGGTTCATTATCTACGAGGAATATGTTCATTATTCTGAATCTAATTTGCTGAAATTTGGCTCAAACAATTTTAGAGGAAAAAATTTGCTGAGATCAGCCAATTAATTGGAAACTGGATTATGAATTACAGTTAGTGAGTTTAAAAATGAGCAGTTACTAATCTATACTTTGTTTTGATGTTGAATGTTAATGTTGCAAATACATATAGGCCTATATAATTCTTTCTTTGCCATAAATAGGTTGCTCAGTGCTCAGAATTAGCAAGCTCCTTGGAAGAAAGTTCATAATTGCAAGTATGGAAATTTGCAATAAACAGCTTGCAGCAGGGTCCAAGGCACAGCTTATGGGAGGCTGGAATCTACAACCCTCCATCTGCTTGGAATAAACTGGGCGAGAGGATTGTCCGAGCTGGAAGAAAGGAGCGCCGTGATTGCCGACATAGAAAAGTTACAAAGACGCCGGGCAGCTCAATGAGCGCTAATTTCTATAGATAGTCAAGAGCTTTAAAAGCAATGATTCATCAACAAATTATTGGCTAGCTATACGCCCGTTAATAAAAATGACAAGAGCCCTAAATTTAGCGTGGGATGCGCAGAGCGCAGCGCGAGCCGTCGCAGTGCTGAATCGTATTTATTTTGTCCTGTGCGCTTATTTATTTTTGCAGAGGCCTCCTGCAAGCTTTGGGTCCGGGCGTCTTGCGAGCGTTTGGGTAGCAGATGCACCATACGTGGCCCCTCTTACCTTCTCTCCTTAAAATAATCCCCCAGGCACGCGTCTAAAAACGCTAATTAAAGCATCCTCAATGTAATCAGATGGCAGGTGTAAGAGTAACAACTGAAGAGATTTGATTATAAGTGGTTCTCAGCAACACGTTAAGCAAGTGATAGGTAGGGAGAAGTGCGGCTTTGTTTATGTAGCATTTATGTAAATCAGGGTGTAATCAAATATACACTTGCTTTTTCCTCACAGGCCCCAATTAACCTTTCTTTTCTATTCTTAACACATCATCTTTTGAAATGCAAGAAGTCTCTGACTTCGGTCTTCCAGCAAGGACTTTCAGAATTGTGGGTTCCTCTAGTTAGTGGAGGTTTTTGTAGCCCACTCAGCAAATACGCCTATTTTAGGTGCATTTTAAATGTTTGAACTTGTTTTTCAATGTGAACAGCCATCTGTTCCAAAAACACAGTGTCTGATCATAAATAATAGTTGGAGATCAGTCAATTAAAATCAGGTTTTACGCATTATGAGAACTACTTCACCCCATGAAGGCATCAGAGGATCTCTCTGCATTGAAGTTGAGACTATCAGAGAGAAAACTTCGTCCTTCGGATATCTTAATTAGGGAGAAGAAAATGTGGCCTGGTGGAAGAAAGCCTGATGGATAGTGCAGAAGCCATCTCTTCCACATATTAAACTCTATTTCCCTGGACATACACCAGAATAATCACTGCAAAAACTCCTTCTTGATTTTTGCACTGCTTAAGAAGACATTTTCCATCAGAAAATCCATATTAAGTTATCATTTCTTTCTTACTGTTGCATTAAGCTGGATTTTTCTTTCTACTTCTAACATTTATCGGTTCTTAATCCGTGATGTTCTCCATAATCTTTCCAAAAGAAAGTCCTGAGTCCTGTCAGAGCCTTTCTCATTCTGTGGCTCTGTCAATGCCTCTGAGGTCTAATCGCTACTATAGCAGTGAAATTCGTTTAATTTTCTCCAATGATATTGATCATCATACCAGTTATCACTATATATTTATATGTATATATACACCAAACATTTACCTGCACAAAACAACTCTTTCTACCAATCACTGGTTAAATATCTTTTGTTGTGAAACTACAGAAAAGTAGTTTCACCATCCTGGCTGGTAAAATCTCTATTCCTTAATTAAAACCTCCTTTTTTGTCATTTTAGGTTGAAATCAGTCCTCTGGAAAACGCAATAGAAACTATGCAGTTAACGAATGATAAGATCAATAATATGATTCAACAGCACCTGAATGACCCGAATCTACCTATTAACCCTCTGTCTATGCTGCTTAACGGCATCGTGGATCCCGCGGTCATGGGAGGGTTCACAAACTACGAAAAGGTAACGGCAAAGTCATCCGTCCTGTCCCGCGTCACCTCTTTGCACTTGGATTTTCCTGTGATGCTGCAGCAAGTGCAGACGTGTTAGTGCACGAGCCTGGGACCTGCATTCCTCGGTGTCTTCCTTGCATTTCTGGTGTTTCTGGATACGTTTTTGCCTTTCCAAATTGATGTAAAAGCTGCTTAGCAGCAAGCGTGTTTTAGCTGCCAGCAGATTCACGTAGGCGCCCGGTACAGACCGAGATTGATGGCAGCTTTGCTGCACACCCTGCGTGAACTTTGGTCACCAAAGTAACTGATTGCGATTTTCTCATTTGCTTTCAAATACGTGAGTTTATAAAGATTAATCAAGTAATAGAGATGACTTCTGAGATACCAGCCGGTTGCAAATCTCCCTAAATAATCTTAATGGCTTGTTACAAATAAACTGTTAAAAGCTATATGGGACAAGATATTAACACTGGGAAGCTGTAAACACCGTATTTATTATTCATACTATGAAAATTAATCATATTAAGCTGGCATACACAGGCACCGTGTCTGAATAACGTGAATGAAGTGAGTATGAGGTTTAAGCTGCTGTCGGGAGTAGGTGTTGATTCATGTTCTGAAATAACTGCTCATTTCTCTCTCACGTCTAGGCCTTTTTTACTGAAAAATATATGCACGAGCATCCGGAGGACCATGACAAGATTGAAAAACTGAAGGATCTGATAGCTTGGCAGGTAAAAATTTTTAAGTCATGTTGGTCAGGGGCCACGTACCCTGCCGAGACAGCGTGGTGTCACTTTAGAGAACATTCAGACTTCAACTGCTCACCCTGCTCACTTCCCTGGCATTTCAGACTGTCTTGGAACACGAGCTAAAGTTCATCTTCTCCAATACGGCATAATTTGTCATTTGATAAACCCACAAGTAACAAACACGATTAACCTTTTTTTTTTAATGCATCCTGTTAAAAAAAAAATCCCATGTCCCTGCAATGAGAAAATACCTTGTAATAATGTTGCCTAGTGCTACTGGCAGTTCAGTTTTGCTTTTTGAGTTTCATAAGGTGCTTTCAGAAACACTTCTCTAAGTTCAGGGTTGAACTGCTTGCTCACAGACTTCATCTTCTCCTGCCACAGCCCAAGACAGAATTTCTTCCCCTGTTCCCTTCTTTCTCCAAACAAGGTATTTTCCTGTGTTGTTTATGTCCTTATAGGACTTTTTAGCACAGAATCGTAAACGTGGGAGTTACTAAAACTAACCTACTATAGCTAGAAAATTGATCTAGCCATTCTGAGAAAAGTTATGTGTATATAACTTATATGGTATAAAAATGCTGTGGACCCATAAATGCCATAATGGGTGATGAAATTACCTGGTATTTTTATGCTCAATGGCCAAAGCAGAAGTCATTTAAGTTTAATGCAGGTAACATTTGCTGAACCAGGACTGGAACCCAGATTTCCAGTCCAATGCCGAAACAAAGCAGGATCGTTTTGTATGAAGAGCTGGATTTCCATGTACCAAAGGATATTTTGCAGGACAGACTGGAAGCAATTCCAGTGTTGTCTGTGCTGACCTTTTTTCAGTGGTCTCAAGATAATTTTGTGATAGCTAAAAACTGCCAAAGTGACTAGGAATGTTTTTCCTGCAGCAGCAGAAAGTACATCATTGTCTTTTTATATTCAGTTCTGCCTTTATAATAAAGGGAATAATTTACATTTCTAGAGGATTCGGTTTTAGAGGTAGTAAAACCAAAGATACAACACTGAAAACAACAACAAAAAAAGTCCTCTGAAGGCTATAAAACGACCACTGAATAAAAACTCTTTTGGTCTGCCAAAAATCTTTTTATTTATTTTATTTTTTATTCTGTGAGTTTTTACAGAAGATGGGATTTTAGGAGCTTTTAACTCCTATAGAGAAAATAATTTGATCCCAGAAGACTAACTTCCTGTCAGCTCTCTATCTTTGTCTCTAATAGCCATATTTTAAATGAATTACAGACACATTTTCTCTCAGAAAAGACTTTGCTGGCATTTGTGTGTTAAAATAAAACTACTGTTGCAGCTAATCACATTTTATTTTAATTATTCAGTGGTTTTAAGTACACAATTTCCCATCAGTATTTTATTTCCAAACAACGGGAGCTGAGAAGGAGGGAGAAAAGGGATCAAGAGAAACTATTTATTATCTGCAGTTCTTTCCACTGGAAGGTGCAGCCATTTCACGGTGGAAATCGGTGCTTTGGATGTACATGTTGGGTAACCTAAGACTTAAACCTCTTCTGAAAATATTTCACAGTTTTCCAAGCACATATAACATAATCTATAGGAGGGAGAGGAGCTTATTTCTAAATAAATATTGGATCATATAACGAGCGCGAGTTGTTATGGAAACTTTCCCAACTAAGGCAGCGGCTCGAATTCGTCAATGACTTGACAGTGATGGAAAGTAAAAATGAGTTTTCATTTTTCAATAACAGGTACTGTGGTTCTTGGGGTTTGGTAATCACATAGAGATTTTCTTTATGCAGCATAAATCAATCTGGATATATGAAATACTAGTCTGACAATCATGTTATCAGCTGACTGTTTTTTCTACCCCTTTACCTTGTCTTTGTCTCAGTCGTCCTTTGACATTCCTGCCATAGAGGACATGCTGCTTTCCTAATACCTGTGAATTTTATTCTCCATTTCTTTCTGTAATTTTTTAGCCATTTTTGGCCAACTTAGTGTTTTTTTTCACTTTAAAAAGAATGTTTCTATGCAGCTACATAATTTCAAGCTGCTGTTTTATTTTAATGTAACAGTATTGAAGCCCACCCTGCCGTTAGCCGGTGCATTTACAGGATGCAACAAGTAGTGCATTGCCCTAATGATATTGTGCCACTTCTGCATCACTGAAAGAATTGAAGCAGACAAAAATTAACAGTTTTAAAAACATACTTTGTCAAAGATTTTTGTTTAAGCTATTTAATATTTAGGTACTCTTCAAATAAGCAGAAAATAAAGATCTTTTTTCAGAAACGAGGAATAATATCAAATTGGAATATATCTTTGCAAACTGTAGCATCTCTTTTAGGTTTCTCCTTTGGGTTGAGCTGCTTACTGCAGTCTTTACTTTTGCATTCTCCTGTCCAAAGCTGAGGACGCCCCATTTAGGGTAGTTTAAAATACCCCCGTGAGCAAACGCATCCCTTGCTCCAAAGCCAGAGCAGCTGGTGGCAGTGACTGGTGCCCCTGTCTCCTCATACTACAAAGATTCATCCCGGTGGAAAATCCAGCATCCCCCTTAGGCAGATTTCCCTGTGTCTGTGCGCGCAAAGGAGCAGCGGGAAGCGTTTGCAAGCAGAAGTTGAGGGACAAGTGACAAAACAGGCTGAAAGCCCCTTCTTTCCTCAATAAATGCTTCAAATACTAGCGTAGGGTAGAGCAGGGCAAATATTCCAACCGGGAGATCTGGCGGGAATTCTGCAGCAATATGAGATGTAGCTGCCGGTAGAGGAATTCCCCGAGGGAGCAGCGAGCGGCCGCCTCCTCCCTGCGGATCTTTCCTGCTTTCCTGCACTTAGAGCCGGTGCCTTCTGTGCAGCTACAAGCACCTCTACTGCTCTGCTTCCTTCACAGAGGAAGCACCGACACCTTTTTTATGTCTGCAGCGTTTACCTACAGAAAAAAATATCTATATTTGCTTCCTATGGCCTCGTTTTCCCGCGTTGGAGATGTCGGCTCTGTAGGAGAGGCTCATTAGCGCGTTTGCTCCTTATGGAAACGACGGCCGAGCTGCCCGCTCTGTCAGCAAGTCCTTAAATAAATGAGCAATTTGACCAAAACCTTCAAAATGAGAGGGTCGGAATTTGGCCTGATACTTAGGAATGTTTTCAAATTTATTTATTTACCTAGAGCCGAGAAATTAGCTGATTTTAATGTTAAATCTTTATGGAGTACAAATCCATATGGCTATAAATAAAAGCGGCTATAGTGAAAAATACTGTCATTTTTTTTCCCCCTAAAATAATACTCAGAGAAGTAACAGCTGTGCCCTGTTAAATAGGAGCAAAACACATGGAATCATCTTGATAAGATTTCTTGAGCCTGTTCATCCGTAATTCATCTGTGTATTTATTATCCTCCTTACTAATAAAGCTCCTCGTTCTGATTGCTGCTCCGTCTTATTAGAAAAATCTGTTTTTAATCAGTATTATGATTTAATTATAAATTATTAAGAAGAAGCTTCTTAGCTTGATTGCTGCAGAGAATATCGGAGTCGGAATCAGAGCACTGTGTGGGCTGAAACGGACCTGGAAGAGGAAATATTTTTCCTAAGCTTGAGATAGCAAACTCTAATGGTGTGTCTGGAGAGCAGTGGGAATGAAAATGTCTCTCTCAAAACATTTTAAAAGGTCAGCTACACCTCCACACTATGAACTAATTATATAATCCTGTGTTGGCATGGATATTTTGTGACAGAAGCCTTGCAGATAAATGATTACTTTCAGTTACAAAAGAGAATCCATTTAATTCTTTCTCCCCTGTTTTGTTCTCGGAGAAAATAAAATAATTTCACTGAGGGGAAGTGCAGGCTTTTATAGAGAGAGCTACAAATTTTATTAATAAATATTGCTGTGTTATATATATATACATATATATATAAATATATATGAATATCCAAGGCTATTGCTCCTTTGCAGTTCTGGAAAAAGCATTCATTAAAGCAAACATATCAATATTTTCTTCCCTAAGTTTTTATTCTCGGGAAGCTGGGAAAGGACTAGTATTAATAACCCAGTTTGCAAGTTATCATTCATCAGTCTGCTGCTTTAACATATACAGCACATATGGGGTTGGTGAATATATTAAGAATATCAGTGCTCCCAGATAAATTCAGATAGTCCTTAGTACATGAGCACTGGGCAGAGGGATGGAGATGTCAATTTTAAAGGACTGTGGGTAGTACAGGAAAAAGAAATTATGTATGAAGTTCCTCAAGGACCTTTTTCACTACATTGTTCTTTATATGTCTTTTTAATATGTCTATATTTATATATTTTTCCCTTTTTCTCTTTCTGTAAAATCTTTCATTCCTCCTGCAATACATACAGAAAACTTGCTCTAATCTTCCACTTGCAAAAGGCTGGCGCACTCATTGTAATCCCATTCCGCTTCCCAGATTCCCTTCCTGGCTGAAGGCATCCGAATCCATGGGGAGAAGGTGACGGAGGCGCTGAGGCCGTTCCACGAGCGCATGGAAGCCTGCTTCAAGCAGCTTAAGGAAAAAGTAGAAAAGCAGTACGGCGTCAGGACTGTTGTAAGTTATCCACGAGCTTTATGCTTCAAAGAATACTTGGAATTATTGCAAATTGCTGGGAACTTTGTATTTCTCTCTTCTAATGCTCACTGATTAGCAGAAGCAATATTAATGCGGGATTAATGAAGTGTCCTACAGAGCACAGTGATTTTCTTTGAATTTAGAGGTTATAGCAGCAATGGAATTAAGTAAGTTCCCTGTTGGACATGGACATTATTTGCTTAATGACCTCAAAAATTTCCAGAAACGGGTCCTAGGAGGTACTGTGTGGGCCGGGTGTTGCACCCCGATCAGCCTGGTGTCACATAGGGTTGTGCCAGGGGGTCTCTGCTTACTGATGCTGTGACCTGGTACCAGGGGCAGACGTGGTTGTACTCAGTGCTCTTCACTCAGTGCCATTTTTAAGGAATTATCTTTTTTAAAATTGCTATGAAGGGACCATCACATGGTGGTTCTAGAGCTGAATGTCACCTCTGTGTTGTTTTAATCCCTTCTTAGACGTCAGGGCTGCCCTGCTCTTCAGTAGTGGGCTGCTCTTAAGTGTCATTGATGTCTGATTTTCCCATACGGATTTTCCACTGTAGGATTTCCACCACTCTAGGGTTAGGAGTAGCTAACTGCTACTTGGTGAGATGCAGTAGAGCTGGAGTTGATGCTTCTGTCATTCAACTGAGCTATTTCCAGTTTCTTCTTCTGCTTCATCTTCAAGGCACAAACAAGAATTTGCTGGTGTTTCCAGTTAGGTTCTGTTCTATGCTGCACATAGGGGCAGGAGGCCAAAAGCTCTCAGACACCTTCTTAATTACAATATCACAATGACAATATAACTGGTAATTGCATAAAAAAAACCCTTATGGAACAGGTGCTATTTTATGAATCAGTTTTTAAAAAGCCAGGAGTAGAGAAGTAACTGGTGTTTTAAGGCTGAGTTTGCTGAGCTGGTGTCCTAACTAAAGACTGCTGGGCAGTGTAATGTATGTCTTAATTATGTATTAATTAATGTATGTGTTTAGGCAAGTTTAACTTCACTGTTCCACTTGCAGCTCAGCTTTAAGGTTATCTCTACACCAGGAGACTACAAACATTGGCAGTTGTGGTTTTGTCTTGCACTTGGTATCTGCAGCACGGTTCCATAGAGGGAATCATAGAAAAAAAGGGATCCTCTTCATGCCTTTCCCTCTTTCCAATCCTTAAATCTTCCCAGGCAGGATTATCAGATGGGAGCTCCCAGCTAGGCTAAGAATCCAAGGGACTGTTCCCAAGACAGCAGAAAAGTGGAATAAGATGATATATTCCTTCCTCCTCACGTTCCTGCTTTCCCCTGGCAGCAGCCTGCTTTTTATTCTGCAGCCTAGGCCTTAATAAATTNTGCAGCACGATTCCATAGAGAGAATCATAGAAAAAAAAGGGGAATCCTCTTCATGCCTTTCCCTCTTTCCAATCCTTAAATCTTCCCAGGCAGGATTATCAGATGGGAGCTCCCAGCTAGGCTAGCAATCCAAGTGACTATTCCCAAGACAGCAGAAAAGTGGAATAAGATGATATATTCCTTCCTCCTCACGTTCCTGCTTTCCCCTGGCAGCAGCCTGCTTTTTATTCTGCAGCCTAGGCCTTAATAAATTAAGAAATAAGGTTGAGAAAAAGAACAAAATTGGAAAAAAAAAAAGAAAATATTTGCAAGTTCTCCAATTTCATTTCTTTCCCTAGATAAGCAGCAGTCGCTGAAATGTGCCTTTATGGCACTGTTGCTATGGGTGCATGTCCGTGACCTTGAGGATGCTACAGCAGAGGAATATATGCTGCTATAAAGGGGTTTCCAAAGCTCTCCCTGGAAAATCCCACAGGGATTTCATCTGAAATATTGTCATTAATAGCACTTGTGTTTCGCTTACTTCGATAGTACCCGTTGGCGTCACCAGGCAGGTGCTGGGCAAGGCGGGTTCAGAAGCTCTTATGTCCCTGGTTTCCCTCTAGACTTGTCGGGATTGATGGAGTTTTGTCGCTCTGTCCTCCCTGTACAGCCCCAATTTGCCAGTAGTTGGCAGAGGGGAAAATCTACCTGTAATTAAGCAGCATGAGATTCTTATTTGTTGTCTGAAGGAGCTCAATTATTTTATGCATATATCAGTTATTAATGACTAACAAAGCTTGTATAAATATTCAGGACTCGAAAGTTGCCTGCACTTAAAAGAAAAAAACCCTTTCGTCTGTGTTTTTCTTTACCAAGATGCTTGCAAATTGGCTTTCTTGACATAAAGATCCGGTCAGAGCAATTTTTTTCTTTTTAAAAAGATCGTTTTAAATGGGTTGTTTTAAATATACCAAACATCATTTCTGTTGAGGAGATGGATCAAAAGTCCTTTGCAAGTAGCTGCTTTTTAAAGCCTATACGTTAAAAAAAAAATAAAAAAAGCTTGTATATTCCACCGCAGCAAATGGAGTGTGAGAAAAATGCTTGAAATTGTGCGTGTTGGTGTAGATCGGGAGCTGAATAGATATTTTTTGTCTTTGAAATGTGGTACTGCTCCCTGCTCGCTCTCCCGCAGCCGCCGAGCCTGGACGAGCGGCGCGGCAGCCGGCCCCGCTCCATGGTGCGCTCCTTCACGATGCCCTCGTCCTCGCGGCCCCTCTCCGTGGCCTCCGTGTCCTCCGTGTCGTCGGACAGCACGCCCTCCAGGCCCGGCTCCGACGGGTAAGCCTCGAGCCCCGGGGCTTCGCTTTGCAAAGCCGGGCTCAGCACGCAAGCCTGCTCCTTGATGCCGTCGCGGCATTAATCATTCCTCTACTAACTCCTCCGTGGTGGCAGCACAAGGGTAAAGCTCCACACGTTGCAACAACAATCCCCAAACAAGCAGGAGGCAAATTACCACCTTTTAAAGCCTGGCGGATGGTGTGGTTGAGCCCTGATCCCTCGCTAAGCGCTGGATGAAGCGCGTGCTGAGCCGCTCGCGGAGCGGCGAGTGGGTGCAGGCTGCGAGAGGGAAGGGATTAGCCGCCTGCTCCGGCGTTTCTCCTTGCTGCTGCTCTCTCCGAAGAAAAGCTGCTTATGGCAAGGCTCTGCTTCAAGCCCTACCAAGCTAGTCCACACCAGAGCTGGGAATTGTGCGGCTGAGCCCTGGATCACAGTTAGATCCACAAAAGAAAGAAGCTGTTTTGGGGCTGGAGTGTCCGTTCAGCCTCAGAACTCCCTTTTCTCTCTTCTCTCCACCCCACCATAATGCAGAAATGCAATATTTAAGCATGTGGCAGAGCAGTACAAGTCTCCTGAAGGGCTGCTAACTCAGGGAGATGCTCTGGAAATGTTCATGTCCCTTGTGCTCCTTCCCGGCTTGTTATTTACTGACTGGAGAGCAAAAGCATTGAATAAAATTAAGTACAGCACCTAAGGACCAACACGATACTTACCTTGATTACAAACAATTTATATGCCCATTGGGAATGAAGTGCAAACAGAGAGCTATTCAGATCTCATTACATTACCCTCTGCAGCATACACACCGTAAATCATCTTTGTAAAAGCACAGGACAGCAACAGTTTTATCAGGGATGATCAGACCTCTTGACTAATTCATGCCTAATGTTGTCTTGCTTGAACTTGGGGCTATCTGCCATCCTAGGTCAACTTTTATGTATGTCAAAAGAAAATTATTTGTGTTCCTCCCCCATGTCTCATCTTTTATTTGTCTCTCTGCTTCTACCTCTTTCCCTTTTGCTTTTAAAATAACTGTGTGCGTTTTCCTTTCTTTGCTGCGTGTTGCTTTGCTAATTTTTGCATCTCCGTCCCAGCTGGGCTATAGTCTGTGTCATTCAGCAGTTTAGGAGGATCTCATGAGTCAACTCAACACGAAGACGAAAATGAAACTCCCAGAGATCCCTTTGCAGCTCAGCTCCTGCTCAGAGCCTGGGGCGATATAGTTATAATAAATATGAGGACATCATAATGAACAAATTTCCTTGCAAAGTGAACCTGAGAATGTGCTTGTTCGCTTGAGCAGTGGAGCAGGAGCAGGAAAATCATCAGATTAAATAACCTAGTGGAAGACTTCGAAAAGCTGGCAAAAGACAGCCAGAGTTATATGGGTGCTCTGCAACTATTAAGCTGGAAAAAGTTAACCCGTGTACTCGTAGCTCATTGGTTTTATGGTCAGTTGTCCATCCCCTTCTTCCAATTTCCCTCTCTTCTATGTTACTTCTGAGGTTAGAGACGGAGCGAAGAAAAACAAGTGCAAATGGATCTGATGGAACATTTTGCTCAGATCACCCTCCTTAATGTTTTATGCCGTCTCCCAGCTTTATAGCTTTTAAATAGTAAAAAATCAAAGCAGACAGTGATGCAGTAAGTGTTTTACAACTCCCAAATCCTCTTATCATTAATACTGTGATCTTAAAAAAAAAAAAGACCTTTCTTTTATTCACTACTTAAAATGGGTATTGAGAAGTATCCACGGGAACACTAAGTCTCAGCTGGGAGAGGGAAAATCCCAGGAAGTCCCTGTGACAGCCCATTTCCCACCTCTCCAAACTCGGAGCCTGCTTTAAGTGTGCCCCTGGCATGCTGAGCGATACCAGCCCCTGTTTATCACTGCTGCATTGCATACAAATAATTAATAGTGTCATAATGGTGATGCTCTGAAGGGAAGCAATTAATCGTGGTCTAAAAGGTGGCAATTCCTCCTGTAAATTGTAACCAGCATGCAGGCAGAGGCAGCCCTCGGATGGCTAACGTGCCAAAAGTCAGGAATTCCGCTTTGTTTGAAGTTCTCTGGTTTGGTTTGTGATGAGATAATTTGTGACATCCTCTTAAAAGCTGTTAGCATAATTTTAGCTAGGTTATGTTTTTTAATATTTTATAATGCAAAGCCAATTTTAAAAGTATTCTAGGCCAGGCTAAGAATATTTTCTACTTTCTCTACTTCTTTTTAAGCTAGCTATTGAAGGAGGTGAGACAGAGGAGAGGTTTGTTTAAATTATGGGGTAAAAAATAGCTAAAAAGACTCCTATGCTATTTGCAGTAGTGCTTTATTTAAAATAAAATAAAAACTCTTACAACAGAAACGCTTTCCTTTAGCAGTTCATTATACCCCTAAGGTTTTTTCCTCTTCATAGCCAGAATTTTAAAAAGTAGTGATGGAGTGTGAGAGCTCCGGGTTATGGTAGCGCTGCATCAGCGCTGTGGATATTCCCACCCTGTTTTGTGTCCCTGTTTTGCACTTGCTTCAGGTAAGGAGCATTCCACATGGGAAAGCTCCTCCCCTCCTTGGAAGTTAACCCTTAGTTATTCCCAGTAAAACACTTAAACTGAAAATGCATCTGATCCTTGCGTTTCTTCCCTGGAAATGTGCTGTAATTTGGCCAAGTTGTAACCATTCCAAAACCTCCTGCATTGCACGTGTTCAATGCCCAACTTGCTGCACTGCTGCAAAGTAGTTCCTCAACTTCCCTCTCTAGGAATACCTATATCCTCTTTCTCCACCAAAAAAGGTGTCCAGGAGGATTTTTTTTTAAGAAATACCTAGAACTGCCCTGATGTGCATGGCAAGTGGAGGAGACTTTTCTTTAAGACCTCGTGCATTGGGCTGCCCTCCCTGGGGCAGTGCCGGTGCTGGTGCAAAAGGGGAACATTGAGGGATAAATTCACTTTTATAGAAACACATACGGTGAAACGCTGGAGTTTGTACAGCTGTAAAGCAGGGGATTTACTGCAGGGCAGGGAAATGGGCAGTCCGCATCCTTCAGCAGCTCAGCAGTAAATTTTATTGTGACAATTACGCTTTTTATGAACTTCTGCCCCCGCTTTGCTTTCTCCTGAGTTTTCCTGCGTTAACAAAACACCTTTGAACCAAAATGAACCATTAGACACGTTAGGACTGTGAAAATTAAACTCAAGTGTACTGAAAATAATATAGTAGTGAACTAATGACAATTTCTTTTTAGGTTTGTGCTTGAGCCCCTCCTGCCCAAAAAGATGCATTCTAGGTCTCAGGATAAATTGGACAAGGATGACCTAGATAAAGATAAGAAAGAAAAGAAGAAGGAGAAAAGGAACAGCAAGCACCAAGAAATATTTGATAAAGAATTCAAATCTACGGATATTTCTCTGCAGCAGTCCGAAGCAGTGATCCTCTCTGAAACGGTAATGTTGAGAGCAAGTATTACTTTATATGACAGTGAGCAATGTTCTTCCTATTTTAAAATAAAAATGTTGAATTTTACAATTCAGTTCATTTTTAAGGTACAAACAACACTGCCTGAATACGTTATGATGTTAATATAGCTGATAATGAATAGTTGTGATATCAAAAAATTGAGGTATATTATTTGAAAACCCACCAAAAGCTACATATGGCTGTTCAGTAGAAGGCGCAAATAATATATCTGAAGTAAAATAAATGCTGCCATTTTAGCAGTTTCTTGAAGTTGTGGTTTCCAGTAGATTGTGATGGGTTTGCTCATATTTCAGCTGACTCCTACCAGACACTTTCTGGTGGAAATGGTATAAGGTCATTTCATGCATGGAAATTATGTGTTCTTGAAAGGCTGTTTTGAGCAGAAAATTGGGAGCAGTTCCTCTGGTGGCTGCGTGTAAGGATATTAACTATGGAGTATATCTCTTTTAAGCCTTCTCTTCCTGGCATGTATCTAATTCTCTGAAACTGTCCTAAAGGCTTAGGTAATTTAGAAGTTTTGCTTCTTAAATGGAAAGCAAGTCCATTTTAAGCTGGAGCAGCAATGTTTGGACTTCTAGGTGTAAGTGGGAAGCTTAGGAGTGAGCTCTTGTTTTAGTGGCAGCATATTAAAAATTTGTCCTCAGGAAATAATGGGAATGGTCTCGTAAGGATTGGCATGTGTCCTCTTCGAGCAATTGCTTGTGAAACTAGCCCTATTTCTTGGTATTAGCTCAGCAAAAATGCAAAAAAAAATGCAAAATGCAAAAATTCGTTGTGCATTCCAGGAGATTCACTCAAACCCTTCTGCAATCAGTGACAGCTTTTCCCATTGATGCCAGTAAATTTGGAATCAGTCCTGATGTTCTGAAATGGAGATTCCCCCTGCCAAGCCAAGTCAGATGAGCACTGCGAGAACATTTTCAGAGAGAAAATAAATTTTGCATGAATTTCTGTGTCTCATCTTTTTGGCACCGTGCAGGGAGCTCTGGAGGTGCATTGCATCAATCATACCTTGACTGACCTCTAAACGTAACCTCTAAAATGCTAAGATTGCACTTACACCTCCTGGATTCCCAAACCTAATAGCGGAGGGAGAAATAAGAGAAATCTGTAGGAGAGAAATGGAGGAAATTTGATTTTTGGAGCAGGTAAAGATAGTCCATTGGGCTATGCAAGGATGCTGGGGGAGCTGCCTGATGTCCTTGCAAGGTCACTGGCATCATCTGCAAAATGTCTTGTGGATCGGGGAAGATTCACAACTAGGGAAAATGCCCATCTAGCCTGTCCCGTATTCAATAAGGGTCTTCAGGGGATCCACAATTCAGCTGGACTCACCCTAATCCCTGGGACAATTATGGAGCAAATGCTCCTTGAGGCCATTCCCGAACACAGGAAAGACAAGCAGGGGATTGGAAACAGGCAGCATCCGTGTCCCAAGGGCAGATTCATTTACTGTTGGACACTCACCCTCTTCAATCTGTAAGCTAGCAGCACTCCCTGAGACTTATCCCTGCTATTTCTTAGAAGCAAAATTCCTCTCTTTACTCTTATTAATTTTAACCCTTCCCTGGCTATGCAGCATGTGTTGTAAAAACAGGGTAATCAGAAAAATGTTTTCAAGAATTTTGGAAATATGATGACAGGTTGAGTAAAGATAAAATGTGGAATGGCTGCATGCTGGACAGGTATGTGTCCTACCATCCTCAGCAGTTGAGATTCAGACACTGCCTTATCTAGATTTATACCTTAACTACCTTTTTTTCCCCAAAAAAAATCACTATATTCATATGAATCTTCCAACTGTTCCGAGCTCAAACCCTAATTACAGAGATCTTGTACTGCTTTGATCTTATCAAAAGATAAATTAAACTCTTTGATATACAAAGAAGATCATCAGTGAAGTCTTTATAGCTTTCTAGCAACATACATCTTCTTTTAAGTATCAGATAAACTTCTTTAATGTAAATTCCCGTTGTTGATTCTTTCACTCCGTGGGTTGATAACAAATCTCATACTGGGGCCAGGTAGGTAACAGACACCTCAAAAGCTCATGTTAGAAATGAGAATAATGGGCTGTATATTTTATTGATTTAATGACATCTAACACCGCTCGCTATTGACCCTGCTTTCATTAGAGTGAAAAACATTAGCAGGGGGTTCTCTATGGATTAACAGCCTCCTAAGGTCTCCGTAGCTACAGCTCAAACTCTCTAGCAAAGCCGTAATTTATGTGAACCTGGGAAAAGAGAGCCAAGCTTATCAGGATCACGTAAAACTTAAAGTTTGCTTAAAATCAACAGCCATAGAGCAGAATAACTTATGAATTTCATTTGAAGTTCCATTATAATCATCATTTTTCTCTTGATTCTGGAGTTCCAGGTTGCCTTACCCATTAGTCCATTTTTCATTATTGCATTTTTGTAATTATATACCTCTGAGAAAGTGAATACAGCTTATCCATTTCATTAAAGCCCTGTTCTGAAAGGTCTTGTAAGAAGAGCCCTTTGGAGTCAGGCCTCAGAGATCCAGCCCGTAGAGGGAACACATCTGTTTTAGGGTTTATTTCCTGAAAAGATGGAGTAACATTTGTTCTAAATTCCTCCTTTTCAAAATACTTTCCAAAAAAAAAAATTGTAAAGAAACCTTGGCAAACCAGGCACTCATACGAGGCTATAGCCTTGCTTAGCTCTCGTGCACTTTAAGCAAATGTTTGGGAAATTGCCTCATTGCTTCAGAAAAATATTCCAGACTAAAGCAAGGTGCATTAAACCTCATTGTTATTCCTGAGGAGAAGGGGGAAAACATTTGGAGCTGTGAAATACTGTGTTAAATCACAGGTATTGAAGGTGATCATTGCCCTGTTGGCCTTGGGGAGGCGGTGGGGAAATGGAGCAGTTGCCCATTCCGCTGGATTCCCGTTCTGCACCACCCCGAGGAGCTGCCAACGCGCCGCCAGCATCTACTTTTGTGTGTATGTGGGCCATGCAGTAGGGAAACGGTTACGATTTCTCCTTTTATCCCCCTGCAGATCAGCCCGCTGAGACCGCAGAGACCAAAGAGCCAAGTGATCAACGTGATGGCGAGCGAGAGGCGCTTCTCCGTGTCCCCCTCGCCGCCCAGCGCTCAGGTCACGCCGCCCCCCATCACGCCCCGGACCAAGCTGTCCTTCAGCCTGCAGGCCAGTAAGTCTGGGTTTGCTGCGTTGGAGCTAAATTAAAGAGGGTTGGATGGGGCCTCTGAGATCCTAGTCCAGCCCAACAAAAGAGGGTTGGATGGGGGCTCTGGACATCCTAGTCCAATCCAACACAAGAGGGTTGGATGGGACCTCTGGAGATCCTGGTCCAATCCAACACAAGAGGGTTGGATGGGACCTTTGGAGATCCTAGTCCAATCCAACACAAGAGGGTTGGATGGGACCTCTGGAGATCCTAGTTCAGTCCAACACAAGAGGGTTGGATGGGGCCTCTGGAGATCCTAGTCCAGCCCAACACAAGAGGGTTGGATGGGGCCTCTGGAGATCCTAGTCCATTCCAACAAAAAAGGGTTGGATGGGGCCTCTGGAGATCCTACATTCCGCTCAAGCAGCGTCACCTGCAGCACATTTCCCAGGATTGCGTCCAGTCCATGATCCAGGACAGAGATACGTTCCTCAGCGTTACGTTACTAAGGACAAAAACTGCCTACATCTTCCTATCAGTTCCTCATACATGAATCTCATTACAGTGCTCACTCATTCAGCCGTATTTCTGCAAACAGATTACAATTTTATGAACTGGATAATTATTTCAGGCAATGTGTTGGTGTTAAGAGCTCTTTTTGCATTAATATTTCTCTTCAGNGGTTGGATGAGGCCTCTGAGATCCTACATCCCGCTCAAACAGGGTCTTCTGGAGCACATTTCCCAGGATTGTGTCCGCTCCGTGATCCAGGACAGAGATACGTTTCTCTGCATTATACTACGGACAATAACTCCCTACATCTTTCTACCAGTTCCTCATACATGAATCTTATTACAGTGCTCACTCATTCAGCCGTATTTCTGCAAACAGATTACAATTTTATGAACTGGATAATTATTTCAGGCAATGTGTTGGTGTTAAGAGCTCTTTTTGCATTAATATTTCTCTTCAGAAATTCTGAGCATCTTGAGTTTTAGTGCTTTCGTTTAGTCTTTGTACCATCAACCATCTAATATGACTTGCAGACACAAGATTTTTCATCTCAATGTTACACTTTTTGCATTTCTTAACTAGCAAAAAATATTTCAGTATGTTACAAAAGCAAGCAAAATTGTTGTGTTGACAAAGTTTCTTTTCGTTTTCAAATAATGATTAATTATTACTTAAATAGATGTCAAAAATTGGTGTTTTACTCGGTCCTATAGAGCATTTTAGATCATAAAGATTAAAAAAAAAATCCTCTAATGTAACAATACCTTAAAAGAGCTTTTGTTTGCTCTGTAGTGAATGCAAGACAGAGAATAAAATGTCTGTGTTCTGCAACTATTTTCATTTGACATTCTGACATCTGCTGCTCAGTTTTTCTGTAAAACATCGTATGTCTGGTTCAGTCTTTTGGAAACCTATCACAGAACTAAGTGTAGTACAACACTCATTTCTTTTACAGTGCTGTTTTCCAAAACCTGCATCCAGAGTTCTCAGTTTCTGGCGCTCGACACGCACACACTCATAAAAATTGATCTTTCTGATGCATGTACCCAACCTCTCCTCCAAGAGACCAGAGCTACATGTTAATAAAGAGCAGCTTAGATGGTCAGTCTTAAAAAAACAAATCTTGTTTGGTCTAGTTCACTTTTCTAATTTGCTTTTTTCTATATATTTACACATTTTCTTTAAATATTCAGCATTTTTGGAAAAATATCATCACAGCAAATAGCAAATACCTGTGGTGTGAGTGGCGGTGTGTTTGTTGCACAACAGAACTGGTCTCCAAAGACAGGGCCTTTTCTGCAGTGGTTTCACATTGCCGATGACAGAGCTAATGTGGAAGGGGAGACCCCAGCACAAATCAATGCAGCATCTCCCTGGCGTAGGCAGACACCCAGCGCAATCGTCTTGATAGGTGTGAACTTGCTTTCCAGTTCTGATAGCCAAAAATTACCAGCTTATTAAAAACTGAAAATACAGAGAAAAATCAGCTGTATATATTCCTGCAGAGATTCTTTCAATAGGGTTATTTCTTCTTATATTTATTAAAACTGACAATCTCTTTCTTACAAACAGGTATCTGAAACTATCATGTATTTCAGAGAATATTTGTCTTGTGCTAGAGATTTATGTTTTCATGTGTACTTTATTTATGTGCAATATAAATGCTTTTGTAGCAGAATGCATGGGGCTTTTCCATAGTTGTTTGCAGAAATATAGTACTGAGATACTTTCAGTTAAGGCTGCTGAGGGATTCTGCTTGCTTCCTAGTGCAGTAGAATGGAGTACAAAATTTGGTCATTAGGTTAAGCTGAAAAAAGTCATCTAGATAATGTATATTATTAACTATTTGTGTGGATGGAAATATTCTGCCCATAATTGCAGAGTTTCAGTGCTATCTTGCAGAGGAGTCAAGTTGTGAAACTTGCTCATGTGTCTGCATGGATCTTCCAAATGTCAAATATGCAGGATCAGCATTAAGATTTAGCTCTTAAATAAACCAAGTCTTCGTGTTCTCAAAAATAACTTTTTTTCCCTTAGAAAATACAATTTTCAAAGATCTCCCAGTGTTCTCCTAAATATAAATAAGTAAATAAAACAAACATCCATAGTCACATGTGCAACCCTTATGCCAAGAAGCTGTTTTCCTTGAGGCTTATGCCCTCAAATGCCTGTTCTGTTTAAACATGCAGCAGGTCTGGGAAATTGATACCAAATTAACAAGGTAGTTCACTTTCAGCGTGAATATTTAGTAATAATTGGGTAGCATTGTGTTCAAATTATGTGTTCTAATAATATAGGCTTGGTAGAAGTAGGTTTTGATGGAAATATCTGCTGGAAAACATGATGAATGCTGCAACATTTGGAAACTGGAGAAACCAGTCGGTATGAAAAACCAAGGACAACAAGCAGGAGGAATGGGAGAGGTGATGAGACATCCAAAGATTGCTGGAAAAAATAAGAAATATTAAAGAAAGGGCCCATAAAACGCTTCAGGTCCTGAAGGACAAATAACACTTTTCAGTTTGATACAAGAGAAGAAAGTTTGAAAGCTGGGGATGGAGAAGATTCTCCTTCCCGATGCACTGAAAGTTCAAGTGAAAGGAAGGAGGGTGAAATTACAGTTTTCAGTGACAAATCGATACCTCTGCCTCACAGTTAAATTGCGTTAGTCAGAGCCCATTTTAGAGAACAATAAAAGGGCCCATTGTGCAAGACATTGATAGCATCCTCGCAATAAAAGTATCTGCATAAACAAGTCCTCCGCTTGTTTCACAAATCACCCCCGTAAAATAAAAATAACTTTTTTGTTTCCTTCTCTGAATGAAAACAGTTTCCCTAATTTGACCAAAAGAAATTAAGTTTCTTATCTCACAGAGCTCATAGTGGGGTTTGCGTGTGCCGAATCACCCTGCAACGCGCCAGGGGCAGATTTCAGCACAAAAACCCCTCTATCATTCAACACAAAACCCCTCTATCACTCAGGTTTTAATAAGTGCAGCTTTATTGTCCCTCAGGCTATTCCCCTGTGTCGCACGAACCTGTTTGGATTTATCTTCCCCGAGAAAGGAACTTTCTACCCAGCCAATAGTAATAAAAAAATGTTCCTACCGCCTCTTCCATGATTTTATTCCCTTGAACACCTTGGCTCGTTTATTAGAGTTATCTGGAGTTTGGAAATTTTTGAGAGAAATGCACCTAATGACAGGTTTTCATTTGTGTATTTTAGTTATCAAAAACTTTCTACTAGTTTACCATAAAAAGATAAATAAAGATTGGTGTCATTATACTCTCTGGGTGCTCTCCTCAAAACTTTTCTTGTTTGTTAATGTACAAGGTGTAAATGCAGAGCTTACAGCTGAGACAATTATATTTGCTTTATATGAGCTAGGAATATTTCTGGGAGGAAGCCAGAGCTTCCTTTTCTGTTGAAAAGTGAGGGATCTTGCAAGTATTTTAGGGTGTATGCTAAAACTCGGCTTGGCACAGCATTCCGGGCTCTGGGAGGGTTTTCACGTGTGCTGCTTTTCCCAAAAATCCTTCCCTTGCTGCTGTGCTGATCGCTGCGGAGGCAGAGGGAGCACAGACCCATTTTGTGGGGTGGCTCCCCGTAGTGCCGTGGGGTTGGGAATAGCCTGGATCCTTGGGTCTCTTTGGGTTATCCCAGGCGCTCACCAGCGATTCCTCCTTTGCAGACCTGGAGCTGAACGGGCTGTCGGGCTCGGAGCTGGCGGACGTGCCCCCTCCGCTGCCCCTCAAGGGCAGCACGGCCGATTACGGGAACCTGCTGGAGAGCCAGGACGTGGGCAGCCCCGCGACGTCCCCGCCGGCGCAGCCCAGGGTGAGTCCCCGACCCGGCCACCGCTCCCTGTCATCACATTCACTTCTATACCTTAAAAATAACCCGTTAAAAACAATCCTGTGCGGGGGAAGGCAGAGCATCCACAGCCCATCCCAGTGCAGCTCCCTGCGTAGGCAGTTGAGGACCATACGGGAAGACTGCGTGTTTTTTGTCCAAGGAATCAATTGTCACGAAGAAACTTGAGAGATTCCAATTAGCTCTCAAATGCATTAAACTCCTCACCTCCTTCACCACCTCCAGGTAGCAAATTAATTTGTATGATATCCTGTTAGTTTTAGGTCATGATATTAGCTCAGGATTGCAGACCCGAGTGCGTTTTTCACATAAGAAATGTTAAACAAGGAGGTGGTGAAATGTAAAGCGGGGGTTGCAGGGTTTGACCATACTTCTTAGACACAGGGTCAAATTCAAGTTACATCTGCTTAATTCAGCGTATAAAACTTTGCTGGGCATCTCTATTTTTATAAACTTCGGAAGCGCAGGGAATATAACTAAGGAGGCTGCAAAGTGACTCAAGCAGGTTCTTCCCCAAGCCCCGGGTATTAGTCTTAGAATATTTTAGGGTGCTCTGACGCCAGTCGCTCTGCACACTCATTTTATTAAGCTTATAAGTAAGTTTGAAAAGGACATAAAGGCAAATGAGTAGTGCTGGGCAGGATCAGATGGGCACGTTCTTCTTATTGCTGTGCATAAATCCCCATGGACAGCTTTCCATGCCCTTTTGCATTGGTGCAATAACTACAGTTTATAATTATCTGCCCAGTAAAGTGATGATATTTTTAAATTATGCATGATTTGTATCAATAAAAAATCAGTGAACAATATTACAGATAAGATTATCTTCGTAGCTTTTAAATTGGGAAGATTTCCCAGCATTAAAAGTTATCATCCAGTGCAATATCATTTGACTTTCAGTAAGTTATTTAAAAAAAAGATTAAGTGCAGGGGACAAAACAGCCTTGATAAATGCATCAAGGAATATCCAGTGCTTTGAATGAAACTGCAGGCAGTAATGTCATATAGTGCCTGAGACTGTAATCTTGGATTATTTGGACTCCAGCGTTAACTTAATGCACTTAAGTCTTTTATCCCAGTAATCATCTAATTATAAGTTTCTGATTGACCTCTTATTCATTGTTAAGCATGATACCCTTAGATATATTTTCTTGCACTGTATGACTTGTTCAGCTAAAAATGCTCTTAATAATATATGGGAACATAAAAAAGAGGCCTATGACTCCGGCAAGGATGATTATTATATCAAGGGATTCCTCTAGGCACTTCTGATTCTTTATGGGCTCATACATTTCCTTGCATAAAAATCAACCGCCTACTTAGTATTCCCGTGGAAAAGGGAAACTCAAAGAAAATAGACAAAGGAGCACTTACATTTATAGTATCCTCTGTAACACTTGCTAAGCAGCAGGTAATGGTTCGGAGGAGGAGATCTCCATCCATCCCTCCATAGACATGGACCTGTGAGCAAAGCGGAGCAGGGGCTGGAGCAGGAGGTTCTGCAAGACCCAAACCAGACCCATGTGCCCAGTGCTGGCCAACGGGGTTTGACTGCTGCACTGGCAACATCCAGGGTTAATTGCATATATCGAAGCATTTGCATGCAGGTTAAAATCCAGAGGATTTTTAACATATTTTGCAATGCCAATACATCAGCACTGACAGCTCCCCATCTCTTACATTAACTGCAACGAGCAAAAAAAGGACCTAAAAGGTCCCACAGTGGCTCCCCAAACCCACTTTAGCACCCAGCTCAGATTACTAAGGGAGATAGTAATTAGGGAGCAATTATTTCAGCGTTATCAGTTGTTTCTTCTTTGACACTGATCCTTGGACTTAGCCTATTCTGTCTATACCCCATTAAAAAAAAAAAAGGGATTGAAGCTCAGGCTTCGCAGGGAAGTACAATGTGTGTCCAGAAGATATTCCACCTCCCCAAGGTGGTTTTGTATGCTCTGATGCAGACAGAAAAGCTGTTTTTCCTCTGTTGTGACGGCTGGGAACTCGTCAGCTCAGAGTCACCTCTGTCCTCAAACCTGTCCCCACCAAGGACACCTCATGGGGGTGATGCAAAGTCAGGGCAAACAGCACGAGAGCAGCGTTTAAGTAATCCCTTGGCACGGCTGCAGCCGGGATTTTCCAGCTAACCTCCCACGCAGGGGCAGGCAGTCAATTAGCTTAAAACGTCCATAATTCAATTTGGATTAAGGGAGCACATTGATGCCGTGGCTGCGATTCCGGAGCGTTATCGCCCTGTTAGCGTGCGGGTGCTCTCGCGCCTGGACCTCTCCTTAGGTGCTGGTTTTCTATGCAGATAACAGGAATTTGCAGGTTGGATCTTGTCAGGGTCGCGGTTCCCTGCCCAAATCAATGGTCTGAGCAAGAACCTGCAATTAGAACCCGCTATTGGACAGTGGTTGCAGGGTGTCATGTTGGGAACATCCTGATTTTTTTTTTTTTTATTTCAACTGCTTAAGACTCAATTATCTCTGTTAATCCCAAAACAGAAGTGCCTGCAATGCGATCTCTATAGCCAACCATATCCATGACCACTTGTTTTCAATAAAAATAAATGTAGAGGGAAGGATCAAGAATGGCAGAAGATCCCACCTGTGAAACTCGAGTTTTGTTCCCAGCCCTTTTTTTTTCTTATTATTACAGTATTTTCTGGCCAAGAAAATCTTTTCATATACTTTGCTCCTCCACAGAGTAAAAATATTTTCCTCCCCTTTGTTTTTCCTGCAACCTGGCCAAACTTGGCGTGCTCCAGTCTGCTCCTATAAGCAAAAGGAGACAAATGTTTTTAGACTTGATTCTTTTCTATGTCAGGAGAAGAAAAAAAAAAAACCCAAAACAAACAAATGGGAGCAATGTAATGTTCGAAACAGAAGGAACAGATTGCTTCTGTGTTGCAGATGTGCCTTTTACATAAGGTTTCTGCTTCCCTTGAGGTACACGTGAGTCAGGGAGGCTGCCCAAAAATAGGTTTGACTGGAGCAGCAGCCACTATCGGTAGCTCAGCAAGCAAAAACATGCAGGGTTCCCTGTTAACCACTGCAGACTGACCACGAGCTCCGCAAAGTAGTGCTTAAATAGATAAATAAATAGAAAATAAAAATAAAATAAAATAAAATAAAATAAAATAAAATAACATAAAATAAAATAAAATAAAATAAACAAAATAAAGCTTTCTTTCCCATTTTCAAAGTTTCTAAGGGGAGGAATGGTGCAGTGAAGCCGGCCCCCTTTGCTCGTCCCTCAGTGCTGTGGCCCTGGGACTTGCGTTTCGTGGCCTACTTAATATATTCCATGGTAGCCTATTATATAAATGAACATGTACTAAATTTATCCTACTTTCTAATGGAAATTGTAAATTCAATTATAATAATTATCTACCTATCTCTGTTATTTCTTTCTGCCTAATTTGCTTGCAGAATCTAAGCTCTCGCAGGTTTTGTGCTCGTTATTTATAGCATATATATTTAGCTTATTCTCATTTTATTTGCATTATATATGCTCTTTAGTAGCAGGTTTTCAGGGATAATTTGATTGTTCTGTGATCAATATGCAGGGCTCATTTGTTTGAGAAATGCCCTTGATCTAATTGAATTGAGAATTATTGCCAGCGTAATGTTAGTTAAATTCCAAATAGCTTTTCACAAATGATGCTATCAGCAGATTTGGCTTTGTCTGATGATAAGTGAGAAGTTAAAGATATCCGAGAGGAGAGCGCCGAGGGGGGCTGTGTGCTCTGTAGGATTTAAGGGGGTACCAGATTTATTGGAATTGGGAAATCAATGTGTTCTGTGAGGAGTTTATATGTGATGTGTGCTGATGCTCGCAGGCCATCACCGTTAACTGATTCCATAGTTATTCCTTGTAAAGCAGTTATCCGATTGTAAAGGAGGAGAACCAGTCACCAAAGGTCTTGTCCATAGACCCATCCTTGGATGCTTGATGGCAACCAGCTGGTTTTCCCAAGAACAGGAATCCTGCAGGCCCCATGGAATGTGTGAGGCCAAGCACCTCCCAGGTGGCTCAACAGGGCTTCAGGAGCTGCCTTAATGCACCAGCTTAAGCAAATATTTGGTCAAGGAGAGCCAGTGTTTCATGGCTCTGCCCATATTTAGGAAGGTAGTGGCTTTTTGGAGTGTCAATTTTGTGTTTAGTAAAATAACAGTCTTATTTTATCTGGTTTTCATATGAGGACATTGACGAGGTTTTCTGACCCCTGCGGATGGGTCCCCTCGCAGAGCCACAGGGTGATCCGGGCTTAGGGCTCCTTCCCGGAGCCGTTTCCCTGGGAAGAGCCTGGGGAGAGCCCAGGCTTGGGATGAGAGAGCCTGAGCACGGGTTTCGCTTTGGATAGTTATGGCAGGGAGAAACAAATGGAATCTCCAGAATATTTTTCTTTTTTCATTGTCTATTTAGCTGTTGAATCCCAGAGAACTCTTGTTCCGCTGTCTATTGTGTGGAGTGATGTAAAACCTCCATTTCGAACCCATCTGGGTTTCGGATTGGAACTTTTGGAAGAAGCTGCCGGTTTAAGGGTGAATTGTGAGGACTCTTGTCTATTTAAACAGTTTCGCTTTATTTTTTAGAATGATTTGTGTCCCGAAAGTGTGAAATCTGGAAATAATGGCCAAGTAATGAAGCTGTTACTTCAACCGAGCTTTTAAGCTCCGTAGCGCTCAGGGGCTGAGGGCGATCAATAGAGACCAAGAAATCAATATTCTATCATGCTATAAAGTGCGGAATTATAAACTTCGCCGGTGCTCTCCAAAGATTTTTCCTGAAATAACCGGGATAATTAATCACGAGCCCTTGAGAGATTTGTCATTGTCGGGAAAAAATCATATTTAAAGCCGGCGGCGAGGGGCGCTCGGAGCGGCGCCCGCGGGGCCGTGTCCGCATGCGGATGACGCCTTGTCCCGCCGCTCCTGTTTTCCAGCATCTCCCTCCGCCGCTTCCCAGCAAGACGCCGCCGCCGCCGCCGCCCAAGACCACGCGGAAGCAGACGTCCGTGGACTCGGGCATCGTGCAGTGAGGGCCGGCGCATCCCGAGGACATCCCCGCGGGCTCTCCGTGTGCCCTGGCCTCGCTCCGTGCGCCACAAGGAGTCCTCCAAAGAGCCCCGCTCCAGCGGGGACATCCCTGCTCCCAAACACCTCCCTTTGGTGCCAAATAACCCCGGAGCGCTGGGACGGCAGCCGCGGGCGCGTCGGCTTCGCCGCGCTCCGCACGCGGGAGCTTCCAGCCAGGCACAGCTTATTGTGAAATACCCTTTCCTTGATGTTCCTTATTCCCTAATGGTTCTGTCTTCTAAATAAGCTGCTGCCGACGGGCTGCTTAAAGCTAGTTTTAGCGCTCAGGCATTGACGTGCTCCTGCAAGGGGCTCTTCTGCTTGGTCCTGGTCGGCTTCTAACCTGGGACACATTTTTAGCCACTGACAGGCACGAGCGTATAGGAAAAGACACAGGATGCACAGGGAGAGCATCCCTGCTCCTTCCAACCTGAACGGTTGAATATAAGGCTGGGAAGAGCTTTTTTTTTTATTTTTTTCCCCTTTTTATGTGTAATATTTCCTATGGATCAGGATGGACTGAACGGAATCACTTTGTCCTTGTGCCATCATTCTGTACAGAGTTTGTATATATGATGGTTTTTAGAATGTTGAATTTTTATGGTGCCTGCTTCTCGTGTAATAATGGTTTAATATACCTGCAAATAATACCTTACATATTTTTAATTTCCTAATTGCCAAACATGTAAAAAAAAAAAAACGCTAATTTTTTGTGGTTTTAGGCTCTGAAAAATATTGGACAATGATGGGGTGAGGTGTTGGGAGGGAGGAAGGAAACTAACTTTATATTCTAGCATTTTTTATTGTCATCACACTTGTTTTTTTACTATCTACAATCTTTATACTCTTACAGTAGGTTGTTTTTAAATATACCACTGACTCGAAAAATAAAAGATTATTTTAAAACCTTGTCTAAGAAAAGGGATTTCCTCGGTGTTTTTCATCCTCGCAGAGTTTCAGGAGCGATGGGACTCACTACAGATATACTTACGCCCACGTTCGTTGTTTTGTGTTGTTTTCGGAACAGTTTTGAAGGAGTCTCTGATCCCTCACAGCACGGGTATGCTTTATGTACATCCCGTCCCGAAATAAATCCACATTTCAACATTATCAACACACATTTCTGTACGCGGCTGGTGCTGAGGGTTGTGTTGGGATCTGCTGAGGTTTGCTCGTTTCTGCTCCACTTTCTAAAGGACGGAGGCAGATTTTCAAATGGGTGAAAGTCCTTAACTCGCTGCTCGTGAATTTGTATTTCTTCTGAAGGATTTGTTTCTGCATGTCCTTAGTAATTTCCTGTGCAAGCAGGTGTTGTAATTTGGCTTTGCAAGACTCCTTGCACGGGAGTTGCCCTTTCAAATTGCATTTTTAAAATTATAAACTCTAATGCTCCTACATGCCTGTGTTTCACCCTGTGTTTCACAACTGGGAACTGAAAATCAGACTCTTGGATTCCTTTTCAGACCCGAATTGTCTCTATTTTACTATCTAACAGCTTCTAGGCTGCTCCTCGTATAACACCAAGCCGAACGAGTCATTACCCTCCTCGAAGTGTTGTAAAAACCCTTCAGTGAATCCCGAAGTTAACTCAGTTCCAGTCTCTAAGCAATGAGCAGTCCTGCTAAGGCCGTTCGTCTTGTGCAGTGTATCTGCCACCTCCACCCGTGGTGATGAAGTGTCACAATATCCCGATGAACATTGATTCCTCGTGACATTGCCACAAATCTCGGCTCATGGAGAAGAGCTCCACACGGGACACTACGGGAGAGGAAGATCTCCATGTCATTCCTTGTCCTTGTGCCTCCACGGCACTCCATTTGAGTCAACCTTTACAGATATCTGTAAATTTGTTGCTAAAATAGATAGATCTGATATGACACTTAGCAGACCCAGAATTGAATCTCTTGAACAGACTTTCAGCTTCAAATTTGAAATCCCACACGATCAGAAAGAAAACCACGGGGCAAGACGATCCCTTCCCATCCTCCGTGGTCAACCTCATCAAAGGCATTAGCTGCGTCCACAGGATTTGTCACCACAAGTCCTATCGTTCATAGACGAAATTGCTGCAGATGTGATCTGCTCCCACAGCCTTGTCTGCAGCAATGCTCTGCTGAGCAGTTACCCTAGATTGGAGCCTCCCTTTAGTTCTGGGAGCCGCATTTCCATCGCCGCAACGCAACGCAATGCAAAATGCGTTTGAAACGCAAAGCTGGAAACAGCCGTGTCCAAAGCCGGCTGTTCCTGCAGCCACGGGTCGACAGGAGTCATGAAAACCAGCAGGATCGTCACAGGTCTGGAGTGGAACACCCCGTGCCACGAGGCTCCGAAGTTGAAATTTTCCCAAGAAAAGAAACTTGATGGTGGCAGCTCTCTCGGTAGGATGAGAAGGTAGGTTGTGATGGCCTGTTGTTCTTGCTTGTTGACTTTTGGTTTGGTTTGGTTATATAAAAAGGAGAATCTCCTAATATTATTTCTTTGAGTCTTAGCATTGGATCAAGAGAGGGTTTTTGCCAGGGTACGCTTCAGCTCTCATCAAACCCATGCAGAACCATGCGAGGTTTGTCGGGGACTTTGCTTTGCTTGTGTTTAATCACAATTTGTTTTCAACAGAGCTCCATGCAAAGGTCACATCTAAAGCCAGGTTTGATAATTGACATTTATGATTACTAAGAATGTCCCCGGTGAGAGAGCAAATGCTATGTGTCAAAATGTTGTTAAAACCTGTCTGATCTTGGCATGTGGCTTGTTCTTTACATTGCATGCAGAGCATGGGAGTGTTGGCATTAGATGTGTCCGTTCTTCAGGAATTAACCTGGAATTTTTTCCTTTTACTGAAGAAAACAGGTAAGGTCTCCATATAGGAGCCAAAATCCAAATGAGTCCGGGTTTGTTGTACTTGGTTATATGTTTATTATGTGTATATGTGTCTGCATATACCAAAACATTCCCTTTTTTAATGCAGATCTTCTCACTGCGTTGCACAGGGAGGTGAGCACCATCCTGCTCCTCAACCGATGTCCCTCCCCTTGACTACCATGATTTTCCTTGGAATTCTCCCATGCAGGAAGGAGCTGTCCCTGTGACAAACACTCACGATCTCTATTTTTAGTCAGACTTCCTGTGGATAAGCTAGTCATTCCTCATCTGCATATTTGACACAATCAGGTGAACGAAGCAAGAAACCTTATATAAGCCGTAGCCGGTTTGATATTTAAGTCAATGTAGACCAGATTTAGATAGGATCTGGTGCTATAGGTGTCATTCTTTCTTTATAATCTAATTATTGCCATCCCGCACCAAGCTTTGGAATAATTTTGGATGCCATTTTGAAGAAAAAACAAAGTATTACTGAAGGTGGGGGGAGGTAGAGCAGGAGCTGTTTTCCTAGATCTGTGAAGTTGCTTTGCTTGTTTTTTAAGTAAATGCGGAGCCCTTTTCTCGTGGTTTGGTTATTCTTAACGTTTCCTTTGAGAATCAGCAGTGAGAAATCACCTGCCTTTTGTTCAATATGTTTTAAGTTCAGTGAGAGGTTGATTTTGTGCTCCATCTCCTTACCTTGCACCATGCAGTGAGTTGCAATGCAAGGAGAGCCGGCCCGTGCACACGTGTGAGCCCTGCAATGCTGACAGCTTATTATTTCCCCTCTATATTATTAATGAAGCTTCCTCAGAGCTGGAGCTCAAGCTCGATTCCAATAAGTGGCCTATACAGCACATTCCCCAGGTCTTCAGCCCCCTTCATGGACACTTCTATTTGCATCCGTACAAATGCAATCAGGACTAATACAGTGGCAGGCAAATATGTAGGTGACATTTAAAAATTACCTTTAATTACCAAAGCAGACAGCTCCATGGTCTTCCCGAGACGCTTAACAGCTGGTGCAGCATGTGAATTCGTTGCACCCTTCCTGCTGGTGATCGCTGTGGGAAACCCAAACTCCTCGGAAATGTTAAATACTGNTCGCTTAACAGCTGGTGCAGCTTGTGAATTCATTGCACCCTTCCTGCTGGTGATCGCTGCGGGAGCTACCAGAAGAAAACCAAACTCCTCGGAAATGTTAAATACTGAATTTCAGAGCAACCCCCGTAGATTTAAGCTTTTATTTTCCATCATGAGAGATGTCCTTGGGGGAAGGGGGAGAAGCTGCTGGTGAGTTTTTGCCAACAGACTTGCCCGACTCTTGCATTTGCTGGCACATTGCCCTTTTTCTGCCCTGAAGTGTGAAAACCCAAATTCTGTTTGCTTCCAGCCTCTGATAGGAGCCGTAATTCCATGACCACGAGTGAGCACTGTGGGTCTCCACCACTGCAAGACCAGGAGGTCAAGATGCTCGAGATGCTTGAGGAGATGCTCATCTCGCTGCCCTCCAAAGCTGCGTCCTGCTGCCTGTCTCCATCAGAGGGAATATTCCATGTTATCCGCACGTGAGCCAGCCCTTCCCAAGGGGATGGAGCAGACAAGATCAGAAGTGACATCGCTTCCCGACAGCCTTTTTTGTGCTCCTGCTGCTGGCAGCTCTTCCAAGACTCATATTTGCTCTCCGAGGCCTTATTTTCTTCTGATGATGCTTGTTTTAGTGCCATAATCACCATTTAAATTGTTTCCTTCTCCATCATCCCGACGACCACTGACAAGGCCTTGTGGCACCGCTGCATCACCAAGGAAATTGGAGCTGCAAAAAATGTCTTGACTGAAAAATACCTGTGGAATATGGGCAGGAATAGATACCCGAGCACCGTTTTAAAGGTGCTGGATGTGCGGGCCGGGCTCAATCGAAACCCACTAATGTAGCAGCAGGAGATCCCTGCAGCGCCAGGCTGTGCAAAACCCTCCTCAGATTNTTAGTGGCATAATCACCATTTAAATTGTTTCCTTCTCCATCATCCCGACGACCACTGACAAGGCCTTGTGGCACCGCTGCATCGCCAAGGAAATTGGAGCTGCAAAACATGTCTTGACTGAAAAATACCTGTGGAATATGGGCAGGAATAGGTACCCGAGCACCGTTTTAATGGTGTTGGATGTGTAGACTGGGCGCAATCGAACCCCCTAATGTAGCAGCAGGTGAAAAGATCCCTGCAGCTCCAGGCTGTGCAAAACCCTCCTCAGATTAGCACAAATTGTGCAATTCAGAATGCTTGTGAACATTTCCTTTAATGGTATAAATACTGATTTGAGAAGCAGGTTCTCATTGCAGGAGGAGAGTTGCTGCAGAATACGCAAAGTTCATTTAAGCTGTAATTACTGTGTTTTGGAGAAGGAGTTGTTAGGGATATTTTCCTGAATTTAGACCGCGCGTGCTCAAGATCCATCAGAGGGAAATGGAGAGAAATCAAGCATAAATGCAGAAATTTCAAATTAAAAAAATAAGTTTTTTCAGGAGAGGGACAGACTCGCATCCCCACCAGCCCTGTCCTCATTTATATTTATGCTCGTGCTGGGATTTGTCTGCCCATATTGTCCTGGTGCACTTGGCTGTGAACTTCTTGCCATGCACTCATTCCTGGGTAGAACTGGCAAATTTATTTGATGTTCTTCTATGGAGCATGTTACTCTTAACTCGATTGCTAGAGTAAGGGGGGAAAAAGTAGGAATAAGAGGATTTTAAGGAGGATTTCCACTTGTGCCCTTCCCGAGGGACCTCGTGATCCACATGGATGAGCAGAGGTCTGGGGAGCTCAGGGCTTTTCTGAGGGAGATTCTGCCTGGGTCAAGCGTCAGATCCAACACAGGCAGCTGGAAATGTTAGCAAGCAAAATACTGGGAGAGGATTTATTATTATTATTATTATTATTATTATTATTATTATTATTATTATTTCAAAGGTAAATAGTGGAAAACATGCCTTAAATTAGGCCAGTCCTCCTAAAAACCTGGAAAATACAAAGTTCTGCTTTATTTGTTGGCAAATACAGTCAGGATCCCACGAGCTTCGTGCAGTTTAGAAGCAGAGAGGAGGACGAGGGCTAAACCCTGTCCTCGGTGCAGCTCGGCCGTGCCGCATCCGCTGGCATCGCTCTGCGCAGGTAGCGCTTTCGGCAGCGCGTGGAGCCTTTCCCTTACTATTTAATCGACGGAAATGAGTCCATTAAGCTGTATAATAACTTCTCGGGGATAACAGGGCGCTCCCGCCCGCGGCGCTCGCACGGGTCGCTTCCCAACCGCGTTGTTATTTTTCCCGGTGCGGATGCGCTGCTCTGCCCAGGGGCACGGGGCGCTGGTGGCAGCACAGTGAGTTCCTCCTGCACTCGACAAAACATAGAGAAATGTTTCTTTTTTCAAACAAGTGAATGAGCAGTACCTTCAAGTCGCCCTAAGTAATCCATAGCTCATTTGCAGACAAGGGTAACTCTTCCTGACTGCAGATGAGAAGCTATTGCTTTTTAATATGTCTTGCATGAAAATAGTAATAATTTTAAGGCGCTGAGGGCCTCCCAGGAGGTGCCACGATGGTTTCGTGTGACACAGGGGCCACCAGGCTGTCACCAGCCTCAGGAAAGCTCCGGGCGCTGGAGCCCTGCAGCCACCTCGGTTCATCCAAAAACAGGGATTAGTTGGTGCTAAAATAACTTTTTTTTTAAAAAAAAAAACAGGCCCTTAAAGCTTTTGCATTGTATTTTACCAGACCGTCATGCTTAAATACTCAGGCTGGACTTTCCGTTCAAGCTGCAGTGCTTTTTCCTTGGCATTTCACAGGGACGCCTGTTTTCCCCGAGGCCAAAGGAGCACCAAAAAATGTATTTTTTCCCCCTCTGCGCAGAGCTTCTTTTTGCCCCGTGTTTGTTGTTCCTGGCTGCCAGCCGACATCAGCCCTGGGTGCAGCCTGATGGGAAGCGACCGGTGACCGCGCCGCCCGCGCGGAGGGAGAGCCGCTTCCCGGTTCCCGATAGCGCCGGCTGCATCCGAGATGCTCCCGATTCCTTCCCGCTCCTGCCCGGGATGTGCTCTGGGTTCGAGCCACTTTGAGCCAAATTACCTGTTTTATTTGGACATTTTGGTGATAATGCAATATTTTAAGTGTTTTCCTGAGGTTGTTTCCCATTTCTCCCTCTCCCTGTAAGCCCAGGAGCCTCCCAGCCTTGGCTGCAAGTGGGAAGGAGCCTTGAGATGCTGCAGGAGGAGGAGAGGAAACAGCAGGGCAAGGAAGGGGGGTTCAATGTAGCATCGTTATAGCTCAAAGGATTCAAGAGGGAAAACACTCATGTGGGAAGGTATAAAATCCTTGGAAAGGATGAAGAAGTTCCATGTTACTGCAGGAAAATCCATGTGTTTCTCTGATAATGGGGGGAAAAATTAGTTTGTTTCCTAGCTGCTATTTCCATAGCTCAAAGCTTAGGCTTTGGGGTTTTTGCATGTAATGTGCGAAGAGCTACTGGGAAGGAAAAGAAATCCCAAACAGCTTCGATTCCAGATTCCTCCCAGCAGGAGCACACGGAAATTAGCTCCCAGTATTTGCTCCAACATGTCTTTAATAACAGGACTACAACTTAAGCATTTGGTCTCAAATCTGAAAGGCTTCTGTGTAAATGGGAGATTAGCTTTTAAGCTGAAATTGCTATTGGCAGCCGAGTGCTGCGTTATTTGCCTCTTGGATTAATGCTGAAGATTACAAGCTGCTGATAATATGCTAGTCTTTTAAAAAATATATTATCTAACCTAATCCACCAAATTAAACGGCTGCGACTGTGGTATTTAGATGTTGATAATGCCATAGGTATCTAGGTTTTACATTGCAGAGATAAAGCTATCAGTGTATGAATAGTCCCATTCCAGGGCTCTGGTGGACATGTTGGATAACTTATTACTTAAATCCCTATTTAGTTAGATATCTTATTACTTAAATCCACATTTTCCATCGCGCATAAATCCGGGCCTCCCTCGGCTTGTTGGATGCAGCAGGTGCCACCTCGGCCTGGCAAGATCCTGCTGAAGTCATGAGGATTTTCCCTTAATTTGTTGTTTTAGGTATATCCCCCTTTTGCATTCTGAATGCAGAAATTCCCTACGTGCGCCTCTGCCGTACGGAGCAGTTGGAAGGTGGTGGAATGCGTATTAACGCGGATTTAAAAGCATTTTCACGTAAATGGATCTGGTTTTATCATTCTAGATGACCTGCACTTCCCAACACGCTGCTCTTATCGGGAAACTACCAAGGAAAATGGGACTCAACCATTCCAATACACTCCAGGGGAAAACTCGGGATTCGGAATATTTGGTTCTCTGCTCTAAGCATGATATAATAAATGTTCCTCCTCCCTTATTTGAGGACATATATTTGCTCGGTACCATCCCACTAAAATTGCATGCCCAACCTCGTGTTACCGTTCACAACTCGAGGATCAATTTTACAGTTTCTCTTTTAACTTTGGGCTTGTCAGGCTCTATTATTCTCGACACAAGCTGACAGTTGTGGGTTAAAAAGACATCAGTTACATTTGAGATTCCCCTTTTTGCTCGGATTAGCCGCGTTTCTGCTGACATTGTGGAATAGCTGTTTTTTGGAGGAGGGCAAGGGGGAGGCATCCAGTGTTACCCATTTATTGCCCTNTACATTTGAAATTCCCCTTTTTGCTCGGATTAGCTGCGTTTCTGCTGACATTGGACGCGCGCCGTGTGGAATAGCTGTTTTTTGGAGGAGGGCAAGGGGGAGGCATCCAGTGTTACCCATTTATTGCCCTTCACCACCTGCCCTTGCTGCCTGCAACTGTATCTTGCTCGCTGTTGGCCATGTTAATAATCCTAGTTATTACAAAATGTAGTCTGTGCAGGTTTATTGCTGTCGTTTTGCTGCTCTTGTAATTTGTGCCCTCTGTAAATTTGATATTTTGCTCTTGCATTTATTCTATTAAAGGTGCAAATATTGAACCATACCAAAGGCCAGCACTGCTAGGAGCAGCTTCGTTGTGTGCCACGAAGGACATGGCTTTCCCATGGTGCAGATTCCTGTCCGGGCTGCAAAACCTTCTTGTTAGAGCAGGACCAAGGCTCTTGCAGTGCTTGGTTGAGGGTTTTGCAAGAGCCTGTCTGAGCTCACAGCGTCTGCCCCATCCCATGCTGCCCATTTTGCCAAATCATGAGCTCCAAACCCGGGCAGAAATCAGGGAGATGCTGGAATTGGAGCCCTGGAACGATACCTTAGCAAACGGGGGCAACTAACTCCTTGATCCTGAGCATCTAATATCGATGTTTGGAGCGCGCGCGCCGGGCGATGCTTTGGTTTGGACTCCATCCATCTGTTCTCGTGCTCACTCGTTGCGTTTGCTCTGCCACGCTGACAGCAGACGAATTGATACGAGAAATGCTGCGATTTAATTTCTAACCGAGAAACAGGGAATGTGACTGCAAAGCAAATAGAGCGGCCCGGCAACAGAACTGTCCTAGATTCTCACGTCTTGTTTTGAAATTTCATGACAGCCTTATTGCCCAAGGGTACAACATAATCACTTCGCAGTTCAGTGATACGCTTTCTTTTAGCATCTGTACTAAATGTGTTTTCATCCCTACTGTATGTAGGAGCGCTTTTTTAATTTTTCAGATGGAAAAAAATAGGGAATGGATGGATTCAGATGGATCAAAGTTTGCAATAGTTGAGATTTTCCTATTTTACCCTTTGTAAACCTCCAACCTTCTCTGAATTTCTTCATGAATTGTGTTATTTTTCTTGCTTTCATGAGACAGCAGATCTGGACATCGCTGCATAGCTCACTATATGTAATCTCTGCCAAGATAACCTCTAAATATCTAAGATACAATATCATTATTGGCCAAATTTACATTTTGTTCTTAAAATCGTGAGCAAGTTGTTGGTATATTAGCATATTTTGAGGCATTCTGGATACAAGATAATTCCATACAGTTCCATACATAATTCCATACAAGAATTGTGCATGTTTATTTAGGTATTTATGTTGCAAATATGCACATATTTGCAAAAATGTTCATATTTACATGCATGTGCCACTAAAGTAGATGTGCAAATGCAGTAACCATACATTGCTCTGATTTTCTGCTGGAGTCCCACATGCAAGGCCTGAAGTTCCTTGTTTCGGGTCCAATGCACATGATCATGGCAGGGATATGCTAAAACTGTAGCGTCTTTACCCCGAAAGGTGCTTTTAATGCCATATTTTTGGATCATATGACTTAAACAACGCAATAAATAGCTGGGTACAAATTAGAGGTTGTCGTTTTGACTCGTGTCTTCCTAAGGAGACAATGGGCTTTTTCCGGAGCACTTTTTGCTCCTGCTTTGAGCGAACCCAAAATAGGTTTCACCTTGATTCCGGCGAACCCCTGGCTAAATGAAGCTCCTCCAAAGCCCCGGCCCCGCGCGTGGAGCTGATGGAGAGTGAAATAGACTGTGCTGACAATTAGGAGCCGTGTTTGGAGGAGAGCAGTCGTTCCAGTGCGCTTCCTACCGAGATCCTATCTGACATCTCTGTTAAATGGGGACGGTTTGAAGCAGCAGAGTGAGAAAATGTCCCAGGAAGACCTCTTTCTCCTTGTCCTGGCCAGACCTCCGCGAGAGCTCTTCCTTCCCACGTTTCGGAGCACGGATTTGACGGCTGCCCATAGGTTGTTGGGCATCTCCGCAGCGTCCCCGGCCTCTCTGCCCGGTGACAGTCGTGGCAGGAGGTTATGAATGAGCTGAATTATTTTACCCGGCTGCTCCGCTCGGGAGTCCATCATCCAAGAGCAACATTTAAGTGTCAACGTTTTTATTTTGTGCTGTCGGGAATGCAACAGGACATCCCCACGACGGGCGCATTCCTGGTGCCGGAATTAAATGCATAAAAAAATCTCTCCAAGGTGTGCAGTAGGTTTAGAAAAACAAACAAACAGTTGCTAAATTAATAAACAAAAGAACAATCATGAAATATCATATAGTCATAAATATGTATGGTGTTTATTATATGTTATTATTATGTGGTTGGATTAGAACCAAATTTATTTGTGTTTCACATCACCTTATTGAAAAGCAGAGTTCTTGTTATATCAAAAGAAATTAGGGATGAGAGATTAAAGTGTGGGTGATCTCAGGCTTTCTGTTATGATCTGCTGGTCCCAAACAGTGGCATTTTAAGGTACCACCTCCATAACCTGTACATTTCTCATAATTAATGTGAATTATCAACTTTGAGCTTATGGTAAAGATTCTGTGACTCTTACTTTGTGTATTCTTTTCTGCTTCATTTTGTCCCAATATCTTTATTATTATTATTATTACTATTATTATTAATGATGTGTGCTGATAAGGACTTTTTAAGACAGGGACCTATTTAAGTTTACAGTATATGCCAATGCCTTACATAGTTGGGAGAAGTAAAGTCACTTTGAATGTTCAAATTAGCTCTTAAATCACCCGGCAGAAGCTGCAAACACTTTCTCCATGACTTGCTCTTGCTGAGCAGCATCAAAGCTCCCAATGATCTTTCCTCCTGGAACATTAGGAGCAAGTTTAAAGGGACTTTAAACTTCAAAAAAAGCCATCAGCTTCAAAAAAAAAACCCTAAAAGCTCTAAGCTTCAAAAAGCCCTAAGCAATCAACATGCGTTTTTTCTAGCTACATGGGAATAATACTTTTTTCAAGGGTACTTCTTAGTGATCATATGTAAATAATTAGTTCGGGTCTGAAAATGAGACCACACCAATTTAGCTGGACGGTGAATTCAAAACATCCCCTTTATGTACCAAAATTTCCATGTATCTTCCCCAAAATGTGTTTATACTTTTTTTTTCCAGGTTTTTCTCCATTTTTCACCCCAATTGCAGGGTCCCATCCCCTGCGCACGTCCTGAGCTGCTGCTCTGCTCACCCAGGGCATCAGCCCCCATTGACCATCACTCAGATCCGCTCAAACCCTCAGCTAATTCCAAGCAAAATGCAGCAGTTTTAAGCACTGAGGAAGTTCTGGTTTGGACTAACAATTCGAAACAGAACATTAGGGCCATCCTGTTGCACCAGCCTTGTGCAAATTTGGGGTTGGTTCTGTCGGACCTGGTGCCTTCAGCACATTCCCGTGCTCGGGGTGTTGATCATGACAACGACGCGACCACCAGACTGATGCAAATGCCACGTATTTTACTCAGCTCAATGCAAGGTGCTCTCTGCTTCTCATCTGAAAGCTTCTCCTTGACTTTTTTTCCTTTTTTTTAGCCTAAAACTGTTCATCTCAAGCGCTGGTGGAGCTTTCTCAGGGGTTAAGGGTGGGCAGAAGGGGCAGCACAGACCAGCCAGTGAGCGGGGTGGAGGTAGCACTTTGCCATCACCGTTTCTCGTGGAAATGCTCCCATCCAAGCACTTAACTCATCTAAAAGTGCAATAGAAAAGGAAGGAGGNTTTTTTTCCCTTTTTTTAGCCTAAAACTGTTCAAGCGCTGGTGGAGCTTTCTCAGGGGTTAAGGGTGGGCAGATGGGGCAGCACAGACCAGCCAGCGAGCGGGGTGGAGGTAGCACTTTGCCATCACCGTTTCTCGTGGAAATGCTCCCATCCAAGCACTTAACTCATCTAAAAGTGCAATAGAAAAGGAAGGAGGAGCAGCTGATGTGACACAAAAGCGACATGTGGCATTTCAGGGCTTTTAACCAGCTTTTGTGTTTTGTCCAGAAGCTCCTCGTGTCCCCGTCCTCGTGATCCAAGCTACCTGCAAGCCGGCAGGGCTCCCGTCTTCGCGCCTGGTTTATATTTCGCTCCATCACCTTCTGTGACAAAAAAAAAATGCACAACAATTTGTTTGTGGAAAGGTAAAAAAGAGAAAGCGGCTATAAAAAGCCACAGCTTGTCCAACAGGACGTGAAGGTCTTTTAGCCGGTTGCTTGGCATTCAGGTCATTCTCTTGCTGCGCTGTCGCACAAGATATTTCATAGTGAAACTAAAGAGTTTTCTGTCCAGCTTTGCAGTATTGTCTCGCTCTTTGGCATGGGATGGCTGTTATCATCTCCTCTGCATCTGCAAACTTTCCAGCTTTTTGGGAGCTTTTTGGTGGCATCAGGGGAACCGTGGGAGGGAGCTCTCCGGGGTATTTCATGAGGATAATAAGGCTAAAACAGTGGATTTACATGCGCTGCTTTCAGCAACACGAATCGGTGTTAGCAATGGAAGACTCAATTATATTTTATTGTTATATTTAACAAGAAAGGCATAATATAAATTAGTAAGAGTGTGTAAACTCGGTTTAATAACTGTGAGGAGCTCCTCGCCTCCTCCGGCACGTGGGATTTATAGCGTGGTGCAATGCAATCATGGTTATGTGAGCGCGGGCGTAATAAAGCGGAGGAATCCGGTGCAGTGAATGATAACGTAGCCGTAACGCTGATGATATTCAGCCTGAAACACCGAACATAACCTTGTAATTTGTGTAGCAGAGACAATAGAGGGAGATGGGTTTGTGTTGGGAATGAAGGACACTAAGCAGAGCCTTAAAGCAAACAAAACAGAATGGGCTAACACCCTCCGAAGCTGCTGTTTATAGCCCTTATCTTCCCTTTTCCATGGATATTAAGAGCAGCATCCCAGTTATTCCTTTAATGTCCCTCCCGAGACCTTCTCACCCTGTAACTGAAGTGCTTGCTACACTCACAGGACAGACTAGAGCCCGATGTTGGAGTTTAGATTGAAAATAAGCAAGCAGGGGAGTTGTACGGGAGCCCTTGTTTAACATCAACCAGAAATATGAAGGGCTTTTGGGCGAAATCCTGCTCTTTCTCGCTCTGCCTGCTCTGAACCCCGGCTCGCAGCCCAGCTGGCGCTGGACAGAGCTGCTTGTTGCCCTCTTATGCGGCAATAAAATGCCTTGCGTGTGTCTTGAAAATAAACACAAAAAGGATTTGCCAAATTTGAAAAAAAAAAATCCAAATAAACAATCCCTGTCCTAGAATAGCTCCATCTCCCTTGGTTATATATCCTTGATCTCTCCCAGTGGAGTTCTTTCCATTGCTGCTAATAGGCCGCTGGACTTACACATCTTCTACTAAGAGTGATGTTCTCTAATGCAACCTCCTTATGATCACCGGGAAGGCCTGGTTGGCGCTGGACGATGCAGAATTTGGTACATTGGATGTGTGGATGGAGCTTTGCAGAAACTCAGTGACCAAAAGAGCTAATTGCTCCTTGCAGGTTTGCCCAACGTCAGGATTTTCTCCTGATGCTGCTCGTGGACAAGGTGATAATGTTGTGTCCGAGGGCAAACATCTCAAACGCGTTTTACGATCCCATGGAGCAGTTTCCCAGGCAACATCTTCATACCTGGGCGCAGGGCTGCCTGGACCAGGTTCGTTTGTGCCAGCAGAGACTGTCACCACCGAATAGATCCTGCTCTTCTTTGTGCGTTTTGGGCTAATTTGGGAATTTTCTTCTTGACATTTGAGTGATTCATGGGGCTGGTGCTGTCCGGAATGAAGAATAGTGGAGTTTTAGGTTAGGAAGATACACGGCCCTGCTCAGGCTGCCACCGAAGATGAAGAGGATGGAGCTTTAGAGAGCAGCGTGTGACCCGGTGCCGAGCGCCCACGGGTGTCAGATGAGCCTAAAAATTGCCCCTTTCTCAAGAGAACTGCTGTGATGTAGGAGAAAAAAAGACAAACAGAAAAATTAGGAAAGGGAGAACCAGCAGATTACTTGGTACTGGGGGAAGGCGGTCAACATATCTTGTTCTTTTATTGTGTTCCTTTCTGTGGAACACGGGGCTGCCCCAGAAGCATAATGGGGAGCACGAAGGCTGCGGGAATGTTGTGTTCTAGTCCAAACCTCTCCCCATGCCCTGCTCGTGCTCTGCCGCCCACCGCGGGGACAGGGCGATGGGCAATTCGCAGTCACCAGGTGCTGTGTTTCGTATCCCGACATTTGAATCGGGAATATCGAGTCCGTGGACGGTGATCCGCGGGGACGGCGAAGCCACTGATGTGGTTGAAGAGCTCAGTGTGTAATTTGGCATTGAAAGTTCCCATGTTAACCCTGAGAAGTGCATTGGGTAACCATAGGAGCGCCGAGCCATGAGACGTTGCTACGATTTGGGAAATCTTTGCGTCGCGTCCCTGGATTTGATGCTCATTCAGCAATATTTGAGCCAGCTTGATGCACCCACCAACTACCACGGTACCTTTGCCTGCAGTGGGGATATTGCCTAAGACCACGAGCGCTTCCCAGGAGCATCCTACCCTCCTACGAGACCTTGCAAGGGGTTGAACCAGTGTCACTTTAGCTCTTGTCCTCTTGCCTTAGGTGACACTGATATTAGAGATTTGGCAAGGCGAAGTGTTGTAGGATTATTTGAGTTTTGAGCCAGGATTATTTGGGTTTTGAGGGCTCAATGCAGCATTCAGCTGAATTGAGGTGGTAGTTTCCAGGTCCAGCAGCAATTCCTGCAAGCCTGGGGCAAGGAAACCCTGCAGGAATGAGCTGGAGAGTATCTGCTGTCCCCTCCACGGCCCTTTAGCTGGCGAGATGGAGAGCTCAGGAAAGATGCTGACATTAAGAGGGGCGTTCGGAGCACAAAGGCAGCAAAACAGATCAGATTAGCAGGTTAAGCACTAATGCAAGCGATATAAAGCAAGCAGGGAAGCGGGTACAGCTTGTCACAGAGCTGCAGCACTGCACCAAAGCAGCGAGGACAGTTGAGATGATGGAGACAGGTTTTCAGAGAGGAAAAACACCCGTTCTGGCCTTTGGCATCGTCCTTTCTTGGAGGAAGACAGTTAGAAGCGGTGGAGACGAGCGGGACAATGTCACACGCGCTGGCAAAAGGCACGTCAGCCCGAGCAGCGAGCGGCACGACGGCCACACCAGCCCTGTCCTGCACGAGGAGCTTCATCCATGACCAGGAGGCATCATCCCGATCCCTGCTGCCTCCGTCCCCATCAGGAAAGGCTGCCGAGCGATGCCGGGATGTGCCGCCTTCCCCCTTCCCCTTTGGGGCTCAGAGAAGGGCAGGAAAACGGTTGGATTTTCTGTTTGCTCCAGGCAAATTGTCAAGCGCGGATGTGGGCGCAGTGTGGGGCTTGCTCCGGGGTTAGCGCCTCTCTGTTTTCTATCAAGGAGGTCATTTCTCTCAAGGGAGTCTTTGCTTCTTTGTGGTCAAGGAGGTAATTTCTANGTTTCTATCGAGAAGGTAGTTTATATCAAGGGAGTCTTTCTTTGTGGTCAAGGAGGTAATTTCTATCAAGAAAAGTCTGTGCTTCTTTGTGGAGGAGGATGATCCAGTAAAGAGGATGCAATCTCCTTGTTTAAGTGGTACAGACAAGAGGAAAGAAAATAGCAATGAGTCAGAGAATGGAGCAGGTGGGACAGGTGGGAAATGCTTCGAGCGCTGGAGAAAAGGGGTCTCCAGCCTGTTTGGAAGGTGATGAACCACCCCGACGTGAGCTGAACATTTTCTGATAATTCTGCACCAAAGCAGAGGCCACTTTGCTGTTTTCGTTGCGTCTGCCGAAGCCAACGGAATGGGACTCTCCGTGGAGGAATGTTCCGTATGACCAGAAATCAGGTCTCAGCTCTGCCCGGTGTCTTCACAGCGCAGGGCTGAGGTCTCCTCTGAGGCTGCAGCCTCCTGTGCGGTGTCTTTGAGCAATCTGAGACATAAATTCCACGGCCGCACAAATCAGCCCAGCAGAAATGTTAATTACTGCCACGTCTCAGTCGCTGAGCCTGTCCTTAATGGGTTGAGCAAGTTTTGCCTGCTGTGAGTTTTTTTTAATTTTCGTTCCTAGATAAATTATCAAATGACTTTAACATTTGGTGGTTGTGCATACAAAATAACGAGAGGGTTTTTTTTCTTCCTTATACTTCTTTTCTGAAGACATGCTAAGGAATCGGACGGAATTTAAGATCATTTATAAATCTGAAATATTTTCTGCCGGGGTTAAATATATATTTTTTTTTTGCCATAGTCATTGTCCTTGTCATTTCAGCAGAGCTTAACGTGGAGCTGGTGGCAGCAGCAGGACGTTTGTGCAAGTCAGAGGGGGCTGCAAGCACCAAGGTCCATACAGGCAGCGTGGGGACTGTCAGACCTGTCTGCAGAAACTCGTCTTTTATCTGCCCACATAATCTCCGTGTTCTTAAACTGTAACTGGGAAAATAAGAAGATAATTACAGATTATAATGTGGACTTTAAAATGCCAAGGATGTCGATGGTGACACTTGCTTTGGAATCAGTCTGAGGACAGGATCTGCTAAGTGTGACTCCAAAGCTGGTTTCTTCTGGAGTAGCGATGCTCAGACCTGGTGTGAGGAACATCACCTGCATGTCCATAAATCCCATGCCCTGATCCTGATGGATTCCAGCACTGTTGGCTTTTTGCACCTTTCCTCATTCCCAAATATCCCTCCTCTCAAAGCTCGTTGCTCTTGGTAAATCTTGGGGTGTTTCAGATGGTTCTTCACATCATCCCTTCTTCCGGGGAGGACCCAGCATCTTTTCTGCCCCCGGTTTGTGATGGGCATCTCCACGCTTCTGTCATTTGTCACGTTGTGGCACAACCTTCTTGTTTTTAACCAAAACTGAAGGGATTAAATAGATTCCCGGCAGCAGACTGCATGGAAATGGGGAGACCTAGGGCCACTTCTTAGCTCCTGGGTGCCTCGCTGGACCAGATCTGCTCGAGTGAGAAGTTCTCTTTCCTTCCGTTGCTGACAGCGAGAAAGCAGCAATAACAACCGAAGGGAAAACCCTGTTTGCTGCATTCTGTTCCCCAGCCTCCCTGTACCTTGCTGGGATTCCCATTATCACCGAGTCAGGAGCCGGTTTCCAGCCCGCGAGGATGATTAATTTCCATTTTGCACCTTGCTGTGATGCCCACGCAAGCCGACCTGCTGCCATTCCTGATCACCAAGCGAGCATGAAGAACGCTGCGCTCGGAGCAACCTTTCCAGGTGGGAAAAAAGCCCAACACGGGGTCACAGGGAATGTCTTGCAAAGGGAAAACAGGATTTAGCTCCTTTCCCTTGCACTGACCCCGCTGCTGGGCTCCTCCAAGGGCTGAGCATTGATTAATGTCCCAAGCTGCTAATTTGGGGTGTATTTTTTCCATTATTTTGCTCCTTCAGCAGGGACGTGCCTTATGGCTTAAACACTTGAGGTTTGCTATTGATGGAGGAGGGAAATAGCAGCCTCTAAAGCTCACAGGCCATGTTAAGTTGCAAGAATTTGCATGGGTTTGGTATGATTTTCCAAACAGACACCGAGAAGCCCAAACCAAAGCAGCAAGAGATGCAATGCAGCAATTCTCCCCTCATAATGCAAGCAGGAGGGGCAACTATTGCTAGTTTAGACCCCAAAAATACAATTTTTTGCCGGCGCTGGGATGTTGATCATGGTTATTAATGGTTCCTGTGAACCTGGACTGAAATCGGGGCCTCACGTTGGGGCTCTCCAGGCAGAAGAGAGGACAGAAATGTCAATTGCCACTTGTTCCCGTTTCCTCTACACCTGAAGTGGGAATATCTGGAACGCATCTACATCGCGGCGTACACCTCGTGCATACAGATACAGCTGTGCAGCTTGAATTGCATCTAGAATAGCTGGAAAAAAAATCTATTCCAACATGGAGATGAAAGGTGATATATTTGACTCCTCCTGTTGTGATAAAAGGTAACTAATTTTATGGTATTTCTGTGTTTTTTTAGAAATATACAAATCAGGATCAGTGATGTCTCAGTAACTCCTGCCAGCATCACTGAAATTTGAATCTTCTTCATGTAAGAGCAGTTTGTGGTAAAAACTTTTCATAATGTGGATTTTTCTCTGAAATTTTGCAGGAAAAAGGAAACACATTATTTGCTTTTTCCCCGTGCCAGTAAGATCCTGAGGACAGCAGTTTCTCATAGGTGACATTGGTGGCTTTGAAGCAGAAACTCTAAGCAAGTTAAACAATTTTGCTACAGATAAAGTCATCATAAGAAACTAGATGATAAAAATAATTTTCCTAGACTATCTCATCAAACAGAAAGGGCAGTTTGGTCATGCATCTATTTGTCCCTGAATAATAATCTCATGAAACCTGCACAATTTCAGTGAGTCCTTCACAGGAAAGAGAAAATTATGGTAGCTATTAAAAGGTGAGGGAGACAGACATTACGTAATTACATCAGTCTCAAAAATAATTCCAAATCCTGAGGAGGTGTTAAAAATAGGTCGTATTGTGATCGTTTATAACACGGACAGGAATGAAATACAGAGAAACCCTGAGATTAACCATAGATTTCTTCCTCCCATTCAGACCAGATGCTATTGGTTTTGCAAGGCGTGTTGGAGACTTGCTGTCCCTCTTTCCCACCTGCCATATGAAGCACCTGGACCAGAATATTTGCTAATTTTAATCTGAAATGGAGCAAAGTTGATGGGGACCAGAGACATAAATTTGTTATTTATAAAGAGAGTTATAAATTTGCCCCAATCCCAATGAGTTTTTCCAATGAGCTGCTCTCCTGCACCTTTTGCTTGGCCTCTGCAGCCTGCAAAGCATCCTCCGAAGGATGCAATAGAAGTGGGACAAGGAGGTGCTGACCAGGCACGAAGGAAAGTCACCAAGAGCTCGTGCAATCTGAATTTATTAATAATAATGCAAAAAAAAATACAAGTCAATTTAGCAAAGATTGCACAGGGTGGGTGGTACAGCCCCGCATTGAACCTGCGCATCCTGGACTTCAGGAGGCTCCTCTCGTCCCTCATCTTCCACAAAAAATGTTCTGTGAAGGTTAATTTTGTATTAAAATGGAGTTAACGAAAGGCAGATACAGAGGAAACCGATGCTCCACGTTGCTCGAGCAGAATCCAACCCAAAGTGCTTTCCGTTGTACCAGAAACATCGGGCTAATCCGCTTATCCGCTGGAGTCGGAGGTTGCGCGCGTGTCGGGATGGGATGCTCAATTCCAATGAAAGGATTTTCTCTCTGAATAGAAGGACACAGACTGAATATGCAAATAGTCAAATGTTCTCCCGACAGTTTTTATAAATGCATTGCTTACTACGGTGCTCAGATCAGCCTAATTTCCCCTGGAATTTCTATAGCTCTGTTGGTCCTGAAGGATCCTGAAGTACTGCAGCAGCAACGGCAAAAATGTCCATTTTAGAAGTCGTTTAAGACTCCCTGGATTCTATCAAACCCTGACATGACCAGTACCACCTCGTGCAGCAATGAAGGATGTTCAGGCATGGGATTGGTGAGCTCAAATGGTGTATTTATGCGTATATATATACATATGCATGTAAATATATATAAAGTTTCTGAGGAACTTTCCCCTCTAACTGCATTTTGACTGTTTTTCCCTTTTAGCCAGTCTTTGTAGGGCGTCCCTATGATCTCTTGTAAGCGGCAACGTTTTTCAAATGTGTTTTTGGACCCTTTAGACCTTTGACCATATCTGTGCCAATGATCCAGCCAACCCGCTCCAGAGACATTTTAACGGGACGTTTTAAATGAAATCAGCCGGTGATTTGGTGATGGCAGCCGAACGCGTCCTCCGTGCCATTTCCCCCGTTTAACAAGAATAAAAGGCCAAACGCGGACCAATTAGTCATGATGAAATCAGCTTCGATGACATTTTCGCTCCTGAACTCTGTATAAAATGGTCATCCGAGGAGGACGGGGAGGGACATGTGAGCAGTTGGGCAGCTCAACGGCACGCGCATTGCTGCGCTCCTGAGCGGAAAATGATCAGGTAAAGACGCGTCCGCGGGCTTATGCACGCATAGACCTATAGCTTTGCTTGGCTTTCTTTTAAATGTAAACTTTTTCTGTTTTCCCTTGAAGTCTATGCAGATTAAACCTCGTTTTCCTGCTCTGGATCTCAACAATCCTCATGTGCTCGGGTTACCCAGTTGTCCCTTCCCTGGTAAGTCGCTCCCTACTTGCTTGAAGCTCTGGTATTTCATTGCCCTTACCTAGCTATTTTGTTAGATTAATATTTCCAATTAATCATAAGAAACTTCTTATATTAAAGCTATGAGATAAATATTATCCTCTTATTTTCCTGGAATATACTCTTATTTTCCTTTAATTACTAATAAAATATGCAAACTTCTAAAATAATCATGTGAGAAATCCACTGAATATTTAATTTAGAGTGTGGGGAGCTCTTGCAGAAGTCGAAGTGTTTTATGGAAAAGAGGAAAACACCAGTCATCCATTTCAGCATCCTTCTTGGCTATCTAAAATGGGTACAGTAATCTAGGTATTATTCTAGGTAATTCTGAGATTAATTCCCTGCTGTCTGGTTTGTGTGCCGCTACAACTAAACAGATTAACCATTTTTATTATGTGTATAGGTAAAGCAGAGCACAGAAGCGCTGATGTTTTCTCATATAAGATTATGAAAAATGATTCCCTAGGATGAGGGATATGGATTTGATTGAATCACGAAAGGGAGCTGAACGGTCTGCAGAAGAGAAGCAGCCGGGTTATTTAGAGCAAAGAGGACTAATATTCTTCCAGGGTCTGATTTGGAGCAAATTATTGTGGCAGGCAGTTTGGGCAGACGATGCAGGGATCCAGGACCTTGAAAGATGCCGTTGTGCTCCTGGGAGCATCCCGACCCGGCTCGTTGCAGCATCGATGCAATAGGGAAAACGGGTTTAATTATTTAGCACAAATCACTGCCTTGCACAGAGACGTTCCACGTACATTAACCTGCTTATTCAGGAGCATAAATCCCAGCACGGGCTGCAAGGAGGCGGCTCTGAAGGGAACTTCCCCGTTATCCTGGCAGAAAGTGCTGCTTCGTGTCGGGGAGAAACCTCAGTTTGGGGAAACAGCCCAGGAAATAGGGAAGTAAGGCCGCATGGCCAGGAATTTGTGCAGAGCCTTTAATAAAAATATTAATAAAGGCAGTAGCAAGCTGCATTATGGCTCATCTTAGTAAGGCATAGTGNGGAAACAGCTCAGGAAATAGGGAAATAAGGCTGCGTTTGTGCAGAGCTTTTAATAAAAATATTAATAAAGGCAGTAGCAAGCTGCATTATGGCTCATCTTAGTAAGGCATAGTGTATATGTCCCTCATACCAGTTTGTAAATCATGATAGGATAAAAGATGCACCTGACAACTATAGATGTGTCAGAAAACAATTTAGCGTAAATTCAATGTTATTTTAAATGCAATTTGAATTTGTGCAGTTTTATGTAGTTTATGCCTTTCTGTAACGTCAAGTTATAAGGAGCATAAACATAATGCTATATGGAGCATTATTACTCGAGCCTTCTTGCGAATCCACCTCTATTTTGTCATTATTAACATTAGCCATAACTGCTGCAATAACTCACTGTAACTGCAAAAACCCTTCTCCCCCAAATTTCTGCTTTACAGATACTTGCGTTTTCTGCTATCTGTCATTGAGAGGAGATGGTTTCACATGAGTGCTAACCGGGTGCAGTCGCATTATTAACCAAAAACCCTCCTTTTACATCAACAAACAGGCATGATATTTGGGAGACCTGTGTTACAGGTCAACATCATGGAAAACAGCTCCTAAAGTGACAGTAACAGCAGCTGTATTTTATATCACAAATGCAGCACTTTTACATTTTCTGTAAAGCTATGAAAAAAACATGTGATTTTGAGTACAGCGACTCCCTAGCAAATACTAGGTCATCCTCGTCGTTCTAGGCATAAATTGTTTTTGTGTTTCTGCTTTGCCTTTTCTAGTGAACAAGTCCTGGCAAATGCATGAAATTATAATTTTACTTTATTTTTTTTTTTAATCCCCAGAGCAGTAATCCTTTTTATTCGAATTGCCAGCTCTATGGGAAATCTGATTACTGCCTCGTCCTGCTGAATACCCGCCTGGCCAGGGTGGACAGGAGTGACGAAGGGGCTTTCCTGCAGCCTCACCTGGAACCACCGTTCAACAAGAGGTCCTTCCGCAACGGCGTGGGATCGGGAATTAAAAAAACTTCCTTTCGAAGAGCAAAGTCATAACTAAGTGTTCGAAACCCAACTCTTAATTTTAGCACCTGATGTTTAACTCTGCGCTTAAAATCATTTCCAGTGTTTTTTTTTTTTTTTTTTTCCCTATAAAACCAGTGGGGAGAAACCTGTGAGCATCTTCATCCCACACCCAGATGTTTGCTGTGAAGTCTGTAAGCCAAGAGGAGCTGCTGGAAATGTCAGAGCTGGCTTTAATTCCTGAGTTAGAGCGTTGGGAAGCGTTGCACCGGAATGCATGTTTTCCTTTGGCCAATTCCCCTTATTTTTTGCATTAAAAAAAAAAATACTTCTAAAAAGTCATTGGGCTGTAGATATGTAAATCTTTCCTGTAGGAAAGGTCACCTGCTGGGTTGCATTTGGGTGAATGTTGCCTTGCGGCCGCCTGCTCCCGAAGCAGTGCAGGGAGCTGCAAATGTTGATATGGAAGTGGTGCAGAGTGTCTGCACGATGCGTTTTGAGTTCAAAGCAACCAAAAACCAGCACACGGAGCCTTTCTGATATTTCCCATGTTGAGATGATCTTTGGATAGGGCCAGGGGAGCTGCTACTCCAGCATCCAGGTCACTTATTCACACAGCTCTTGCGCAGATGACACTTAGGGACCTTTAGAAACTGAGACCTTTAAACATCTCTAAGGGAAATGGTAGATAATTATTATTTTTATGCAGTTTGATTTGTGCAATTTAGTCTGACTTGTGTCATTTCCAGCCCCCTGGATCGGTTAACTTCTTTCTGCACAGACAGCTCAGTTTCTGCCTTGGCAACCAATGATAAACCCGATTATCCGCAAGCCAACAAAGCCATACGTGCAGCTTTAAAAGTTGCAAGAAATATATTTGTTTTGCAAATATACGACCAAATCTTGCAGTGAGAGATAGTGAGCCTCTATCCTGCTTGCAAAGATCTCCAGCCCCTTTTTAAAAATCTAGGCTTCAAGGAAAAGCCCATTATTTACGATGTAGTCAGGCCCTGTGAAACCACCTTGCCTTAAGACACCTCTGCATATACAAAAAAAAATAATATTCTGCTAACAGGCAACCAAGTGCTGTAAATTTTACATTCACCTCAATCGCACGGAGCAAGCTGGTAAAATGTGGATTATCCCGCTGGATCACACGGAGCCCATGTGGCTGATGCAGCCGCCCGCACAAAATGCTCTTTCCCAACCCTAATTCTGGCTTTATTTTGTATCAAGTGTCCCCTTCATGATCTCTGGCAGCAAATATGGATCTGAGGGTGCCACTGCTGAGCACGTTCATTTTTATATTGATGGAAATGGGAACCATGACATAGCACTGCTTTTTCAGTGCAGAGAGGTGAATACAAAAGTCAACAGCAATGCTGGTTTGTAGCGTAATTAAAATGCTTCAATAAATTGCTTTCCAGAGATTGGAGACCCATTACTATGTGAAAAGGCATGTTGTTGACTCCCTTTTCTATTTTTTCCTTAGCTAAAGCAAGAGAAAGAGAAATGATGAACGTGTTTAGGGGGAAGAAAGAGGGATTTTTGCCCAGGTCCCTTTGTCCAGGGATGGAGGAGCAGGTCTGGAAGCCAGGGATGGAGCTCCCAGGTTATTGGCAAGGAAGGGAAATAGATAACCTGATGCAATAGCATCTGATTTACCCGTGAGATTGAAAATTAGTCATCTTAATGAAATACCGATACCTGCTTTTCTGATTGCCAAGCGTATATTAAAGAAATTCTTTCTTTCCTATTTTGATTTCCTAATTTGCTATTATACGTCTGCAGATGGTAATGTATTCACTTAAACTGCTGAAAGGAAGGCAGGAAGAAGTCTCCTGCCACTTTTAGTTCTGGATATAATTTTGACCTTAAGAAAGAACAAGGCAGATATGAAAGAGTGTATTAGAGGTTATTATTGCCATAATAAAATACAGATAAAAATCAGAGTGCAGAAAGAATCTAAGACAACTATTACACTTTTGTCCTATAAAGAAAATCCAAATTGAACTTAATCAGGTATTCTGGCACTTAAAAGATTCATAATGAAAAAAATACTCCTAATAGCAACGCGTTTGTGCAATATGTCATTGATGAGGCGGCTGCTTAAACACTTAGAGTTTGGAGGAAGATGAAAGAAGTGTCGGGGATATCATTTGTATTAGTCTGACAGGATGCTGCACTCTAAATTTATATTGAAACCAAACCATTATGGCATTACTTTCTTTTTCTTTTTTAAGCAAACCAAGAGCAGGACTAAAGCATAGAATCATAGAATCATAGAATGCCTAAGGTTGGAAGGGACCTCTAGAGGTCATCTAGTCCAACCCCCCTGCACACGCAGGGTCACCTAGAGCACGTGGCACAGGACTGCATCCAAGCGGGTCTTGAAGATCTCCAGAGAAGGAGACTCCACAACCTCTCTGGGCAGCCTGTTCCAGTGCTCTGTCACCCTCACCGTCAAGAAGTTCTTCCTTAAGTTCCCGTGGAACTTTTTATGCTTCAATTTGTGGCCATTTCCTCTGGTTCTGTCAGTGAGCACCAGTGAAAAGAGGCCAGCCCCATCCTCCTCACTGCCTCCCTTGAGGCACTTATAGACACAGATCAGGTCCCCTCTCAGCCTTCTCTTCTCCAGGCTGAACAAGCCCAGCTCCCTCAGCCTCTCCTCACAGGGCAGATGTTCCAGGCCCCTGATCATCCTCGTGGCCCTGCGCTGGACTCTCTCCAGCAGCTCCACATCCCTCTTGTACTGTGGGGCCCAGAACTGGACACAGTACTCCAGATGTGGCCTCACCAGGGCTGAGTAGAGGGGCAGGATCACCTCCCTCGACCTGCTGGAGACGCTCCTCTTAATGCACCCCAGGATGCCATTGGCCTTCTTGGCCACGAGGGCACNAAACACTTAGAGTTTGGAGGAAGATGAAAGAAGTGTCGGGGATATCATTTGTATTAGTCTGACAGGTTGCTGCACTCTAAATTTATATTGAAACCAAACCATTATGGCATTACTTTCTTTTCCTTTTTTAAGCAAACCAAGAGCAGGACTAAAGCATCCACGTAGCCTCCCAACAGTGTGAAAATAAAGTGTGTGCCGGGCTATTCGCTTCAGGTCTGCATGATGCTCTGATGAGTGGGAGGATTTTTCTGCCTTTGCAGTGACAGGAAGACTTTTCTGTCTAATTCCCTCCTGCATTTGAAGTCGCTGGGTCGATTGTACTTAAAATTAAGCGTGTTTCCAAACCCTGAGCCCTGCCTGCTCCAAAGGAACCTTTTAGGGGACACGAAAGGGCTTGATGCGGAAAGCAATGAGGCATCAAGCGCCGCTCTCGAGGCGTCATCGCGGCTCATTGGAGTCAGCAGGAAGGTACTGGAGCCCTCCAGGGCTCTGGATCAGACACCCGGCCATGAGGATTTTGTATTCGCTTCTCACTCCGGGCAAACGAATCCCCGGAATCACTATGGCAACCCCTGAACACTCGTACCAGCCATGTTCGCTAATAGATTTTTCTTCCCAGAAAGCATTCACATTGATTTTTTTTCCCCCTTTTTTTTGGTGGTTTGTGCCTATTGTCCCTTTTAACCCACCATATCTTAATTTGGGGCTATAACTTTGGGTTTTTATTTCCAAAAGGAAGCCGAATTCTGGCATTCTGAGTGTCCGCTAGCCCCGTGCTTGCAACCCGGTGGCCACATTTGTGAGGCTCAACAGTTGGCTTCATTCCTTCATTAGTAGCCATTAAATTGCAATTAGTGGTGTGATACTCATCTGAATCCAAGGGCTATGAGGATATATGCAAAAAAATTGTATTAAGCAGAGAAGAACGTACAGGAGAGAACGTCGCTCTAGATTGATTTCATTCCCCTGCCCTTTTATTTTTCAGAAAAACTATGCTGGCTCCTAGATGCCGGTCACGCACGTTGGGGTGTTTCATCTTCTTGCTTTTAAGTGAAAACACAAAATAAATAAAAAAGAAATACGGATCTCAATTCACAATGCAGGGGGAAAGGGAGAATATGTAAAAGTACAACTGAGCATTGGTGGAAAAATCACTGTCGTTTAGTAGTATTTGTGCTTCTGAGCTGAATATTTCATTTATAAGCCTCTACAGTGCTGCTTTAGAATATTTTTAGGGCAAATGGAAATCTGGAGTGATGAATTATTTCAGTGAGAAAGAAGTACTTTTCTATGGCAAGGCAGGGGCACTTTTGCCTTGCTTGATGGCCCGTTCTCAGCATCATCTGCAATTTCATGGTCCTGGGGAATCTGAGAAGGGTGTTTCTGCCCTGGTTGGTAATGCAGTGACTGCATCAAACAGACCTCTGCTCAATTCTGGTGGCTTCTAGGACATACAATTCGCTTACAGACATCTACTTTTAAACTGAATCCCATGTCTGGTAAAGATATTTCTGCATGGCTGAAAGAAAAACCTCCTGGCAGTTGTGGTAACATTCCCCACTCTATGGAAATGTGTCAAAAACATCAAGCATCCTCAGTTGACGTAAGAGCTTTTGCTGCATATTTTGGATAAAAGAATCTGTACCAAATTTGTACCAAATTCTGTGCCAGGTGGGTGTTTCCGTTTGACATGGGACATATTTTATGGTGTTGGTCTTTTGGTTTTAGCCAGGTCTGCAAATTACCCCTCTCTGCTGGCAGTGTGATGATGGGAGCAACACGGTCACGGGCAGATTTTCTCCTGCTCAGCGATGCCTAGCAAAGTACACCCTGCAAAATGCCACTTCATTTCATGTTTCACAGTTTTGAATTCATTCTCACATCCGAAATATGGCCAAATTATTGTTGCACGAGACGCCCTGGCTTGTCAGGAAGGATGCTAAGTCATTCGCATAACGAGACAGCGATCGGTGCTGGCTGGGATGCTCCACAACGCAAAGAACCAGCATGTAAGGCAAGGGGATAAGCTCTTTTTCTGCCTGTTTTTGACTCAATTTCAGGTTTTGGCATCAAAGCCCTGCCAAGTGTGGGCTGTCACAGCGTGCTGCAACCAGAGCCTGCGGAACAGTGCTGGTTTCTGCTATCATCTTCCCTCAAGATGTGCAAGAGGCTTACACGTGCTGTATTTTTATATCTTTTAATAAATCAGCACAAGCTGAAGAAAATAAACTGCTTAATGCTCTATTTGTGTTCCCTCTTATCTTTGGTTACCTTTGGTTCTGTCACCTGATCATGTCCGTTTTTAATGAGGCTCCTCGTAGCCACTTAAGGGAATGTAAAACCATCGACTCGAGGAGCTGATGCAGCAGTTTGAGGCCACGTCCTGATTGCTGAAGGAGGCCAAGTGCAAAGCAGCTAACTCATGCGTGGAGCTGCTGCTGATTGCTTTAAACCGCCCTAAATGGAAGAAGACAGATGACCCATGTGGGTAGAACTGGTGAAATTGGTCTATGAAAATACCCCTATCAACCAAAAGGATTTTTCTGTTCCCACTTGCAAATGCGTTTTTAAGTTTTGCCCCTCTAAGAATAAGTTCCTCACTTGAGGGCACAGTCTCCATTTCGAGCTGATGTAACCACCAAACACTTAGAAAATCCCAACTCCATTCTTAGGTCAAACTGCTATTTTTTTCAGTTTTCTGCCCCCAAACCTCTGCTTTGGCACGCAGGTGACACACTCTTTCCTGGGCACACAGTGTTTTTCCATCTCCAGGAGAGGGGACACCCAAAAAGGAGCCAGGCAGCAGGTTCACATTGGCTCCCTANCCACTTGCAGATGTGTTTTTCATTTTTGCCCCTCTAATAAGTCCCCCACTTCAGGACATAGTCTCCATTTTGAGTTGATGTGACCTGAGCATCCACTCACCAAACACTTAGAAAATCCCAACTCCATTCTTAGGTCAAACTGCTATTTTTTTCAGTTTTCTGCCCCCAAACCTCTGCTTTGGCACGCAGGTGACACACTCTTTCCTGGGCACACAGTGTTTTTCCATCTCCAGGAGAGGGGACACCCAAAAAGGAGCCAGGCAGCAGGTTCACATTGGCTCCCTAGTCATTAGTTTAGGGCCATTTCTTGTTTTTCTGCATGCAGGTACCGTGTCAATCTGAGTACGTGGGTATTTGAACTTTGCAAATCACTCTTTACGATCAATAATTAAGGTGTCATTTGCATACTTATGGTAGGAAATGAGCTGCATTTATCTTCACTAAGCTCGCAGAAGCAAATCAAGTGGCGCGGTGCAAGTTATCTCCTTCTCTCGCTGCTCATTCCCCATCACCCAGGATGAGGCTGTGTCTTAGTCTGACTGCTCCATCAGTGATACTGTGAAGGATACATCCTTTAAAATGAAAAGGAGGTTTTGGTCACTAGTCTAATGTGGTTACTAGTCGAATTTTGCTAAAACTTAGTCATTTTTTCTATTTTTCACTCGTATAAAATGAGTGTAGAGCATTTTGGATGGTTATAGAGATACTGCATAAATAACTAGCATTTTTTAAATGCAAAACTCTTGCATTTGACAGCAAGCAAGCATGACTTGAAAGGAGTTTATTTTAGTGCTCCACAGTGAGTCTGTGAACACATGGATGTGGAGATACTTTGCAAACTTTCTGCCTGCATTTCTGCTGCCAGAGGATGGGATTTGGGCAGAGTGGTGGTTTCCAAAGCCTGGCGTTGGGCTAGGACATTAGCGCTCGTGCTGGCTCTGACAGAAGTGACAACCTGGAGGCAGCAGCAGTGGAGCCCATGGCTGGGTGAGGAGCTGATGCATCCAGCCTGTGCAATAGGATGCTAATTAATTAATTAATTAGTATATATCAGCACTAGAGCAGTGCAAACAGTAGTGACCTACGGGGAGGAATGGGTGGTGGAACATGATGGCCTGGAGGAGCAGAGCTGCAGAGAGGGATCTCCGAGAAATGGTCCCATTTTGCAATCCTCTGTGCAGGGCACATTTGCACAAGAAAGAGTTAGCAGAGAGCTAAAAACCTGTGATGGATGGGTATTTTATTCTTCATTTTCATGATCACAAGCTCGGATTTTCAAATTTGGTGGGGCTGGAGATAAGAGCTGCGGTGTTTTCTTCTGCGTGTGCTTCAAGTCACTGCGGGTTATCATTCTATAATTATTTTTGTCATAAAGATGAATATCCTCCTGAAAAAGTTGGAAGCTAAGAGCACCTCGGCTTTGATATATGAATATTGCTGCTTTGAATGTTGGAATGGCATTATAGATGGTTTATGGTTTTATGACTATGAGACATTTCTTAGTCTCTGATTCAGAAATACATTTTCTACATGATTTAAAGCAACTTTTGGTCTTTGACATCTTTCTTTTTGGCTGCTCTTTGATTTCAAAATATTTTGTGGAGTGATTTTAAGAGATCAGAGGGTTTTAGAAATGTTCATCATGAAGCTTAGGTGCAGAGCAGTCACCTTTTTCCACCTCGATTTTAAAGCCCTGCAATGTCAAGAAAGGGCTGCACTGCATTAATTCACTCCAGTTCCTGCTGGGAAATCACAGAGCCTTCATGTTTAGCTCTTGCAATGTGAAAGGGTTAATACGTGTTACATTTTTCCAAATTGTATATCCTCCTGGCCATACAAAGATCATGCAAATGTGATATTTGAAAGAGTAGGTTTGAAGAATTGTAGTAGTTGTTTTTTAAAAGTGAAAATAGCATCATTTCATTTCAAATGCATTTCTCCCCTCACCCCTAGCCTGCCAAAGCGCTCGCGGTTCTGCACATTATAATAAGAGCGATTTAAAATACGTTTGAGCAAGCAGGAAAATGGAAGAGTGCCCTCTAATGCCAGCTAAACCAACCGGGGAGGCAGAAAAGGCACCAAAAGGCTGTGGAGGATGATGAAGATTGGCCATAACTTACGAAACTGTTGACTGATGGCAGATTTCAGTGGGTTTCAAGCTGGTTATTTATGGTGGGACTCGCACGTGGGCTCTGTCTTGCCTGGAAATTGTGGCTGCTTAACCGTGGAGAAGGATTTGGGGGATACACACACATGGAACGTGTTCCCGCAACCACTCCTGCCTGCAAGGTTTAATTTTACGATCGTTTAACGAGCTCGTAGGAATATTCACGCAAAAGAACACCATGGTGGATGCAAATTCAAAGCTAATTGAAACATCAATCACATATTCGCTGAAAAATATTTACAGGGTTTTCCAACTCAAGAAAGGAACAATTCAATGAAATGTAGGTCCTAGTGGGGTTGTAGGGGCAAATTTTATTCCAAGGATTTGCAGAAACTGTTCACTCATCACATATTGAAAAAGGCCAAAAATGAAACAAAAAATCCAAAAGGATTAAATAGGGCCAACCAGGAATCTTCTGACATTTTTTGCATTGAAAAATGCCTGTTCATAAAAAATTGCATGATCTGAGGACATCAATCAATCTGGACCAAGTCCAGCTCTCCGGTCTTGCTCCCGGGTTCGTGGCTTCTCCAGGTTTCGGGTTGCTGTTGCTTCCCTGTGCAGGCTGTGATAACCCAGAGCAAACGGAGTGTTCACGGTGCCTGGAGGAGAGGAGCTCCCTCCTCGGAGGGTTTTCTCCTGAATGACCCTGCGGTGGTTCCTCACGGTTCGTGATGAGCCATGAGCCTTGCCCCATCACGGAGCACCCTGTGGAGCGCGGGCTGAGGGGCCAATGGGGATGTTGAGGGACACTGAACGTGGGGCAGCAGGACCGGCAGCAAAGTCTGCGGTGGCATTGCTGGTGAGGTCACTCTCTGATGTCTCTTCCTCTACCTCTCTCTACCCATCTACCCATCTCTTCATCCATCCAGCTGTCCATCCACCCATCTCTTCATCCAGCTACCCATCCATCTATCCATCCATCTCTCCATCCATCTCTTCACCCGTCTATCCATCTATCCATTTTTCCAATCATCTGTCCATCCATCTATCCACCCATCTCTCAATCCACCTGTCCACCCATCTATCTGTTTTTCCACCCGTCTCTCCATCCATCTCTCCATCCATCTCTCCATCCATCTATCCATCCATCCATCTCTCCATCCAGGTATCCACCCATCTCTCTGTTTTTCCAACTGTCTATCCATCCATCTCTCCACTCATCTATCCATTTTTCCAGCCATCTATCCATCCATCCATCCATCCATCCATCTCTCCATCCAGCTATCCACCCATCTCTCTGTTTTTCCACCCGTCTATCCATCCATCTCTCCACTCATCTATCCATTTTTCCAGCCATCTATCCATCTATCTCTCCATCCATCTCTCCACTCATCTATCCATTTTTCCAGCCATCTATCCATCCATCTCTCCATCTATCTATCTCTCCATCCAGCTCTCCACCCTTCTCTCTGTTTTTCCAACCATCTATCCAACCCGCTGTCCATCCAGCTCTCCACCCATCTATCCATTCTTCCATCCATCTCTCTATCCATTTCTCCATCCATCTCTCTGTTTTTCCATCCATCTCTCCACCCAGCTATCCACCCATCTATCCATCTGTCCATTTTTCCATCCATCTCTCTATCCATCTCTCCATCCATCTCTGTTTTTTCATCCATCTCTCCACCCATCTATCCATCTGTCCATTTTTCCAACCATCTCCATCCATCTCCCCATCCAGCTATCCACCCATCTATCCATCTCTCCAACCACCTCTCCATCCAGCTCTCCACCCATCTATCCGTCTCTCCAACCACCTCTCCATCCAGCTCTCCATCTATCCATCTATCTGCAGTTCGTGCCCACCCCTGTTGCTGAGCCCAAGCTACAGGCCCCCTTGGAACCTCTCCTTTCCTTCTCCCGTGCATGCCGCGCTCCCAGGCACCGCAGCGTGGTGACCCGGGCTGCCAGCAGGGCTGGGGACACACGTGGAGCCCCCAGACACCTCCTAGCAGACGGAGCGGGCACAGATGGCCCGGCTGGCACACACCAGGAGGAGCGTTCGGGTCCTCTGCGTGGGAGTGCGATGTTATTGCAGACAGAGCGCTCAGAACAGCTCTCACATCACTTAGTATTCTTGGGATTCTTAGTTATTTTGGGATGGAAAAATACTGCAAATATTGCACGTCATTATGGGGAGCTTCAGGTGGGATGGGCGCTGCGTGGTGCTTCCAGATAAGCCCATGTGTGTTTTGGAAATAATTGCTGATAAATGCTGTTTAATTGATATTTCTCTTTAATAAATGCCGTAATACAGAGGAAGCTCTGCTCCACACAGCCATGATGGGCTTTAAATTAAGATTCAGGAGAGTGATGGGAAGGCTCCACCGCCAACTGCGTGGGGAGAGCAAGGCAATAGCGCAGCGGGCTCATTTGCAAGAAACAATGTCTAACACTTGCTCTCAAAACACAAAGCACGGCGGTGGGCGGAAAACAATATTAAATCTGTCGTGCTTTTATCTCGGTCTTAACATCTCTGTTCAAAAATCTGAACCAAGTTGCAGAGAGCAGCGAGTTTCCCTCTGACAAAGCAGCGTTCGGCAGCGCAAACGGCAGCCGAGCTGGAAAGGGAGAAGCCGGATCGCGGCTCTCCTGACGTTATATAACTTATTAATAGCAGAGTTCTGCTCTGCAGTGACTCGCCACTCCTATTTCTCATATGGATTTTCTCGGAATTTTAATGGGAGAAACCAAGTAACCGCTAAGGTTCTTCCGCTTTAATAGCTGATGGAGCAGGTTATAGGGAAAACGAGCGCGATGCCTTTTATCTTTTCCTAATGAAAACACTGCCACCAGCTGGTTAATAAATGATTATGGCTAGGGTTTTGCTCAGAAAGAATTACAACCTCCCTCTTTTTTATTTTGCCCACAACCAAGCTGAAAGTGATACGTTTTTTAGGTCAGGATGTTTTCAGAATGCTGAATATAGAACACTGAATATATAATATATATATTTAAATTAAGGTAGTGCTAATAATGCAATTAATGCTTTCTATTTTCTGCATGTTAGCATTAAATAGACTCCCAGGTGAGCCTTGGCATGCAGAAGGCAGGCGAAGGAGAGCGCGCCGTGATGCTCTCCCATGATTTCCCACCTTGTTCCCACTGATGGAAACATCAGGGATGCTCCTGCCATTCAGTCAACCTCAGGTTTGCAAGGAAGCGACTAATTTCCGACTAATAGCAAAATAAACATGGAAAAAGAGTGGTATATTGTGTGGGTTACATGGGATCTTGGGGGGTTACAAAATATTGTGGTTGCTGATGCCTCTTTTTCCCAGGGAATTTAGCAAAAAGCTGAAATTGCATCCCTGGGCAAAGGGGGCATCAGTTCCACATGGGGCTCTGGGATCAAACCGTCCCTCTGCTCCGAGTTCTCTCTGCCTGGTCCATCCAGGACCTCCAGGGTGTCCTAGGAGGATGCTCGGAGCCCCGTCGATGCAGACNAATTTAGCAGAGAGGTGAAATCACAGCCAGGATGGCATCCCTGGGCAAAGGCACATCAGTCCCACATGAGGCTCTGGGATCAAAGCATCCCTCTGCTCCGAGCTCTCCCCTGCCTGGTCCATCCAGGACCTCCAGGGTGTCCTAGGAGGATGCTCGGGGCCCCGTCGATGCAGACAGACTCTCTGTTCATTGCTTCTCTGACGTACCTGGTTTTCTTTGCCATGAGACATTTCTGAGGGCCTTTTGAGATGCTGTGTTGTGAATAAAACAAAAATTCAGGCACTGGAAACAGCAGCAACCCATACAGCCAACAGCAGAAACGTCTTTGATTCCCTCTGAATGCCAATATCGCAGCAGAAACACTGCAGTGCAAACGAGCTTTTTTTATTATTATTTTTTATTCAAATATACCCAAAAGATAAGAAACCCCTCAAAACTCACATTTGGGCACGTAAGCATGAGCAATAGGTGGTCGAGGTGATTGGAATGAGAGGACGAGGTTTTGCAGAGGCAGCAAAACCTCCCCCAAGCTGCCCTGCAAGTGCAACCTGTGCAGCCCCCGAAGGAAAGGGTTAAATATCGGAGCTCTCGGGGTCCGGCTATATCTGTCCTGCTTTGGGCTAATCCCTTAAATTCTCTCAGAGTCAATTAATCTATCATTAAAATGCGATTAATTGCACCCCACCAGGGTAGGCTCAATGAGAACAGGTTGGCTGCAGGCGCGTTGGGTTGTCCCGGGGTTCGGGCTCATTCCCAATATCCGAGTTGTGCACGAGCATCTGGAGAGCTCATTAGGCCTCATCCAACGGCAGCTGCCGTGAGCGCAGAGCTGAGCCTGCCAAAGCCTGGGCCAGGGCTTTGCCCTGCGTAAATAACCCCACCAAAACCACTAGAAATAACCTCATGTAAGGGGGTTGAACCCAGAAAAGGAATTCATTCACCTCATGTACCCTCAAAGGGAGGTTAGAATGAGTCTGCTTTTCATCTCCTGGAGAATTAACTCCATCCTACGCTTCCTAACGGAAGAATAATTCCAAATTTGCTTTAGAAATATTTGCTGCTAGAACTCATAAGCTGGGATGTTTGTATTTCACATCCAATTTTTGATTTTATTTACATCTGGGGATGATCTTCCCTTAGAAAAGGTTTAAAAAAAACCCAACTAAAACATTTTCAACATTCCTTTAAATGAATTAACTATTCAAGCTACTATTGGGCCAAAAAAAATCAACCTACTGAATTTTATTCTGCATCAAGTACAAGTTTCTGCCTGGTCTTCCCTCTTACCTTAAAATCACCAATGCTTAAAATAATTCATGTTATTGGTTTTAACAAGAGATAGTGATAAATTATGGAATGACCCCAAGTATTCCGCAAGCATTTGGGTCTAAAACAGCAGCCCACAGGGCCGCTTTGGGCCTCTTGCGATGTGTTATCCCACCCAAATAAGCGTGAGCTGCAGCCTTGCATGATGCAAGACTAAATTAATTGTTCCTGTTGCTCGTTGGAAACTAACATTTCTCTAATGATGCAGCTTCTCATTAGGCAACGCTAAAATGCTGCTTTCGCTAAAGAGCAGTTTGCCCAGAGAGGACCTCCTTGGTGCTGGGTTTGTGGGGCTGACAGCAGACGCAGTGCCTTAAAACATGAGAAAATCACAACCATTTGTCCTGTATGGTTCCCCTAGGCTGTGTGTGCTGTTCTTCATATCTATTAAAATGCCTAAGGACAATATTGCTGCTCAATAAGAGCAGCAAAAAAGAGATTCTTCCTACCAGGAGCTGGTGGGCGCTGCGAGTTGAAAGTTACCTGCAAAAGGGCAGGGATGTGGAGAACAGTCGGGTTATTAAAACCCAAAATATCAGTATTTCATCCACCCATCCTTTCATTTTTTTTCTAAAAAGTTATTTATACTATTTGGAGACGTGATACATAAGTATCTATCCTGCTTGCGATCTGTAAGCATCCAGTTCTGATTCCGAAATGCATAGTTATTCCATAGTTAAACAGGAATTTCAAGTATTCTCGGTGCAGCATTCATCGCAAGGAGATATCCAGGTATCTGTGTCTTTTCAGCATCCACAGAGCTCACTCTGGGTTCTGAACTTATCCTTCAATTAGAGGTTTCCTTATGAACAAATAGGAATTCAATGTTTGAATTCAGTTAATCATGTGAAGTCTAACGGAGGGTATGAAAAATCCAAACTGAAGAGATGCCCCTATCTGATTAGCTCTTATTTTTGTTCTCAGAAGCCTTTTTTCCTTGCTGATGTCTGGATTGCTCCGGGTCACCTGGTGCCTAGGGAAGCTCCGAGCAATTACACTTAAATGTAGTTGTATGTCCATGGCTATATATATGCTGCCTGGCTGTGTATATCCATCCTCTAAACGCCAAATTAACCAGCACCTCGGAGAACTCTGCGTTATACAATACTTTATCACCAGCTGCATAGTAATACTAATTGCACTTATAATTATCATAAAGGCTGATGGAAGAGAATGAGCATTTCCAGGATGGATTGGGGCGGCTGAGCCAACATTCAGGAGTGTCTCGCATGCGGTGCCACCCGTCCCCTTTTCCCTGGGGATCTGTTTTGCCCCAAAATGTGATTTTCCTCCCCAGCGGGCTGTGTTATGCAATGCAAAAAACCCTTAATATTGAGGTTTGTGCGCGGCGCTCATCAGCTGTCCTTGCAGTAGCTCCCCGGGGCGCAGCGCGACTGGCTCTTCTCGCTCCACAAAGAGACGCGTTGACCTTCACTCAATTCAAACCAATCCTTTAGGATCCTCTAGAAAAGCTTGTCCTAGAAAATGAAAATTGCAGCGTGTCAGGCATTACACGTCTCTATTTCCTTGCTGTTTCTGCGGCTGCACTTCTGATTCAGAATCACCTGCAAGAAAAGCTGTTTTTTCCCAATTCTTTGGTATGCTTCCACTCTGGATTATTTCAGATTGTCATGTTTTAATTAGGGCAAGATGTAAATACACCCATGGGCTCCCATTCCCCTTTGATAAAAAAATTAATAGAATAAAAGACGCAACAGTCTCTCTTAACAAATGCTTGCATACGTTGCTCAGTTGTGAAGCGTTCTGCAAGTTACTCAGGCAAAAAATGAAATTAAAGCCATGTTCACCGAAGTCTTGTACTGTATTTAAGCAGGTTACCATCAGGCTATTAAGTTGATTTATTTCCCCCAGCCCTCCTTGTGGATACTTAGTAAATGTTAATAAAGGAGAGAGGAAATCTCCTCCTATCCATCCTGACAGCAAATCCGATGGTTTTCCCAACAACCATCCCAAGAAGTGAAACCCTGACACTACTGCCAGAGCTCCCACTATCAGGACAAGGACAATTTATTTGAGGTGAAATCCATCACATTTAACTTCAGCCATCTAGGATTAAATTTCACAAAACCCGATAAATTTCACACAAAAAAGTTTCCCTTTGCTGCCTTCCTCAAAAGTGTGAAAAAGGGGGAAAATTATGGAATAAAGTTCTTTTCATGCTGTGGAGTGTAAGCACAAACCAGCAGTTATACTGTGGGAGCCAAAAGGTTTCATTTTTGGTTTGGTTTAGGGTTTTATTTTTTTCAGTGTGAATGTAATGAACTTTCTGGTTAAATAAATGTTTTTGAAAAAGGCCTGGGATAAATGGAAACATCAGTTAAATGTGTGCCCTGATGGAAGGAATGGTTATTGCCCTATGCGAGCACCCCAGCTGCCCGCGAAACTGAAGTAAAATTACAACAATTTAAAAAATAACACAAAGAATTTATTGGGTTGCTCCAAATTAATCCCGGTGTGGTCGGCTGCAAGCGGATTTGTGTTGCTGGTGGAGCAATTCAAGTGGCAATTTGACACATTGTCTGGCAATGTCCTGATATTACTGATATTATGTCAAGTGTTACGAATAATCTGGAAATAGCCTGGAATGATCCTCTCATGGCTGCCTCAGCTGGTATTTTCCAGACAATTTTTCATTGGTACGTGATTACCTAGTTGGTTTTTTTTCTTTTAATTGCTGTAATTTCTGATAATTTTGCAGGAGAATTAATGCTTGCGAGGTGGAAGACTTCCCCTTGCAAAACTCTTGCCTGTAAGGGAGAAATACAGCGTGAAGTCACTTATTGGGAGGAAAACGCAGGGAATGTTCTGAGTCTTGCATTCCCAAGAGATATTTGACATCGGCTCTTATAGGGACACGATGGATTCCGTGTGATCCGGATAGGGAACATCCACTCCGGACATGCCGTGGTGCCAAGTGATGCTGAGCACGGAGAAGTGGTCCAGGAGGCACAAGGATCGGCTGAATACAAGAGCAGTGTCTACACTTTTATTAAGGGTTTTCTCTAAGTCACTTAAACTTTAATTACTTACCATGCCAGAACTTAATTAAGCTATGCAATTATCCACCTAAAATTCCATACAAAAATTCCGATCCCTCTACATTTAAGCAACACTCTGCTCATCCCAAACTTGCCAAATTCTGCAGTTTCAGTTCTCTCTAATGACTCGAGTAATAACATGGCACTACGTCGTTCAACAAATATCGCATTATCTCTTTTTGTTGTTGTTTCCAAATCGACTTATAAAAATGTTTTTTTCCCAGTGTTTTCAATTACAAGAAAAGCTTTACGCCATGTGGATGCCTCACATAATTCAACCGATAATCTCAGCAGTCAATTAAATTTTAAACATTTTTCCATTAAATACTTATTTTAAGACAGTAAATAATTTAACGTGTTTCCATTTAAAAGTGTTTCACATCGTGAAGTTTTCAATCTTCTTTTTTTAATAAAGTGAGTCACATCACCCTATGTATTGGAAGTAAAAGAACTTTTATTTAAGGGATTGTTGTAGCTAGGGTATTTGCTGTTAGGAATCCTGTATATCCGTATAATACAAGCACGGGAGTGTAAAAAAGGTGACCGAGGACATGACTTGTGACAGATGCTGCTCTGTAAAAATTAAAACAAAACAGAAATTCAGGTTGCCCAGAAAGCAGAGCTCATGAGTAAACACTGCTAATGAGCAAAGTCAATGAGGGTTTGGCTGTACGGGAGCAAACAAGCCTTAGAGAGCAATAACAGATAAGATTTGGGATCGTTCCTGAGCCCGGTGCAGCTCCAGGAGGATCCCTGCCCATAGGGATGAGTATTTTTAGGAGGATGATGATGATCCTGCACGTGCAGTTCTGCACTCACATGCTTATTGCCCTTGCACACCCAGTGATGGCTTCAATTTACGCGTGAGATTTTATTTAATGTTTGCTGCTTTCCACAATAATATCAAGCTGCATTTGGACATATTGCCAATGCAGATTTTAGGTAGTTACTATTATTTTTCATCAGCTCGGGTTGAACTGAGCTCCCAGGACAGAGCGGTCGCCCCAGGACATCCACATGGTCTGTTGTATTTTGTATCCTGCCTTTGCAGCACCCTGCTGTTTTATGGACACTTGTGGTCACCTTATGATTCTCTGCAAATTATTCATTTTTATAGGGAGGAGGATTTGTAGGAGAAGGTCAAAGAAGATTCATAAGGCGCAAAATGTCTAATAACTACGCAATGTTGGACAAAACCGGGCGAATGATTAATCCAGTGCTCACGCTGTGCCGCTCGATCTTATTACCCTGCATTAGTGGAGTCCATAATTTACAACTTCAATAAACTCCTACCCTCTTTGTGCCAAAATATACATTGCTGTTGTTATTAGCTGCTCAACGGGAAGATGCATTATGCAACATAATCACCCCGCGTAAGCAAACTTCTAATCACTGCTAAGAAATTCTTTATGAGCAACTAGCAGGGATTAAACCCGACAATATTGCGATTATGGGCTTTCACCTTCAGCTTTCCAGCACAGCAGAGAGTTCTAACAAATAGAGGTCGTTCTCTCCTGCAAAAGATGTCAAAGAAATGGCAGGTTCTGGGGACCAAAGTTCACATATTTTGCTATGCCAGTTATATTAACCATAGGTTTGTTTCAAAAGTCCTGAATTTTGCAGAGAAAGGGGCAGAGCAGCTCCTACCCACGATGCCAGAAGCAGAGCCCACGTGGCATTCCCAGTGCTGCCTACAAACTCATAGAGTGATTTAGGCCTCGCCGAATTTCCAAGGGAATTCAAGCCCGGCCGCATACACAGTGCACCAGGACAGCTTCAGAGGAGCCCTTATTCTCCATCCCCTACTCACATTTCAAGATTAATTACATGAACCTTAATTACAGACCTAGCACCCATTACACGTGGTGGGGCTCTCGCTATAGAGTCGCTTCCTCTGTTGAGCTGCAATTCGAGTCCTTTTTATTTTTTCCACGCAACAATATTTGCAACAATATTCTCCATTTTGCTCCTGCAAAGACCATTTTCTGATTTGTTGTGCTGTGCCACGGTGTGCCCTGGGTTGCTCTTGTATACGTCGCGAGCTCAAACAATATATCTTCATTTTAAGGCCTTTCTGGCCCGATCCATCCATCCACCTTTTCCAGTATTGAGCCCCAGCACCCGCACCCATCCAGCAGACGGTGCTGACCTTGCTGCTGCTATTTAATATATTTAAACAAACTTTATTCCCTGCTGCAAAGTCACCTTGCCGTCCGTTATAGCCCGCCTTGATTATTTTATCTTCTGGGATGTCAATAAATAACCCAAACGATGATTTGTGGCCCTGTTTTTCCGCACAGACTGCTTTAATCTCATTTTTTCCCTGGTTTTCCTTGCTCATTTTAGGCAGCAGCACTGCAAAATGTGTATTTGGGGGGCCAGCAGGCACCTGTGGGCTTGGTTAGAGTAAGAGCATCTTCCCTATCCCACTGTAGTGCAAACTGATGTAATAATAATAACAGTAGCAGTAATCATGGTGATGCTCAAGTTCATTTCCATGCATATAATGACTGGGATGTGGCATTACTGTGCTGGGAGGCGGTGGAAAGACCTGAGGGCAGGCGAATATCTGAAAAACAGAACAGATTATAGCAAATAGATTGTTTTACTACAGGTTTTATGATCTCATTTGTGTAACAAATAACTCCTGAAGTCTTGTCAAAGATTTTAAATATTTTAAATATTTTCATACTGTTGGTGCAACAGCATTGGTGTCCAGAGCCGCTTTTCTACTTCCACTTTTTTCTACCTCTAATCCTTCCGATTTGCATTTGAAAATTATGATTGTTGCTTGTAAGCCAGCCTAACAAATAACGTTTTTTGTCTTCCCTGCTGTGCAGCAATGCTTCAGCACATTCCCCATGCAACGTCATTCCATTCGGTAAATACAGGTAGCGGTTAATTTTGCCCTCTGATTTAATCATTGGTTAAAAGGCAGGATGTCATGCTGAGAAGAAAGCTGCCTGCTAAATAGTTCATATTTGCAATAAGCATTGCACTTCTGCAAAGTTTTGCACTGGTTTATGCTGCCTTTTCTGAGTCCCTACACATCTTGACTTTCTACACCTGCAGATCAACGGCATGAGGACAAAATTAAAGCATTGCAGAGAAGGAGAAATGTGGGTTGTGGGAAAGGCAGAAGGAGATATCATCGAGTGAACAATGTGTCTTTTTATCTCTGACTTCTATGAGTCAGTGAGCGGCGTTTCTGACACGGACCTGGGCTTTGAGGGGCTGGAAATGCTGCAGCGCGAGAAGAAAAATAGAGCTGAGACATCACCTTGCCGATGAAGGGCAATGAAGTAATTAAATAGCCTGGGGGCGGCCGTAGCTCTTTGCATTCAGATTTTTTTTTCTTTCAAATAAATGTGTGAACTTCTGTTTAACAGCGTAATATCTATAACCATAATTAATATCACCGGAGCTTCTACCCAAGGTCTCCCACTGACTTTACAGGCAATTAATCCCGCGAGGCCGTATTAATGCCATCCGTTACGGGGCTGCGAAACCGAGGGAAAAAAGAGCCTAATTGGCTGAATCGCATCCATTAGAGTCAATGGGATGGAGGAGGATCTGCACTTGGAAGCAGGCTGGAAGGAGGTGGGAGAGCACGAATGTGGTGCCACCATGGGGGACCAGGGCTGTCCCATGTCACCTTGCCCTGCCAACCTTCCCATTGAAACAGTAATAGCAGGTCCCAATGGCACAGCAGGAATTACCTGCATGGAGGGCGGTGGGAAAGGGTTCTATGGGGAAAGCGGGATGCNGTGCCACCACGGAGGACCAGGGTTGTCCCATGTCACCTTCCCTTTGAAGCAGTAATAGGTCCCGATGGCACAGCAGGAATTACCTGCATGGAGGGCGGTGGGAAAGGGTTCTATGGGGAAAGCGGGATGCTGCAGGGATAAGCAGCTTTGGGGAGCTGGAGAACGGCGCTTTCTGCAACATCGGGCACACATCGCGTTTCTTCTCGGAAATCCAAGTGTTTTCTCCTAGAAATCGCGTCCTTGATGCTTTTGTCTATAAAAGGCTTCACTGAGCAACTGATCTTGTCATTCCCCAGCAGCTGCACAACCCGCTCTGAGCTACGAGCTGGAATGGGTCAGTCCGACAAGCTGTAGGATATGGAGCAGTCCGTGTTTTCAAAGCGAAATCTGAGCCACGAACACGGCTTGGAGGTGCTGTCGTATCACAGGATTCCTCGCAGGAAGCACAAACTACAAAATGCATCAAGAAAACCCATGCTCTCCTCCTTTGTTTTGCTTTTGAACCATTTTTGATTCATGCTTTTGAACTGAAATACATAACGAGGAGCCCCCGGACATACGGTGGGAAAGAGAAAAGCTTTCAGGGGGCATTAAAAGCAGAATCAGAGTTAGAAAATACTGTAATACTGAGCGGTGTGCTTGGTTAAGGTGCTGAACCCCAAGGACAACCTCTAACATTAATGCATGTGGAAGTTCCTATAATTAATGGGAAGGAATCACCAGCCCAGGAAGCTCAAGGGTTGGTGGTAGAGCTGCTATTTCCTAAGATGGTTTTTCCGTGCGTGTAACACAGCTCCAAACCGTAACACCGAGAACTGATGCTGTCCCAGGTGTTTATTGTCCCAGAAATGCAGCCAAAGCTGCTCCCAGATGGATACACTCCTTGCTGGGTCTCTCCAGCTCTTTTTCCTCCTTATCATTTGTCAGGGGATAGAAATTCCCGGGCAGATCCCACCTGCACAGGCTGAGCATGTCCCAAGGTCTGAGCCTTTCCTGGCAGAACTTTGGTTTCCAAGCCCTTTTTTCCCAGATATTCCCTCAGCAGCGGCGGCAGGAATGAGGCTGGTGGAGCACGTGCACCACCTACCCCCCAGCCTGAATTGTGCTGCCATTTCACGGGAATTTGGATGGAAATCAGGAAAAAAAAATAAAAAAGGCATAAATGATTGCATTGCTGCAGCCATGCACAGAACAACCCCTGAAACAAGGTCTGCACCAT